>VUYV01000178.1:1610036-1791238 GCA_008711295.1 Anarhynchus alexandrinus | reverse complement strand
AACCTGAGGAGGGCCTTCTCTCCTGTGCGGGTGGCAGAGCACTGGCACAGGCTGCCCAGAGAGGTGGGGGAGTCTCCCCCTCTGGAGCCATTCCAAACCCGCCTGGACGCCGTCCTGTGCCACTGCTGGAGGTGCCCCTGCTCTGGCAGGGGGTGGCACTGGGGGAGCTCCAGAGGGCCCTTCCAACCCTCATCATCCTGTGACCCCATTTTTAAAATGAACTGAGCTACTTACTCAGAGCTGCACAGCCACGAACAGGGAAGCCAACAGACAGGGTTACTGTCTCCCTTTGCCCGAGGTTATATTGGCTTTTCTGCCGCCCCCCACCCCACCCCCAGCACCTGGGCACGGTTGGTTTGATGAACCACCTGCGACTGCAGAGCGCTCCAGCGGAGCAGTGCCTCCGCCTAACCCTACCCAGCAACACACAGCTCACTCGGCGAAACAGGGGTGTGTTAATTAAGCTGCCTTTCATCCTTAACGAAGGTGCTGATGTGAAACATCCCAGCCTCTGACACGCGGTTCAGGCCCTGTGAATCCCCGCTACCGTCTGACCGACCGTGCCGCTCCTCCAGAGATTGATAAATGCCTCCGGCTCGGGAAAAGCCGTGGTCCCACCACCCACCGCTCTCCGAACCGCGCTTGGGAGCACGCTCCCACCTCTCCCCGCCGGCAAACCCCGGGCCGCAGCGCTGCCCCGATGCTCAGGCCGCCGCGTTCCAGCCTGGTGGCGCTGCACGGAGAGCCGGCGGGTGGGAAAGCCGGCGGACGCCGAGCGAACGCCCCGGCAAGATCTTCCTCTGCCCTTCTCAAAGTGGGAAGCAGCCGGCGCTAAGGGCCATCCCCGGCCCACGCTCCGCTCCCAGGCACGCCGTACCCAACCAGAGCGGGCAGGGCAGGGCGAGCATGGCTTCTCGTGAGACCCCCCCCCCCACGGCGGAGGATTTCTGCCGGCAGCGCTGAACGCGCGTGACTCGGAAAGAAGGAAAATATTTATTCGGGAGTTGTTCTGATGAGCACTTCTGGTGTTTGCTCTGACTCACCGGCGGTTTGCACCCACACCACCCGCCTCAAAGAGCTTCAGCAATCAGCCAAACACATGCTGACTTTTATTCTCAAATAAAGGTGCGGAGGCCAAACCTCTGAGCTAAACCTAAAGCCAACCTCAGGACTGTTGTTTGGCACGGCACCTATATTGGCAATCGGCTTTCAATAGCTCTCACCTGCCAGCCTGATTAACAATCAGCAATTAAACCTTTTTTAACACTTTCCCTCTCAGCACCTGAGGCCTGTAACCTGTGGGATCTCCCACCTTATACTCATCTTTTTCCCTCTTAAGCTACTGCTTTTTTAGGTAGTGTTTTAACGTGTTACAATCCCCACATTTTAACCCACTCAGAACCGGCAGACGTGCAATCAGTTCTTCCCCCTCATCCCGGGGCGGGCGATGAATCTCCCTCGTAGGTGTAAGTGGGGTCTGCTCCCGCTCAGCAGCTCATTGCGCTTTTGCGGGGCGGCTTCTGAAAGCAAAACAGCTGCTGGCGGTGGGTACAACATCCCGCAGCAGCGAACTGAGCCTTCCCATGAAAGCATGAGGAAGCGCTTTAAAAGTTACCCGAAAGAAAGGGAATGTGATCTTTTTATCACATCGAGGTTATAAAATCAAAGAACACCGGAAAGCCTTTCAGGAGTCGACTCCGTTTGGCCTCTTAGTAGCGTGAGACCGAATAGTGCAGTGGCTCTTGCCCCCGGCTGCCTTTTTTTGTGTGTTATTCAGACAGTGGAAGTGGTGAAAGCGGAAGCCTTTCCAAAGGACATGCTAGGTACAGAGGAGACCCTAACAGTCATACCGAAAGCCTTCCAGCATTCCGGCTGTATCTCCGCGTAGCCTCCAGGGCAGAAGATATGTGAACCGACCCGAATTGCCTGTCTGCCCCGTTTGGCTGCGAGAGGCAGGGCTTTGCTGAACCGCCAGCGCCGGGAGCGGGGCTGCCGACCGCGGACCGCCGCAGAAAGCCAGCTGCGAGTTGTCAGGGATGCAAAGGGAAGCTCGGAAATATAAACTCCGAACACTAAAAAGCCCCGAAACAAAACCAGAACAAAACCCCCCCAGCAGACAAATAACTGAAAACGGTACCCAGAGCGGGGATGCTGCCGGATCGTTCTCACGGCTTCCCTAACGCCCGGCGCTAGCAATGCCGTGCACGGGAAGGGCTGGATGAAACAACACAGCCGCTTTTGAGTGTGATATGCTGCAACCACTGATTCATCCGAGAGAGAGAGATATATTTCTGAATGAGTTTTACTCCTGAGGGATCAGACACTGAGCCTGGGCTATCAAGGCTTTGAAAAAACACCCAAGCTGAAACCCCCCTGCGGTGGAACACAGGAGGAATATCAATGCAGCAACTTCTGCCTGAGGAAAGGGACCTACTGGAAAACACATCCGCCAAAATAGTGAACTGACCCCGACGCACCCTGCCGAGGGTTTGCCACGCTCTGCCCCCAGCTGGCCACCACTCACGGAAACAGCATGTTTTGAAGTATGCTGCAAACAAGGTTAATAGCCAAGTAGGGTCTGTTTAACCTGGCACTTGTTCTAGACTTTGAGTTGCAAAGGATGGGGATTAGAGGTCACAAAATTCTTTATCTGGTATTGGAGCACAGCCGTTTGGCAAAACTTGAATGTAGTTGGTTGAAAAGCTTTTAAGCCCGAAGAATTTTTTTTTCATATCTGAAATAGTGCTTTAAAATTGTCCTCATTTTTTAAAGTTCACCCGAAATGTAAGCAGTACCTCTGTATTTAAGACTGTGACAGTATTTTCCAGTTCCAGGAAGTTTTATAACATGAACATAACATTTATTAGGATTTTGGTGGGTTTTTTTTTGACTGAGCTTTGGCAAATAATACACCAAGCCTGGAGCAAACAGAAAATAAGGACTGGGTTTTCAGAAGATATGTGTGAAAAGAACACCACCACAAAAAGAGGGCAGTGTTCTACAGTTCATCTCTTCTGGTCTTAAAATGTTGTACGTAGTGATGTTGCTGCTGAGGGACCTAATGGGTTTCCACGCCTCAAGGAGTCCCACAAAGGCACTTGGGTTGTGCACAGTCTATTGAAGCTATACGGGCGCTGTGGACTGACTCCAAAATTATTACCAGAATTATTACCAGAATTGTTATCAGAAACTGTTGTAACAGTATCTCTGTTCTTGGATAGTATTGACTTTCCTGTTTAGAAAGACTGTCAGTTAATGAGCTTCTGATATGGTTCTCATTTAATGCCAAAATGAGAATCACAGAATCATAAGAAATGGGTTACATCTCACTCTTCAGTGATCCAAAATACAGACCAGACATAAGTCCACGAGGAAGCAGGAGAGAAATAAGGAAAATTAATTCCATGCTTCTGATTGCCACCACTGATAGTCATGCAAAGGGGTGGCAGTGAGCTGGTATGAGCTACAAATAAATTTCATTAAAAAAAGAGGTATGACGAATATCTTGGATAACGTATTTTGATTCTGACTACAGCCACCGAGTCGGTGCCAAGACAGAGCAGGGCTGTGATTAAGGCTGCAGGCTGCAGCTTGGAAGACCTGGATTTCTTCTGCATTTTCCCAAACACTCCCCAAGTGACCTTTAGTAGGTCATTTAATTTTTCCGTGCCTCAAAGAAATTGAAAATAACACTTCAGAATGAAATGAAAACACTTTCTTATCTCACAGTGATATCGTGAGAATAAAAATCCATTAGTTTGCTGAAGCACTCAGCCGCTCCGATGGGGAGGAACGCAGCAGTGCCCACCTCCAGCACCTTCCCCCCGGTGGCACCCGCACGGGGTACTGGCCCAGAGGTTGGCATCCTTCTGCGTCCCGCCAGAAACAAGAAGCAGATGCCGCTTTCAATTCCCGTCAATATTTTGCAGGCTTTATGCCCCACAGCTGCCAGGTCATCTTGCAAAGCGCTTGAAAGGAGACCTGAGGAATACGCCTTCTAACTTTTGGCTGAGGCAATTTCTCTAAACCCATGAAATTACATTCGGCTTTTCTTGGACAGGAAGAGCGGAGCCATAGTTGAGTGTCTGGGTGGTCACACAGCAGCCGTCGCTGCTGAGAGGTGCCCTTCGGTAAATATGCCAGCATTAAATTGATGCTGCTTCCAGTTTGTGTCTGCCACTTTCTGACAAAAGGAGCGAGTGTTGAGAGACGGAAAACATCCAAAAACCCCAGGCAGACCAAGGGAAGGGAAAGTAAACAACGATCTGAGAAACATTTTTGAAAACAAAAAATGATCTTCTTTGGACTTGTGCAAACCAAATTCTTCCTACAGCATGTAACTTCTCGGTGATTGCCCAAAGGCCAGGCTTTGGGGGAAAAAAAAATCCTAGTTATGTCCGTTGCACTCTTATAATCCACAAAACCTTTGCTGTCAAATGCTGCCAGAGCAATTTAATAAACAGGGCGAATGCCTTAATGTATTCTGAAACCTGAAAACCACCCATCATTAGCCCCACATGCTGTTTTCCTACTTGCTCTGCTTTAAGCCATTTAGCTGCTGCAGCTGTTTTTCTTGTAAGTCTGAGTTCTGTTTTTATCAGCCTGATTTGTTTTCTGGTATATCTCGCTTGATTAAAAAGAGGAAGAAAAACCTTTCACAATTCAGGTAAAACTGCCTTCTTCTTTAAGCTCTGTCGGGCTGGAAGCTTGAAAAAGATCATCAAGAAGATCAGTGTAGGTGAATAAATATTCATAATATTGCTCATAATTTATACTTGGTCTCATTTTTGCAGATAGGCTTGAAATTCCACACTCACGACGCTGCTGCTATCGCCAGACCTTTTTATTCTTAGGAGCACAAGGTTTTCTAAACCCTATCAGTGCAGCCATTAAAAAAATAAAAGCAATGTAATATATTCGACATAATATATTCAAACCACTTCCTCCAATCCTATACGTATGCACATGGTGTGTACAACACAAGGATGCTGGATTTTAAAATTAATGGCAGTCAGGAGCCCAACACAAGTCTTGGGAGTCTGTACTGTATTGACTGGATAAAATAAACTAATTTGGTGTCATTCGTTATTCATTGCTGAGAATTATTTTAAGAGAACAGCTTGGCTAAGCCCTCGCTAGCTGCATATCATATATGCCTTCACCATTACGAATTGAAGGGAACATCCAAACAGTGAAGGAACAGGTTATAGTTGGAAAAGCAGCTGATTTAATTAAATTTGGCAGAATGAAAGGTTAGTGGAAAACAGTCAAATAACTGAGAAGAGATTAATACGAGACGCTCCCTATTGTATTTCCCTTAAGAGCTGTTTTACCGCATATGGGAAGGGTCATGTTGTGTCGATTTGCTGAGAGAGAACGTGATTGACAGAATTACTGGAAAAGAAACCCGGTTTGGTTTTGAAGTCGGAAATACTAATGGGGGCTTCTGTCAAAACCAGCTCTCTCTGCAAACAGCTTTGTTTCCCCGGCTTTCAGGAGGGCTACGCTCTTCCAGGAGCTGTAGACAAATACAGACGTGATCCACGGGGCAGGTTCAGTCAGTGCAGACTCAGCTGGAAGACCCCCATTTAAAAGCCATCGCGGGTACTGCACCTTGTGCGCATCACTGGTGTTCGGGCTACCGGCTCAGCGCCGGGGATCGAGCAACGGGGGACGTACAGCAAAAAGTCCTGCCTGTCTCCTGTGCTGCAGACTCCTCCTCTGCCAAGTTTGGCCCCCAAAGCCGTGGAAGAACGCCAACCGCTTTGATACAGCAGCAACCGCAGAGTTGCTCTGAATGGCACGGACCCAGCCCCTGCGCTGCCTGCCACGCGCATGGTACCTGAGCTGACCTGCAAGCCCTGCTGATCACGGAAAAGTCAATTTGTACATGAAAACAGGCGCAAAGGAAAAGATCTGCAGTGCTGTGGGAAAAGTAACCAAAAGCTTATCCTGCGAATGAAGGCTTTCGCGCTGGCTGGAAACGCTGACCCACGACACGAAACAAAGACATCTGAACAACGAGATTTGGTCTTGTTCATTTTGTATATATTAACGATGCCAAAGATGTAACGCGCAAGAAATAAAACTATGCAGTTGATTCAACACTTGGTTGTTATACTACAGCTTGGTGTAGAAGGAGGGAAGCCCAGGGCAGTGGGGGAGTCGCTGTCCCTGGAGGTATTTAAAAGATGGGTAGATGTAGCACCGAGGGTCATGGTTCAGCGGTACCTTGGCAGTGTTGGGTTAATGGTTGGACTCGATGATCTTAAAGGTCTCTTTCAACCAAACCAATTCTATGATTCTGTGATTCTAATTCAGACTGAATCTGATGGAAGACCAACACAAGTCCAGAGCAAAATATGGTAATAAAGTTTGCAATAACTTACCAAATGCAACACAGCTACTATCCCTTAGGTGGTACAAATCACTCACTGAACAAGATCTAGGATTAATGGAGGATAAAATGCTATACTTTTCGCAATGAGGCATCTCAGCAGTTTTTTAGAAGCTAATGATCCTAATGTTTATATATAGATGTATTAGATAAATACAAAAGAGATTTTTTTTTATTAAATGTTGTATTAATGGATTTGAGTGAAGTCATGAACGGATTACATGTACTTTTACAAAAGGAAGGTCACCAAAATAAAGAAATTTTCGCAGAGAGCAGTCTTAATAGTGCAGAGCTTCCCGTGGAGCTTGCTGATGTTCTCAGCACTCACTGCTCTCTGGGGTACAACATTTGGGAAATGAGAAACAGAGAGATCCCAGGAAAATATTGATTGCTGTATTGAGCAATCATGGGTTTGCAACAGAAAGTGGCTGGAGGGCATTTGGGCAAACTTAGTTTTGGTGATGATGTCTGCATCTTTTGGGTTCTACTGTGCCCACAGGAGAAACACTGCAATGAGGTCGGAAACCCAAGCTCTCGACGCTTTGCAGACACCTCTCGAAGGATGCGACGCCAGCTCCAGGGCAGCCCAGCTTCAGCGGGACCTCACCACCCTCCAGGGTACGTGCTTTCTGCTTTGGGGAGTGACGACCTGTACAACTCAATATACCGCCTGCTCAGAAGGTTTCAGACGAGAGATAAAACGGGGGAAGTGAGGAACCGGAACGAACGGCTTCACGATAAACTGAAAAACCGCTGATAAACTAAATGACTGAGAAGCCGGGCTGGCAGAGTGCCACTGCGAGAGTGCGCTGTGATGAGCAGGGATGTTTTCCTTCCCATATTGGGCCTGTCAGCCTTAATCAGATCGCCGTTAGCAGAGACGCAGTATGTCCAGGTGAGACTACAAAAAGAGCAATCATTATCATCCAGGAAACAAACTGCTCAACGTCAACGGCCGGAGGAGAAGGTCTGGTCAGAACAGTTCTTTAGAAAGCACTCTGGAAGAGGTGTATGATACACAATGCGTGAAATTTGAAGGCCAAGTTTATCAATTTGAAAGAGATGGGAGTGGATCAAGAAGGATTTTTGATAATTCCAAAATGTCCCAGCTGTACAGGGAGACCTTTGGCAGGGTGACTTGGGTCCTGCCTTGTGACCGTCTGGAAAATGAGGATGGAGCAGTGGCCGTAAGCCATTTCAATAACTGAAGGCAGAATTTAATTTTCTCAGATCAGGGCCTTAATCAAGCAGCATTTAATGTCTATGCTTTTTGTCATCTAAGGGATGCACGGGATCTCTGCAAGTGTCAAAGGCCTTTAAGTGACCAGGAGCAGGTTCCATCTTTCCAGGGGAAATTTTATAAAGGAGTCAGCACCGTAGAGACCCCCTTGACAACCTCCCAGGTTCCTGTAATATGGAATTAACTTCCCATTGCCACAAGGTACGAAAGAGGAACTTGCCAACCATCTTTATGTCATGAAATGTAATTCTTGCAGTTATAAAATTGGAGGAATGTAGCTGTTTCTTGGCTATTAGCTGCAAGAGGGAGTTTCAGCATTTCAGTTCTCTCCAATTCTGGCTACATTTCCTCTTAAAAAACATTTGTGTATGGAAGAGCTGAATTTCATATGAGAAGCAAAATGACCCTGAATTTAGTAGCCTGTATTACAAAATACTCAAAAGTAACAGACTGAAATGAAAAATCGCAAAGCATAATTCTGCCAAGATAATTAATCCTTGTTAACCCATGACCTGATCGTATATGATGCTGCTTACTGAAATGCTATAAATAATGCCGGCATATTTTATTTTCTTTGTAGGCATAAATATTGACAAGTTCATACTCATTAAACTTCTGTGAGCTGGGAATTATCCCCATTTCTCAAATGGGGAACAGCCAGAGGCACTAAAACTATTTTTTCAGAGGCATTCATCAGTTTGGGGAGTCCAGTTTGAGAGGCTGAATACAGTTTTAAGTCCTCTTTATGCACAGAAGTAAAGCTATATTGATCAAATCCATACTGGCAACGTTACCTGCTTCCCCCCACCCTCAGCTGAGACCCGTTTCTATGTATATGAAAATCCTTTTGCCGAGATGCACCAGTTTCCTGAGCAGAATTACTCACAGCAGAAAGAAACTTTTTTGCTGCTGTAACTCCACTGACTGTAAGTTTTGGGTGGCAATTCATCGTTCTATACACAGTGACAGAACCAGCTCAGCACAGTGTAACTGCAGACTGAGGACATACGTAAATAAAAAAAAACTTTTTACAAGGGCATGTAGGGATAGGACGAGGGGGAATGGCTTCAAACTGGAAAAGGGGAGATTGAGATGAGATTTGAGGAAGAAATGTTCCCCTGTGAGGGTGGTGAGCCCCTGGCGCAGGTTGCCCAGAGAAGCTGTGGCTGCCCCATCCCTGGAGGTGTTCAAGGCCAGGTTGGACGGGGCTTGGAGCAACCTGGGCTGGTGGGAGGTGGCCCTGCCCAGGGCAGGGGGTGGAACAAGGTGATCTTCAAGGTCCCTTCCAACCCAAACCATTCTATGGTCTATGATTCTACGCTCCCCTCCGCCGCAGCACGCCTGGGGTACCTCACCCCACCTCAGGCTGCCATGCGCTGGCTGTGACTTCTTCAGGCTCGTGAACCATTAGTGGCAAACAACAGTCCCTATTCTAGCACTGATAATTTCTGGCAACTAGAATGGAAAGGGTATATTGTGGTATGAAGAATCCCTCAAAACTAAGTATTTTTGCTTTGGTTGTGATGTGGAATGGAAATGCAGCCGTCTCGGCTGTCTGTGGCCCCATGCTCTGTAACCTCAGCTCCCCGTACAACACGAGAAAACATCCTCAAAACTTCACCACTAGTTTCTTCAGAATTTAGTTTAACGTCTTACTGCTGTGACAGCTTTAGAAGGGGCTGATGAGATCCTAAGTTTAATGCCCTCCTAGATACTGGTGAGACTTGTGCTGTTGGAGAAGAAAATAAGTGTTTACCCTACTCCTACAGCAGTATATAATGCCAAACTTCTACAGAGCTTCTCACCTCAGGTTCTGGGGGTGGTGTACAAACTTACACTAAGTAAATGTTGTGTGTGTGTTGCTTTATTTCCTCCACTTCTCAGACAAATCTGTGCTGTGAAAGCAGAAGGACTAGAAGCTGAGGTACTCCATTGCAAGCAAGAAGCACGGCTGTAAGACCGTCTCCGTGGGGACCTGGTGGGCCCGTCCTCTTCAGGCAGGATGTGAGGGGATTTGGGACTCTGGTCCTTGGCCTCTCCTAAGGAGAAGCCGGAGGCTGTGATAAGTATGAGTCAAGATTTTTGTGAGATGGATTAACTCCCTGTGGGGAATAAGGTGAGATCATGAAATATATTTAATTTTATCATAAGTTGCACTCATATTTGTGTCCCAGAGGTGAAAAGGTTTCATCTCATCCCACTACCTGCAGCCTTTACCTCGCTCTCGGTTAACGGCAGCTGCATGGATTTTTTTATTTCTCTTTTCTCGTAGCAAATGTCAGAACAATCCTGGTTTAGAAATGTATTATCTGAGAGCAGAAACAAAGTGCTAACTCAAACCAGTGGTAACAGGTCCTTACGTTGAGTCCTTGAGGTCTCTAACTAAACCATTAGCCCACGGAGTCATTGATGTCGAGGACAGACCTTGCCCGCATGAAGTCAGCCCTGCCACTTTGAAGGGGTGCAAGTGGAAAACACGACGCACATCACAGAGAATCTCATTTCCACCGCTCCATTCGAAACAGAAAAGACCGTCCTGGGCTGACACCTTCCTCCGGTCCGAACGCGGGAAGGTGCGCGCCCGCGGGAGGGGAATTATCCCGGTGTTGCGGCACTGCCTGTGGAGAGAAGACGCTGCGAGCAGGCTGGAGCGGGTGCGGTGGACGCAGGAACATCTCCTCAGGCAGTTTGCTTTATCGCGTTTGTGAAACGGAGCCCGCTGCCCTCACCTGCACGGGGGCCCGGTTTAGCACAGCAGAAGAACGGGGAATACCCCTTGTAAGAAACCTTCCTCTCCACCCGGGAAAGCCGCGGTGGCTGACCAGGGTCCCCCTTCCCGGGGGCACACGGCGGGTGTGGATTCAGGGATTTATGGCTTCGCTTCTGGAGCGGCAGGCGGGCTTTGGGAGGGTCTGTACATTTGCCTGATGTTATTTTTCCGAATCTTTTCCAAGTGGAAGGGGATGTTCCACCCCACGCGCCCAGCGCTGCTCCCTGGGGCTGTGTGTGCAGCACGTGGCAGAATTAGGGCTCGGTATTTTTATAAAAGGGAAAAAAAGCAAACAAACAAAATCAACAGATGGAAATCCTGAGATGGAAGGGGACGTACTGGTTATTTATTTAAAGAGCCACTAAGGTCTAATGGAAATTTTCAAGAAGCATTCCATTTAGGACTAGCAGAGGTTTATTTAGCCCATATTTTCTGTTTGTTTTCAATCATTTTTCATAGCAGCGAGCATTCGCTACCCGTTCTCGTTCCTAGCATCTTCAATTGTGCATTCCCCAGCACTACCCCGGTTGCTACGGATACAGCTCAGATGCCACAAACAACAGCAAAGCGCTTCTGGTGCGGAAGCACTGCACCGAGGAGAGAAATATCCCTCGGAAACACGAGATCTTCCAGCCCTCGCACACCGGTGAGATCTATAGGATGTGTAATGTGCTGGACCCTGAGTCTAAACAGAGTATTTCCCCCGAGTTCATTGCCTGTCGCCAGCTGCTCTTCAAGCTGCACAAAAGCCATGAACCCTATTACCCGAGACTTGATGCCAAAGAACATTTTCTACCTGGATTTGAATAATGTGAATATATTAATTAAAGTTGATAATGGCTGATAATGATTTCCATCAGCAGTAGAATGCTGCTATATTTATCATTATCTATGAGATTCTCGTACCTAACTGTAATTTATACTGAGAAGACTTGAGGTAACGTGACTTGCCATCTTAACAACTTTTTTGGTAACAACTTTAAAGCCACAGCACGTTGTTTTCTCAGGCGACGACTCCATTTCTCAGTATGTGAAGGAAAGCAAAGAGAGGAGACCCAGACCCCCAGGTTCTGCTCTGAGCAGCTCACCCTCGAAAAGGAGTTGATTTTGAGACCGGCCACAGCACTGGCAAAAATTTGAGAACAATTTAGCATTTCTATTTATTGTGGACATTGCTTTGCGGAACTCTGGAGGTGGTTTGCAGACAGAAGTAGGGCTTAAAGTAAAAGGAGATAGAGAGAGGGAGAACAGAAACTCTGTGCCTTGTCCCTTTCTGAAATCCAGCAGGAGACACCTCTGAGGCTGGGGGGGCTGCACCCCGCTTCCCCTCCGCTGGCCCAGGGCTTTGGGCTCGGCACTCCTCACAGCTCCCCCTGGACTTCAGGGAAAGCGCATCTCTCCTCAGGCTGTGCTCAATGGTCCTTCGACACGGGAGCTTTGGCAGCAAGAAGTGAGAAACGCCTTGCAAAAGCCAGAGAGGACGCAGCAGGGAGAAGGCTGGAAGATGTCTTCTGAGACCCAGCTCTGGGGCTGGAAGGGTGGGCAAGGACTGGACCTTCCCTCAAGGGGGCAAAGAGGATGACTGGATCCCACTGAGGAATCCTCACACAAATCCTCACGCAGTGGTGCATCACAAAGGTCTACAACCCAGTGGGGCAGAATTCACGGGACTGCCCTGGGACTGTCTCCATCTGGATGGAGGAAGCATTTCTCCTGCTGTGCCCGGGCTCAGCGGGGCTCCTGGTGGGACAGCCCCTTTGAGAAGAAAGATTAGACAGACGCTGAACGTCAGCCAGTAACTATGCTTTCATGGCAGGATAACCTAAAACCAGCTTAACTATATCTGACTTTAACAATTCTTTTTTATACCAGGTCTCTGGATATAGATATGCAACTGAAAATGCTGGAGAAAAAAATTCAAAATAAGCATTTCCTATAAAATAGGTCTTAGTGAGATCGTATTTATAAAATATGAATTCATAAAATACGCAAAGCAGATTCACTTTTAGCTAGTATGGACAAAACTCAGAAACATCAGTGACTGACAAACAGAGATCAAAAAAGTTTGCAAAATAAAATGGGGGAAAAACCATCCGGGAACCTCAAAATCTCTTAAGGCTGACGACATAACTGCTCGGGGTTTCAGCAGACCGAGGCTCAACGGCAGAACAACAGGAATCTTAAATATTTGTTGTTAAGGTAAATCTAAAATGATTGTCTAGCACAATGTTAATTACATTGTACAGCAATCAAAACAGAGACGCCGAGTCTAATGAATCCCTACTCTCACCTTTGGAACAGAACTGGAGTGTCTTGTTCACCTCCTTATTAGCCCATAAATATTCTAATTAGGAAGCAACTCCAGATGAATAGGATTAGCAATAAGGACATTTTAGACTAGGTACACAAGAGATACTCAAAACTCTCATGTCTTATCTAAGGCTCTCCTGACATTTATAATCATGTAGAAACGCTAAATTTACATAGCTCTGCCTAATTAGACATGGTTGCAATTATGTTTGTGGGCTTCCTTTTTTTCCTGCCCAAGTATAACTTACACTGTCAAAACAGGAAGCAGGAACTGAATAGACGCTCAGCAAGAAATAAAAGTATTTTCTGCTATTTATTTTTTGCCGGTTTTAATTGGAAAATCGTATTTCAAAGCCATTTTTTTTTAGATCCCAGGCAAGAACTGGCGGTTATGGATCCAAGTCCAGATCACTGCTGCTCTAGATGTAAAAATGTGCTTTTTTTAGACCGGCAGCTCGAGAGCAGGTACTAAACCAGGCCAAATTCTGCCTGGTGATGATGGATGCTCTGCCTGCAGTCAGGGGGTCGCCCCCGCTCTTGCTGAGAGCAGAAACCAAAGAAACTCGTCTCCTTTGAGGACCGTGAGCTCCCTGGAATTCTCACCCTGCCCAGGCATTTTGCTGACCGCTCTGTGGTTTTTGGTTTCAGTCCCCCTCCCCGCCCTGAAAGAGCCCGAGTCTGACATTTCTGAAGTAATTCTGTGTTTGCCTTCCTTGGCCTTCAGAAAGACGGCGAGAAGCAGGTAATCCATCACGCTGTATTTTCTGTGCGGCAAACGCTGGCATTATTGGGCAGGGACTTGATAAACGATGTGTACATTATAATAACCAAATTTCAATATATTGTCTTTGATGTCTATAATAACAGATAGAGTTCTTTCACCTTAGCTCGAACATAAATCAAAGTAAGTGATACGCACTCAATTCAACACGCTTACAGATTTCTGTTTCAGAACTAAACCATAACCATGAAAACCCCTCGGTGTCGGCAGCGGTGACCCGCGCAGAGCCCGGGCTGCCACCGGAGCGGGTGGAGATGGCCACACACGTGTGTGAACTCTTGGGATTGGGGTAGCAGGGAATTCCCAGGGCAAACAGCCACAAATCCATTTTATTGACTGCTTAAGGTCTACTCCTTTCTACTCCTAAATACTCTGTTTATTAGAAAACCGGCGTCTTATTTGCCTCCCACGTCACGTTTCAAGCTCCGTGCAAACGAAGCCAGCGGAGCTGCGGAGCCCGCGGCAGCCAGGCCACCGGGTGGCAACGGCCAGTGGCTCCAGGCACAGCAGCGCTGAAGAAACCCTTCCTAATAAAGACTCACGAGGAACGAGAGAACCACCAAAGAACGGTATTGAAAGCCTCCTGTTTACAGCTTCACTGCTTGGAACGTGGGGGAGGTGGAGAAACAACAGTTCTGCTCGCGCAGCTTTGTAAAAGTCAAAATTAATCAATTAGGAAACCAAGTATCTTCCTTCCAGCAAACTGAAGAAGAGCGGATCATGCAGCAAACTGGCTCCGGTGAGCGCCCTCAGGCTGTTCAACGCACGGCCCAGACCAGTAACACCCACCAAGTCCAGGGTCAACCCAAAACCAGCCGAGACCCAAAGTCTGCTGAAGCCCAGCTGCCGCCTTCCATGAATTTTACACTGGGGCTCCGTTGAGCTACGAAGAGCTGCTGGCACGTTTCGGAAAACCTGCACGAAATGAGTGCAACAGTCTGCTTCTGAAAGGACGTAAGCGGCACGTTTTCTTTGGCTGGGACATCGGCCTCATGCCTGCTTTCTTATCAAGCCTTCTGATCAGGAGCTGTATCAGTCAAGATAGTTGGATGGGAAAGCTTACGGTGACAGCTCAAGGAGCTGAAACAAAATCAATACCCGTCCAAACACCACTCCCATCCTCTGCTCTGCTATATTTAAGATCAATCAATATGCATAAACGACTAGCGCCAGGCACATCTGCACTAGTCTAGCACATAATCAACTTTGTCTTGTCTCAGCTTAATATAATTTTCCACCATATTAGCAGTCTTTATGATATCCTGTCTTTTCAAAGAGGCATAATTCAGAATCACTACATAGTTCAATTGGATTATTTGAGTCGCACACAGACCCGCACCCGTGCGCACACACTCACAAACGGCTCTTCAGCGCCAGCCTCTCCGCACTCCGCTGCCGTTGGGATTGCAGCCCCGCTTAAAGTGTTTGCAAGGAGGTGACGTTTGAGGCCACAGCCGCCTCTCACCGATCCCGCAGAAGAATTTACGTGTGTGTGTATACAGACTGGGGAAAAGAAATGAACTAACTTATCAAACGCCACGCTGAAGCATCCATTAAAAATCGCACACACTTTTAATGACTTGGGTGAGGGTTGCTGTTGCATAAATTTATTTAACGTTAATGTCCCTTGTTTGCTGTAAATTTCACACTGTGAAATTACCAGGGCAATTCTAATGGAGCTGAAGCCTCCAGCTGCACTCTATGATAAAGGAGGAAATAATTATGAATTCCTCTGGGAAGCCAAAGAAAGTCAAAGATCTCCTTCGAAACTGCTCCCAGATGAGCTGCTCATCAGCAGGCTCCGGAGGTGCAGAACCGCTCGCCGGCGCCAGGGAAGCAGAATGAGCGGGACGCTCGTGCTGACGCTGCCTCCGCCATCAACTGACATTTAATTTGAAAGGATTGAAAGCTGGTGTCTGCACCAGCTTCTGCCAGAAAACGTATGAACAATCAAGACAGAGCATGGAAGTGGTTTTATGTTCCAAGTCAGGATGATACTGTGTAATTTTACATCTAATCACCCAGCGCGAGACACATCCACCAAACGCATCTCCAGGAGCTCATGGCTGAAGCTCTGACAGACGCCCATCTTTCGAGAGGATGCCGAACGACGCGTGTTGTTCCACCTAGAATGGCATTTTCTACATCCCTTTGAGCCCAGAGCTTATAGCCTTTGCCAGAGTTCACATCAAGAGTGGAAAAAGGAGAAAAAATAGTATCTGCAGAAACTCTTAACATGATGCACAGAAGACAGAGAGCTTCAGCCTCTTCCTTCAGCTGCAACGTCCCAGCTACGCTTAATCCATACTTGACTTCTCTCCAAACAACTGCCAGCGTTCACACTTTTCATGGGATCGCAGGTTTCCTCCTTCAACACAAGACATCCTACACTACCAGCACCATTCATTTATTAACCAGATTTGATTGTTTTCAAGGCTGCTTATGTCCAATCATCACAGACAGCAAGCGCCAGGCTAGTTTTGGCAAGGAGATGCTCCGAGGCCTGATTAGGCTCTGCTACCAACCCCTCCGTGCCAACCTCCTGACTCTCCATCCCGGCAGATGTCTCCTCCTCCCCTTTCTGTTTGATCCCCACCCTTGTCCTCCCTTGCATCCCCCTGTCCCTGGAGGGGCAGAAGGCTGCAGGACAGATGTTTCTCCCTTCTTCTCCCTTCTTCCCCATCATGACGGGCTGGCCTGGCCAACGGCAGCATCCTCCCCTCCCTCAGCTTTGGATCCAGGGTCAGTAACGAGCGACCCTAACAATTGGTCAGACCGCACCTCTGAAACGATAAACCGACCCGCTCCTGGTGAGGAAAGCAGAGAAACGGAAGAGACAAAATCACCTACTGGAACAGCCAGGCGGTATTTCCTCAGTCGCTCCCCGTGCGTCACTCACAATAACGTGCTGCAGTGTACTTCAGGCTTGTTTCCCGAGAACAAATATAATTCTTATTTATAATGCAACAAAGGATAAAGCAGGTTTCCTGATTCTGATAAGTGACTCTGTGATTATTTCTTCAATAAATAACATCATGTCTTTCAGATTATTCTTTCGCGTTTTATTCTGGTTTGGAAGAGAGAAGGCACAGACGAGCGGCTCCGTGCCTCGAGTCACTTTGTTTATTTTCTCATTTATAAACCCCAGGGACCTGCTAGAGAACACTTCCATGGTACTTAAGGACTTTTGAACACCGGATTGAACTTTGTGGACTGGACTTGCGGCGGCACATAACCAATGCACGGCTACGGAGACGTCACCGTTTATCAGGTAATTGCCTCCTGCGAGACGATAATGCGCCGGCGGCAGCCGCGCGGCGTTATCACCGCCGATCATGACATAGCGCTCTCCTTGAAGAGCAATCACCCGGCCTTCCGAAGAGGCAGCGAACCAATATGCCGCTGGGAAGCCTGTCAGCAAAACGCCGGGACAGTGCATCAGCAACGCTCCAGACGTCGGCTTGCTGTACCGAAAAGGGGTGAAAAATGTTAAATGAAATGTAATCGCCCCCTTGGACTTTCTGCTTGCATTCAAATTTCTCTAAGAAAAATGCACCATATTATTTACTGTGTCTTCTTTTAAGGTAGCTGTCACCACACGATTCAGAAACACCAAACATACTAAGAATGGGATTTTCTGTGTCAAAATGTCCCATTGAAATTCAGACACCTCCTTCTCACAGTCTGTGCAATGCTGCGAAGCAAACAGGGCCTGGACCTCATTGGAAAAAAAACCCCAAACAAATTCCGTGTTTATGTAATGATGTATTTATTTAGGGCGACTCCAAACAGATACAGCTGGTCAGACTTGAAAATAACCGCGTGTGAAAACGCAGACAATAATTTATGTAACTTTAAATGAGTTTTTGCAAGACGTTTTGATGCGTTTTCCCTGAAGGCTCCCCTGCACGCCTGGTCATTATCTGTAATTCAGATGTAATACTGTCATTCAGCACACCTCACCTCCTGCGGACGTAAGAAAAGCACCGTGCCCGCGCTCCCCTCCCAACCTGCCCTGGTACAGCGTCGGGGCTCAGCTCGGTAACGCAGACCCACTCCCCAGATCTGTCCGTCAGCCCAGGGAGACGCTCATCCCGCGGGCAACGGTCACTCCCGGTTACATTAATAGGCTCTTCTTGCGAACGGTGGAATTAGCTTTCAGAAGAACATCCCTAAATACCCATTTTGGTCCGGCAGGATGACAGTAGTGGCAGAGACCATATAGAGAGCTGAAGGGGCCCGAGGACAAAAACTGGTGGAGAATATTATGACAAAGTGGGTTTTCATCAGCAGACGCTAAGAGTGAAACTGCTCCCAAGGAAGGGCAGTCAAAACCTCTCCCTCACTCGGAATTTATTTTTACGTCGCAAAGTAGTCCCTTTTTAAATGGTTTTAATGGCTTGAGATAACTTTGACAAAAATTGATCTTTTAAAATGTCAAATGTCATTTTCGAAGACCAATATCAATGCGACATTTTTGCAGCTATTAAAATAAAAATGTTGATTCTCTCCAGATTTTTTTCTGATTGGTAATTACGATTTTAAAAATTCATTGCATTGTCCTAATCTGGGGGTGGGAAACTCTTGTGGGGCATTTCCTGCCTAATCAGGATCATCTACATAAATGATTGCTGCTGCTTCAATCGCTGCTCACACGCATACAGCTGAGAGATTCGCCCGCTCGCTACTTTGGGGTTCACGGAAACATCGCCGTGGCCAAAGGAGCCGCAGGAGGACCACCCACCCACAGATCCATCCGATGTCATAGAATCATAGAATCATAGAATGGTTTAGGTTAGAAAGGACCTTGAAGATCATCGAGTTCCAACCCCCCTGCCATAGGCAGGGACACCTCCCACCAGACCAGGCTGCCCAAGGCCACGTCCAGCCTGGCCTTGAACACCTCCAGGGATGGGGCCTCAACAACCTCTCTGGGCAACCTGGGACAGTGCCTCACCACCCTCACAGTGAAAAACTTCTTCCTAATGTTCAATCTAAACCTGCCCTCTTCCAGTTTGAAGCCATTCCCCCTCGTCCTATCACTACATGCCCTAGTAAAATGTCACAGAATCCCAGACTGGTGAGGGCTGGAAGGGCCCTCTGGAGCTCCCCCAGTGCCACCCCCTGCCAGAGCAGGGGCACCTCCAGCAGTGGCACAGGACGGCGTCCAGGCGGGTTTGGAATGGCTCCAGAGGGGGAGACTCCCCCACCTCTCTGGGCAGCCTGTGCCAGTGCTCTGCCACCCGCACAGGAGAGAAGGCCCTCCTCAGGTTCCTTCTCCTGCGGGTCTCCCTGGTCTTCAGGCTCTTTCCCTCACAGTAGGGAGGTCGGCCCATGGAAAGCCCGTTCAGACACGTCTACACGCGCCACGGTCAGGGCAGCGGCTGCTTCGCAGAGAGCTGCCGCAGTCAGGCCGTCACACAGTGCCTCTCCCGCGCACGCCGATGGGAGCTGCCTCCGCTTCTCATCCGCAGGGCAGATTTTCGGATAGTGAGGAACACGGGCAACCCTCTCAGATTTTCTCTTTGTGCTCAAATATGCATTCCTTCGAACCACATCTCGCTGCTGATTTACAAGCAAGTACTGTTCATTACCTTCTCTGTCAAACATCATGTCTGCTGATATCAAACATCAAGGGGGGGAAAAATGCACATAATTTACAAATCTAATAACGCATTTCCCATCACACTCCTCTGCATTGCCATGGCCACAAAAAGATGGAATCAGCCAAGATGAAAGCATTTTCAGGGCTGGAGTTTAATGGCTAAAATAATTGCAGAAACATACACATCTCCAAAACAAACCACTTCCAGCATGAATAATGCGTGGAGTATCCTCTTATCTACTGCTTCACTTCACCTCCGTACACCCTCCCTTGTGAGCAAAACACACAGGCGATGTCGTGGGTATTTCAGACGCTGCGGCTCTCTGTGGCTGAGCCGCCTCCACTCCGCCGCGAACCAACCACAGAGTCCGCACAGAGTTAGAGAGAGAAGGATGCTGCTCTTCTTATCTCTCTGAAACCCACCTTCAGCAGGTGGAAACAACGCTTCCTGAGTAGGTGTTTTACGTGGCATACGCTTGCTTGGGTGGCACCAAACCCTCCCTTTAGAAAAGCAGATACCGACCAGAAAAGCTTTCCCAATTCTACAAGAGGGACTGGCTGGTGACTTACAAACCCCCATTCCCATCCTCTGGCGGCAGAAACCGGCCTGGCCGCTTCACCCCTGCTTCACCGTCTGCCCAAACCTTTAACCATTAAAACAAGATTTTTCCATATAAACTGAGGCGAGTTCCGCGTTGGTATGAATGTGAAGCTGCAATCTATTTATTTTTCAGAGAGCTGTACAAATTAAGACTGGAAAGGCCAACTTACTGAATGTCTGGACAGTATGAGTCACCGCATTTTCATCCAATTAGTTCCCCTTCTATATTTTAGCCATCAGATTTGAGGTCGCTCAGTATGTGACCTGTTTACTTTAACTGAAAACTACATTTATTTTTCTAGAAAGGCATTTGGAACAGAAAGCATTTTAAGTGCAAAAAATGAATCGCTTGAATAAAACATCATTGTGCTGACACGTACTCTGCTCAACGAGGGTTTCTCACACTAAATCCCCACGATTTTTTAAAAATTGGAATAACAGAACAACAATGAAAAGAAAATATTTAGCCTAAAAATGAGGAGAAAAAAAACGGTGAGGTTACCATGACAAAGAAGCAAATCGCCACACCGTGCTGCTACTACACACTCCTGCAGGCTTTAAAGTGCAATTCCGGGAAAAATACCACCCAGCTCCCCCCCGCCTGCCCGGCACCCCGCCGGCCTTTCCCACGAGACCCTCCCGCAGCCGGTAGCGAACCGGGAATACCCCAACCCTCGGTACCCGACGGTGTGACTGTCCACAGCCATAGTGACGCTTGGAAGTGGCTAACTCCCCTTCGAAGAGCCACCTTCTGCCACCTTCTGGGATACTAATTAGTGCAGAACTTGAGGAATTAGACAGTATTCGCGGCGCTGAATAGCAAACTCCCACATTTTTGCCCCTGTGCCCACATTTCTGCCTTTTTGGAGGTATTACATCCCCAGCAACTCCCCGCTCCATGGTCCTGACACGGTTCCGAAGCTCTGATGAGCTGCACTATAAGACACCGGATGTACCACCATTTTAATTGTACTTCACAAAGCGCATAGTGCTCTCTCCATTGTTTACGCTGATCACTTTCCATTTTAAGAATACTTTAAGAATACGAGACTCTATATCTGTTCCTCTGACTGTCACATTCTTTTGCCTTTAAGCTGTCTTTTTCTTATGGTCTGTTAAGAAAAGTAGCTGCTGCAGATCGAAACATCCTGTAAACTCATTCACGCTCTAGCAAACGTGGCGACGATAATATTTTAGTAAGAACTGTAGCCAAAGATGCTTACAGGAATCGGCTGTGTTCTGAAAAAACCACTACTAGATCTAGGAAGGAAGAGTTAACAAAGTCTCTCTTTAAAATGCTAATAACAGACAATGGTCTGTGGATAAGTTAATTAGTGGAGCCAGCTTGTGTTTAATTATTTCACTTGACCTGGTGCAGATTTAGACAATAATCCCTTTAGAGAGGGGAAGGGGCTGTCGGAAATTATGTGATGTACCAGAAGAAAAACTTCAAATCTGCCTGAGCTGAGCAGGTAGTCTACTATCTCAAATTGGAACGATACACTATTCTCCACTGTAAGACAAGCTCAAATGGAAAGAGAAATGCAGGTCTGAACCACGGAGATTATGCTAAGGACCTCGTGAGCTTTCCACTCCGATACTTAACTTTTCTCCCCCCCCCCTCCCTATTCAGCTGGGATTTTGCTACTGAATAATGTATAAACCAACCCACTGTAGTCAGAGGTGGGATTTCATGAGCAACTTGAAACAAGCGCAACCAGACTGTACCAGGAGTCTCTGAACATACTAAAATGGGTGTGAAAAAAGAAAAGGGTCTATAGACTATTAGTATATGTGGAATTTTCTTGCAGGAGAGGCTCTGAAGATTTGCACATTTCAAAAATGAGAACTGATTAGGTTGGGTATCAGTCCTATTCTTGCTCAGACTCTATAATCGGATCCAATTAAACTCAAAGGTTTGTTTTATCTGAGTAGGTCAACCCCAAATCATGTAGCTTTTCAATTTGGGAACATCTCTTCAATAGCTTGCCCAAATACGAATAAGAAGTCTTTTCAGTTTAACACGTGAATCAGTACAATCTCCTCCAGAGGCTACAGCATCCGAGCGCTAGCAGTACTTAAAGGACGCCAGGTGTATAAAAGAGAGTCTAAGCCAAACAGAAAAAAGGAATTAAAAAAACAAATTGGGAGCTACTCTGGCAGGCAGTAAATATGCACTGTCGGAGCGGGAGGAAACTCTTTGCTTCAGCCGAAGGGTGGGACTCATTCCTGGTGGAATCAGCTCCACGGGAGATGTCAACTGGCTGTAGGTTTACTTTTATACACCGGTTCTCTCTGCTCTGTGATTAGAGCATCCTTCTGTGCGCATCTTCAGAAAGGACACACCACGCGCAGGAACTCAAGGTGAAAAGCTTCACAGAACAACTAGATTGATAAAAGCAGCACCGTTGCTCTGTTTGATCCTCTTTATCAAAAACATAACGTGACGGGGAATGAAATGCCCTAGGACAGGAGCGGGCTCAAGACAAATGCAAGCCGCATGTGGCAGATCACCTTAACAGGTACTTACTGCAGAGAAGTGCTGCGGTGCCCAGACGGGCTCCCCACCAGCTCCTCTGACAGCTCCGTTTCACCCGAGCACGGGGATTGTCAGCTCATCAAGAAAGACGAAGCCTCCTCAGCAACTGGTCTGCAAATGTGAAGCCAACTTCTCAAGAGGATCGGCACGGTCACAAATTCACGGGTCCTTCCTCAGCCCTCACAAACAGCTCTGACACTCTCCTCCTCCCAAGGGCAGGAGGAGTGGCATGGAGGACTCGGCGTGTCCTGGGGGTCAATAAGGCACTTCGGCAATGCCAACAGCAAGGCAAAGAGCTACTGAAGACAAGTTCAAAATTAGCATTAAAAAAATTGATAGGACTGCTTACCCTGGCGACGGGTTGACCATGAGTTTCTGAATCCCAAAGAGTTTGTGTTGCATAGAGGGAAATAATGGGAAGAGCGCAATAAGGTTTCATAGAAACTATCAGACCGAGCAGCTTGCTTAACCAAACAGGGTCTGCTCCGCCACGGTTTTCCAGGGCGTGCAAAGAGCTCCTTCCCCAAAAATGGAGGTGTCAAGGATTAAACATTGCACATCTATGGGTCAAAGATGAGCAATACAGGTGGCCACAAAGCGTGTTCTGCTTGTCCAGGCCACACGATTAAATACACATTTGTTGCGCTGTCTTATTTCCTTCACTAAGGTTCATTTGTTTGTCAACATAACCTCCTAAACCCCCCAGCAATGAGAGGGCCATTAGTGTCTGAGCGCGGGGAGGATAACGAGTGAGTATGTGCGGACGAACCCTCAGCAAGGCTGAGCTTACACAAACTCACATTCAAACGGTGCCAACACATCATCACCATTTGTATAACCAGTTGGTCTCCAGCCCATTACATTTGTGTCCTGATCATCTCGCTGGTGAATTATTTTGGAAGGTAAATACCATGGCTGTTTTCCTATCTACTCATTGGACTCCCGCAGGTTCCAAGCTATTTACCAGCCTCTTTTTTTTGGAAAGCTCTTTTGTTCTTTAAGAGTTTCTCCTATCATCTCCAAATACTCCTTTTTTTTTAGTGAAACACATACTCATGCTATCATCTCCCAAGGCCCATGGCTCAGAGCCCTTCCTCTATCAGCTTTACTAGTCTATCAGGTCTTTATCAAGCAAAAATAATCAAAGCCACCTATACATAAGCTCCAAAACCTGATCAACAGCATTGTATCTAGAGAGTTGCAGCAATCATGCAGCAGACCGAAAGGTATGGATGATTCCCAGCAGAAAGACACACAGTCACTGCCTTTCGAGAAACGCCAACGGGGGGACATACCCTTTCCAGGTACTGTAACAAGGCTTCGGAACGACTGACACAATTCCCTTCTTAATTAAAACAAATGGCATTATTTCTATGACAAGGCTTCGCTCACATCTTTCCCATGCTGCAACAGAGGAATCCATGAAGCAGTGTCGGACCAACAGTGCTCAGAGCAGATTCGAGCCCTCCCCATCTGCCAACTTCTGGTATCTCAAATTACTACAAGTGGCCCTCCATTGGGTGCGCGACGCGTTTCCAAAGGCACTAAATGGGGTTAATAAAATGAACCTTCTTCACTGATGAGTGGTAGTGCTCCTCGCCATAATTTGCTGAAAAAGGTCATTCTTGTCTGTAATGAGAAAATGAAATGCATGCTGGAATGACGGAGCAAGCTCAAATCAGTCCTACGTACAATGTAGAAACATAAACCAGAATCAAGCATAAATCTACCGGCTAAATTCAGCTTATGGCTAATCAGCTCTTCCTTTGACAGAATAGGCTGCTGTGGAAATGGGATAATTTTATAACTGAATAATTTAACCAGTTTTATCTTTAAGTAATGATTTCAGGCATATTAATATCTAAAGCTTCAGTATTTACATTTTTGTTACACGGAACTGAAAAATTACAAGGTATCAGGAATAACGCGGCATTCCCGGATAAATGACATTTATAGAGTGGCTTTCGTCCCCCAGCGTGACTTTGCGCTCCGCAAATCCCTGGGACGGCAGGCGGGAGGCGGGCAGACGGCGAGGGCGGAGCGCGCTGTGCCACGGGGCCGGGGCAAACCGCTGCTCACCAGCACCGAACGGTCGGAAGCGCTACGGCCAAGGCTAGGGGGGACCGGCAAAACACGGCGTGACCTGCCGTACAGAGGACGCCAGAGCGCTTTACCTGCTTATCCCTGTTAAGACTCCGGTAGTTTATGTCTGGCTTGAAGCCATGTTCCACCCAGACTTCCAATCGTTATTCGAACGCCGCGAGAAGTGGAAAAGCCACTTACCCTTGAAGTCTGTTACAGTCCTTCATCATGTCAGTCATTGGCAAATACCTTGGGAGCCTGCGAGTCTGGAAGCTGCATACAGGGGCTTGTGGTCCAAATTCATAGGAATGGATGTGCCTCACTGGCAAAATAATTACTAATCTCTCACCCTCGTTCTCCTCCCGTGAGTTCAGCTGCGGATGCATTTTTCTGCACAGGTTTTAATGCAGTGATACGGGAACTTCATCTTTAAAAGCACGATACTTGTGGCTCAGCAGAATCTAACGACCTTGTTTTAGTTCTTCCCCGGAAAAAATAATGGAGAGAACATGAAAACCACAATCCCTCTCACTTTAAAGAACTCCTGTAATAGATACAAATAGCAAACACGGTGCGTGCTAGATTGTGCCTGTCAGAAGGTGACATCCTCTTACCAATTTTGCATTAGTCCTCACCGCTCCTTGGAGATGGCTAATTTGAGTGAGGAAAATGGGCAACAGAAACTCTTAGGATGCGGTCAAGCCATTTAGATGTCACTTTCCCTCGTTCTTTGTATTTTGTCAGTACACATACACGACTGATAATGTGCACGGATTCACTCGTGTATCACTGGTATGGTGTCGAGATCCTTCAGCCTCACGCCGCACCAGATGTTCCTCCAGCCCTGCTCAGAGGAGGCGGCGCGGCTTCGCACAGCGTCGCGTTGACATGCAGTGAGGGGAAATAATTAACACAGGCGATGATAATTTAGAACAGAATAAATTCCTGTTGTTATATTCCAGGGGTGGACAAAAGGATGGAAAGCCGCTGGACTCTCCTGTCCAAGGAAAGTTTCCTGGCACAGCCCGCACGGCTACACCGAGGGTACCGGCTGGCTGGGAGAGACAAGCCCAGACTAAACCCTCTGTATTTGGGTAATCTCAAACCAGTGGATTGCTATCTATGGGACCGCTTCACAAAGGATGAATTAGCGCAGTCCTGATGGCTAAACAAACCCCTATCACCAGCGCACTGCCTTGTTTACTCCCGGCCAATGTCTGAAATGAAGTAACAGGGAGGTTTTGAAAAGCCACTGCAATGATNTGTCTGAAATGAAGTAACAGGGAGGTTTTGTGTTTGTGTTTTTGCCACTGCAATGATCTGGAGAGAAATGTACCCCAAATAGTTACTACAGATGGTAAAAACCAATCCCCGCTCAGCTTTTGGAGGAGCAGAGTACCCCTTTTTTTTTTTAACATAACAGTTCAAATTTCTGCTCTATCAGAAATGTCTAGTTGCACCAAAACTCGAGTGCTGGAAAAGAACTCAACTGTCTCTGCCAATAAGAAGAACTTTTCCTCTTCCCCACAAAAAATCCTGCCATTTCATTCATAAATAAAATAAGCCACTAACTCAGTTGCTGGCAGGCTCTCCCTTTTATCTTTCACTCACTTGAGAAAGACCAGCAACATCACGTTTTCGGAAAGCCAAGTGTAGTAATCATAGAATCGGATTTCATGTATTTTTAAAAGCATTTGCAGCAGCAGAGCTCCAATCACTTTTAAAAGAAATATAAACATACAGAAATTCCGGAGAAGCAACTCAGAGCTCCTGACTTTCCTCATTTCTTCAACACAAGACGAACGTGCCGGGAAGGGACTCCTCTCTAAAGGAGATCTCAAAAAGTTAGCAACATTACACTACAAGCACCGCAGAGCCGAAATACTTATTATCTCAAATAAGCCCGGATGACATTTGAGGTGCCTCGACATTTATTGGCCTGCCAGCAGAGCGCGGGATCAACCACCTCCTTTCCTCTCATTTCTTTTTTTTCTTTTTTTTTCCCCTCCTGCTTGCTCAAAGTCCGTGTTCATAAAATATTCAGCGGAAGCTCTTCAGAGGATGGTATCGCCTACACTGTAGCCCCAGCGCAGGTTCACCGTGCTACTGAGAGAGAGATTCTGCCAGCGGAGAGCGGGGCAGAGCGGACGGCGCTGCGGTACCGCCCCGGGAGCTCACCCTCGGAGCGGCAGCCCGGGCTCCGTCCCCGCCGGCCACGGCAGCGCCAGCGGCCGCGCACACAGTGAGCGAGCACGCAGAACAGATCGGGTCCCTTTTGCGTGGTTATAAGGAGAAATGTCACTTTTCAGAACGGAAAACAGAAATACGAGTGTTCTGCCTGTTTCCCGGCCCCCGCTGGGGACAGCGGACCCTTTTTTACCTTTTGTTATTTCCTTCCCAGTGGAAAAAAACCAAAAGAGCAATGGAATGTGGAATTCGGATGCACTGCTAAATTAAGCTATCAGTGGGGCAGCAGCTCCTGGTGGTACCACCCGTTTCTGCAGCAGCCTGCCACGCATCAACCAAACCTGCACGGTCCCCCTGCTCCCCGAGCTTTGCCACCACCTCCCCCTCTCCTGTGCTCGCAGCCTTCCCTCCCAGTCCACGCGTTCTGTGCTCCCACCCCTATTTGATCCTTCCCTCCCACTTTCATTGAATCAGTTACAAATTTCCTCTGTTTCCCTGACGTTTTCCTGTACTGGAGCGTGCATCTGCTTTTAACCTTTTCATCTAAGCCTGGCTCTCTCAATGAACCTTTGAACCTCTGGCGCGCTCTAAATCCCTATCATTTTCCCTATTAGTTCAAGGGGTAGATGTTCCTTTGTTCCACCTTTGGCATTTCTCACCCTTAAGCATCCAGGAGCTTAAATCAGGCTGTTGCCAGACTGTCCTCCTTTAATATTTTTTATGAAGTGCAGTCCAATTATCTTTATCTTCCTCGGGGATCCATTCAATTAAGCGCAGTCGTAATGAGTGAATGGACACAGAGCATTGTAACCATATTTACATCCAGATTAATGGGAACCAGGTAAGATAACTTTAAAGCCATCAATATTTTAATACCTTGGCTTTTCATTTTGCTATCTTCAGTGTCAGACACATTTGGAGAGACTAGCACAATTTGAGAGGCTGAGTTTTTAATTTCCTCCTTGGTTTGTGGAAATGAGGGTTTAGAAACAGCAGCAAATGATGAGAATTTGCCGTAAAATACACTTCTTGCAGGTTAACCGAAACACTTCTCACGACACAAAGCAAGCTGGAACGCCTCGTCCAGTTTCTTGGACATTTAATTAATTGAAGGTAATGCAAGAAACCAGTACAGAACCGGTATTTAAGTGGAGATGCCGAGAGCACCGGGCAGTCTCATTTAATGAGCGCGCAACAGAAATGCTGAGCTAGAAACACCTATTTTGAAGTGACTTTTCTCCCTTCTGAAAGACAAATGCTGGATCTGGAACACGGACCTGTCTCTCCGACGCGCAATAGCTTTGACAGCTATTTTCGCGCCTGCTTTGAGACGCCTTTGCGTTGCAGGAACACGGTAGAAGGGTCCAACGGAGACTGAAAACCTGGTTCCGTTTCAGCACAGCTTAACGTAATAGTGTCATAGGCACTGATAAATGTGTCAATAAGCATCTGGAGAAATAACTGGTATCCAGGGAATTTATCTTGGTTGTAGTAGTTTCAGCTGAATAGGTCAGATTTGTTAACATTTTAATTTACACAAATCTGCATTCCAAATACTGCTCTTCGGCTCCTTTTCCTAACAACAAGAAAATGTCAGCAGCAAACCCAAATTTACTCCTCTAATAGCTTTCTCAAGATTTCAGGAAAAACAAACAAAAACAAAAAAACAATCTGCGGTACAGTTATGGGAGTGCTTAAACCCGTTTTTCAATTTAGACCTAATACAATTTTATGTTAATAAACGGGCAACTTTTGCCAATTCCAGATGTAATCCTGAAAGGCAGCAGAGACGCTGGGAGTCAGCACGTCCCGTAGCTTCAGGGCAGCCCCAGGACTGTGCCCGGAGGTGGTTGTTCTGCCTCCATCCACGTGTCCCCTGCCCACCCCGGTACCCAGCTGGGGGACACACAACACCGCATTTCCATACACAAAGTGCCAGCTCGCCCTGATTTCCCCGACAGAGGAACTAATGTGAAGCATATGGTTCCTCTGTGAGTTTTTAGAATACTTCAGATGCAGTGAGGTAAACCTGAAAAAAGATGACCATTTTTGCCTCGCCCTTTCCCCCTAATTATCACCTGCCTCTTTTCTCAGCTGATTTGCTGAGATGAAAACCTCCCTCCCACCAGGCTATCCCCATCTACACCTCCGAAACTGATATAAACCGACGACCCTTCTCTACCCGTAAAGCCCTACATTAAAATGCTGTCCCCCACTGATGCCAAGAGGGCAATGACAGTTCTGTCATTTCCATAAACCCAGCATTTTCCTGCCAGAGCTCAGATCCCTCCTCCCAGGGCTCTGCCACGGTGCCCCCGGGGGCTGCCCGCCATCTCTGCAGCGCTCGGTTCCCCTCCGAGGCTGCAAGCACGCCGCAGGCCCCAGCACTGCCGAGGGTAATCGACCTGCTTGAGATCCAGCTAACTTTCTGGTTCTCTACATAAAAAGAGCGGGGAAAGGTCAGACCTGCCCCGGGCCGCGCTCGCAGTCTGCCGCGCCGGGTGGGAAGGAGCACTCTGCGCTGCTCCTGCCGCTCCCCCAGCTCTGCGCCGTGTCTTCACGCCCGGAAAGCTCTCCGCTCGCCCCACCGTCTCCTTGGAAGGCTGCTTCAGGCGGCGCCTTCCTCCGGGGCGCGCTCGCCCTGAAACCGTGCCTGGGGTGAGCCCCAAAGCGGCGCCGTTCCCGCGTCCCCGTCCGGCCCCGCCGGCTGCCCCGGGGGGGTCCCGCTCGCGCTGAGCCGCCGACGGCGCTTTCATCACCCTCCGCAGCCGCATGCGGGATTCCGGGATTCCTCCCAACGCGGCCGTGCAGCTCTGAAGCAAAAACGCGGCCCCGGGCGTGGGAATGGGACGGGCACCAACGCCGGCAGAGCGAAGCCTCGCGGCAGGGCCAGAACAGCGCCGACGGGGTTCACGTGGAAGGGAGAAAAAATATCTCTGAAGTGCTGGAGGTTTTCATCGCCCTGGGTTCGGCGTCTCGGGGAGACAACCCCCGCACCAGCCCGCACAGGGGACCTCCCGCCCGCTCCGTCCCCGCCGTCGGTCACGGGGGGAAGAGGAGGGGAAGGAAGAACGAATGCGGTTTCTGGCGCCTTCTCTCAGACACGCAGCACGTTGGGCTCTCTCAGAATGGGTTTCACTGGACTCGTTATCTCTGGGGACTGCCCGAAGTGACACACCTGAGCCTAACATTCGGTAAGTCCTTACTTTCCTATGTGCTGCTCAGGCACACTGTCCCTGGCTGGCTGTTCCACCACCAGCGATCCTTCCCACCACTTACAAACTGAGCACCATCTCCTAATTGCATCGGACACTCCACGAACCGCACAGTCCAATGGGGAAAAGTCCCAGAACTTCAGTTCTCCCCGTCCCTTCACCCTCATCCCCTCCTTCCCAGGTCACTCCGACCCACCGCTGACGCTACATCGATTTTTGTTTGATGTGTGAGGTATAAGTGCCTTCTCCCTGAGCTACAGCCACAGCTAGAGAAGGCAGAGCTCTGAGAAGCAGACGGTACAGCTTACACAAGCACAGTTTGCTTCTGCAGCTGGAAAAGCTGTACATTGCAAAATACCAGAGAGAAGAGGTATTAAAGGCAGAGCCACACACAACCCCCAAATCCCTGGAAGACATTCTCCTAGTTTGGAAATGACATAAGGATGCCATCATGAAACACACCAAGTATGTTGAGTATGGGCTGCGTAACTGCCTCCAAAGATAACATGCAAAGAACTAAGCAAGACAGGTCTAGAAAGGGCTCGAGACGCCCGGCACTTCATTTGTCCCCTGACAGAAGGGGGACGAATGCCAATTTATTCATCCCCCTGCTCCTCCTGGAGTATTTTCTACATCTTTGAGTTGTACAAATTTACGCAAGGAAAATATCAGCTTCATGAGTATGAAGATTCTCCCAGGGTTTCATCGACTGATAGGGATTAAAACAGAAGTATCACATCACAGCCATGCTGCCCCACAGTTCCTGCAGAAGGAAAGACCGCGATCTCCACGCTGCAACTCAAACTTTTAGAGACTTTGTATTCCAGAGGGGATTTGGGCTTTGTAAGTCAGCCACCCTCCACAACGGGAAACCCGCTACGATGGCTTTTAAACTCACCTCTCTGTCAAGTCCAGCGGCCACGGTGACAATGTCTCCCGTCTCGCTGTTAATAGTAAACATATTTTGCGATGGGCTCTGCGGGGTCTGAGTGACGATTCGGTATCTCACCATCCCGTTCGCTGTAGTACTATCGTCTGCATCATTTGCCGTCACTGTCATCACGTAGGTACCTTGGAACGAGAGAAGATGAAATATCAGGACTCTCTCACTGCAGAGCAGATTGCAGTCCCATTGACTCGAGGTCACGCGTTTTACTCAGAGTAGAGAGCCCGTTTCCAGCCAGCCAGCTAGGCAAGGAGGGGATTAGGAAAAGAGCAACACTGCTGAGACTAGATCATCTGTAAGGGTACTGATTACACACAACCGGCACAGAGCGAGAAGCCATATGAGGATATCTATGATTAACTGCTAATTCTTTCAGTGATTGTAACTTTTCGGGCAGCATTTTTTGTCCTGCAATTTCATATAGATTCCTGCATGAAATCTTTTCCCATCCAATCACCGCATTCACATGCATTCAAAGTATTTCCAGAGTTTAATGGTGGAATGCCCCTCAGAGTTCTCAGCAGCTTCAGAAGGACCCCATCAACACGCCCATGCCCAGTGCGGGGAGCGACCGCCCGCTGCCTCCCGTTCTCAGAGAACCGTCCACCTTTCCAGCCCCTTCTGGAGAAAAATCCCCATTTCTGCAGAGCAAATGGAACAGCTGCTGCCCAGCAGGACAGAAAATCAATGATTTGGTATGTGTGGCCAGCGATGTATTGAATCATTGCTTTGTTTCTTACTAATCATCAGTGTCTTCATTTGCCTTGCAAAAAACAATCCCGACTTTCTGGCTGCTGTTGGTAGCGCGCTGATGCACTGACAGGCTCATTATCACCGGGGTTTGGCAGCAGGGTGTTTCGCTAAAGTGGGAAATTATCATTATGAGGGTAAAAGATGTTACTTGATTGGACGGACTCCTGCAGCTGCATGGTCCTGTGACCCCCCAGAGCTCCCGGGGCCCAGCTCGACGCTTGTTATGTTGGGAGGAGAGAAGGACTGAAAGGGCAAACACATACCGCTTACAAAAGGCAATCTGCAACAGTGGGTGAATCTAATGACGCGAGACCTGAGCGGAGGAGCGGGAGGCAAAGACAGACAGCGAAACCAGACGTAACCAAACCCAACAGCATCAGTGGAAAGATGGAAGGGACTGCTTGAACGCTCCTCGTTTGGGAACTCTGAACAGATGAACCAACTTATGAGCCTGCCGTGCTGGAGAAGACGCAAAGTGGTCCCAACAAGAACCTGAGACGGTTCAAGATGGAGCCGTGTGTTGTTTCACAAAGAGAGCTGTTTCTTCTGCCCACTTGGTTAGACGAGAGCCACTGGCAAGCTTGGGGACACGCGGCTCCATCAGCACTGCATCGTGTCTCACGCAATGAGCCCAGATCCCCAGCTTGGTCACCAGTTCAGAGAAAGCAGAGAGCTGGAGAGCTTGCATCTGTTCGCAAGAGAATTTATAAAACATACCCCAGGCTCTAAATGGGCAGATCTGCCAAAGGCTGCAGCACGCCCAGATCTTCTACCCCAGCCAAGTGTCTTTAAGCCGCTTGGCACGTAGGCAATCCCTCCAGTGTCTTCCCCAACTTTCAGAAAACAACATTTCTCAGTATTAGCAAGAAGTGGCCTCATACGTTTGTATTTTTGCTCTGTGGAAAGGGCTTTGCTGAGCTCCTTCCATCTGGCTCAATCAGGCTCTTTTTGTTCTCTGTGGTGATACATATCCCTGTGAGTTTTCTTAGTTCAATAAGAATTATAGATTAAAAAATAAATGAATGTGTAAAGCAAATTCTAATGATGAATACATTCGTATCTTTCTGCAATAATCCTGATTCACATTTGTGAAATGAAAACAAACTATTTAACAACTTTAACATTTTTCCGATCAATAAACTTCAGGAGAGGGAAGGAACGCTGAATTGAAACAAGGCTGCGCACGCAATGAATTTTCTCCTTTCTCTTCAAGCATTCTTTTTTCGCTCTTTTGCAAAGCCAGTTATCACAAGACAAGTGATACAAATAAAGAAGCCAACCCTTAGATAAGTACAGGGGAAATGTACAGGAGAAATTTAAATAGGAAATATGCCGAATGAGATGTTTGATTTGGAATTTATGTTATCTTAACGCATTCTATACTGAAAATATCTCTGAACGGAATGTCAAAACCCGGGGCTAATGAAAATAGAAGCAGCAGAAGAAAACAGAATCTATTTTAGGAAGCGCAGTCTTAGGACATACTCCAAAAAACAGGTGGTACTTTGTGATTCACTTCCAGTGCAAGAAACAGCCAAGACAGGAGAGCTATTGGGGCCACTAGGTTCAGCCAAGGGCGTCCCGCCGTTGTGGTCCCCCCACATCTGGGATCTCTCAGACTGCGCTGCAGTTTCCAAAACAAACCAGGACCTGTGCGAGACGGTGGGTTCCCAGTGTGGCAAGGGAACCAACGGGCTGGGGCTGTGGTGGGCACGGGGTGAACCGACAGCAGCTATATCGTGGACGGAGCGTATGGTAGGTCTCCTTCACTCCTTCCCTGACCCTTTTGCTTCTTTCCTGCATTGGCCTGAGCACATCTGCTCTAGAAAAAAGGACTATTTCTACAGCATTTGACCTACACCCCTATAAGGGAGATGGGATTGGACAAATGTCTCTAAAGTCATGAACTGAGCACCAGGGAGCTGTATTTCAGGAGGCAATCTGCTCCCTATCTCATATCTTTAATTTCGATTATGAAACTCAACCACAGAGAAAATAAAGAGAGGAAGTTGGCATTAATTACTAACTCTAACTTAATAAACCGTCCTCTGCAAAGGGCCCTGTGTGGCTGCAGCACTCTGCAGCGCATGATGGAACTGCAGCAGCCGCTTCCCTCCCCGGCTCTCCGCCGCTCCCTGGGGCTGCTTCTCTGACCACAGGCTGCTGTAAACCGCCTGCAAATTACCTCTTCCTCTCTGCAGTCTGGATGGCGGCCGATATGGCCGTTCCCCTTCCTATGCACCCGCGTTTCCCGCCTGGCACTGGTGACCCAGGGATAAGAGCGCGGCGGCATCTCCTGTTGCCCACGCGGAGGGTACCGCCCCCGCGGTCCGCTCCCAGGGCATCGGCTGGTGTAACCTACATCACCATCTACGTTCCGCTCAGCTTTCTGTATATTTAGGCTGTCTTTAAGCAAGACACAGCCTCTAGATACCCGTGTGCTGCAGTGAATGACATAAACATATATCTGTGCACAGGAGTATTCAATGGAGCGATGTGGATATATACTGCGACAGTGTCTAACATCTTTTGGGTGCTATATAAAGTCTTCCACTGTACTAAGGTGGTTGGTGATGATTTACCTGCTATAAAAGTAAATAATATCGTATTTCCACGTCCTAGGCATGGGGATATATCTTCATATGCTTTATATTAAAATAAAGGCAATACATCCCCATACGCAGCCCCTATTACTACACAAATTAGGCAGACAGACAGTGGTGGACTGCACAGCTCTTACACGCTTGAGGACTGAGGCCGGCAGCGCCCAGCCGGGCCTGCAGGATGCGCGTGCGCCTTTTGTGTAGATCAAAGTATTAACCACAGCACCTTCAAATCCCTCCATCCTACCCAAAGAGAGTCTGGAAGCAGCTCCCACAGAAGAGAAACACCGGGCAAACTCCTCCAAGCCGCACTCGAGACCCCCACGCTGTACTCTGCCGCTTCTGGGTCGGACCCTGCCAGTGGTGATGGACCTACAACAGAGGTGTACGAACGGGGCAAGAGGGACTTTACCCTTTCGGGGTGTGAGAGAAGCATTAGCTTTATTCTTCCGCTCTGAAGGGTTTGCTCTCAACCCGCTGACAACATTAAATGAACGCATGAAGTGCTGAAACTCGGGAATTTGCCCCGGTCTGCGCAGTGTATCACATAACGAATACCCAGTCCAGACGGCGTTGGATGTAACCGCATCAGCCCACGCACCTGGACTACTAACTCAGGGAGATAACCTGTTGAAAGAAAACCATTTCTCATCAAATAAGGCACATGGTATGTTAAATAAAACACCTAACCTAGTACATCATGTCAATATTAAATCAGATTTGCTGCATGTTGAACAGCTCTTCTGAGAAGCAGATTGAATTATCATGCACAGCTAGTGATGACAAGATTACTGTGCATTAGCTTTCATTAACCAATGTGCCAAGTTCATATATCACCTGAGTTAAAATTGATGTAAGGCATGATGAAGGCGATCTGTCAATAAAAGGCAAGATCCCAAGAATCTGCAACCGCGCAAAGCGTTCCCTTTGATTTCCCAGAGACCGCAATCTCCTACATGTTATTTCGTCAAATGAGATATTTTTGTTTCAATCTAACAATGGACAAGACACATGAGAGAGATGCTTGAAAGCACCCCTTACGGAAAACACTCCCATTAGATTAATTAGGCTTTCTACAGGATAGGCAAAATAATGCCTTACAGAATCTGGCAGGATGGAAGCAAAGGGAGGTAATTTTTACCTGTATGTTCAGTTTTGTTTATCAATTGTCAAATTAATTGCATCTGCTTGTAAAAGACTGCAAAAAGATTTTGTTAGGCTCACTATATTTCATTCGATCTGTACATGTTAAGTACAAAAAGAAGCAAAACAAGAAAGATAGCTGCCCTGGGTACGTATCAGCAGATAAGCACACCGTCGGAGACAAACGCCCCCCCCAAATCACGCTGGAATCTGAGAACCAGCTCAGCCCTCGCCAGCTCCACGGGTCCCAAAGCATGCCAAGGACTGCTAATTCTCATCACGTTGTCTGCAATCTCTGCTCTCCCATCTATGCAACTTCATTTCTCCGTAAAGACCGAGCTTTCACGGTTTTAAGGCATACAAACAATATCTTAGCACAGTTGTGCTCCCGAAGACTTTGTTACAATTGCTTTATAATTACCATTTTTCTAAGCTGGTTTGATATCCATTAGTTAGACTTAATGCATGTTAAAAGAAAGAGCTAATGGGCACTTATCAGGAATCCAAACAATAAAAGATAAAAAAACCCTTTCACTTTGCCCTTTATACCACATATCACTATAAAAATACACAATCCTCTCAGTCTACTCATGTGATACAAACAGAAAAAGCTAAAACTTCATCCAGTTTTTACTGATAACGCCGATTCTCTACTCAGCTTTATCTCACGGTTTATGTTTTTTAATGGCTGGGAATTGGTTGCAGAATCATTAAAGGTTGGTTAACCTTCTCAGTCTAATTTTGACCTACAAGATACTTAATTTAATCATTCCCCCATAGAAAAGGATTGAATCATTACGTGCAGACATGTAGCGATGGCCATATTACATTAGATCTTCATTAACCCAAGTTAATAATGGCTTTGTACTAATGGAAACCTCCCCTTCCTCCTAATTTTTTTTCCCCTAAATTGGAAAGCTCACTTAGTGAATGCTCTGCATCCGATGTTAGATAGAGAGAAGACAGTAATTGTTGACGGGAAGATTAAATGCTGAAAAGCAGCGTCAAGTTTACAACATTTCCTAAAAATAAAATTTTCCATTCAGAAGAATTTCCTGATATTAGTTTTCTTCCCCACAGAGGATGGGAATCTCACGCCCCGACTCACAATAGGAACGCTTCACCCTTGAAGTGATTTCATTCATTGCAGCGAGGTCTCGGGAGCAGAAAGGCAGCACGCTAGAAACGCGAAGACGACAAAGCCAAGTTACAATGAGAAGCACGACGGGATCCTGAACAAGTCCTCAGAGTACACCTATACACAGAACTACTTGCATACAGCTTCCCTACGTACAATGGGATCTTTCTTACCAAGAAACACGCTCAAGTGTTTGCTATGGCCATCTTTTTGACTGATGAATAAAACTGACAATATTCGTCCACTCCAAAGACGGGGAGGCGCGGGGCGGCCGGCGGCGATGCCCCGGAGCGATCCCACCTCGGCCGCCCCACGGCACCCACAGCGCTCCGACGGGAACGGCACAGGGCTCCTCGTGGGCGAAGTCACAGTGATGGGGAGCGGCGGTTTGAACAGTATTGGGAGAACTGCTGTAGCGTTAAACACTACAACATCTCACTGACCAAACTTGTATCCTCAAGTTGTAAACAAAGAATATATTCATGAGGTGATTTGAAGCACTTTCACATACTCCACGTTAAGGGTTTCAAACGAAGAATGGGGACCCGACTCACCGAAGGCGCTGAGTGGAGTTATACAGGTAAACAGGAACGCGTGCAAGGCAGCGAGATGACAGAAGCGCCTGAAACGCTACTGCAGATGTAATAAATTGCAAATGTACTTAAATTAAACTGCTTCCCACATGCTCTAGATAGAAAACTAAATAAAAACAGCACTTCCCTTCTGAATGATATTCCTTCAGTCATAACTGATAGCTACTGTCATTCTCTTCCGCTATTATTTTTGTAATTATTGGCAAATTTTGACCTTTCAAGCAGCTAACCTAATTCATAAAGGATGTCACTTCCTAATTAGCGGAGACACCAGATTCTCAGCCTCAAACAAGGCAAGAGCCAACCTAATGAGAATAAAGAGAGCCAGCGGGTCTGGAGAGCCGACTGAGCAAGTGGAAGAGGCTGCTGTCACCCGGAACGGAAATAGTACCTTCTTAATGTCAAAAATGAAATAAATACCTCAGGAGAGAAAAGCACCGAATGCAGCGTACCCACGGGCACGGCCAGATCTGAGGGTAAGTCCAGTACAGCAGCCCGCAGCCCACGGAGACCCCGCGTACCGCAGAGGAGTAACACAAGTCAAACTTCAAGATGGGCAAAAGCTCATTCAGCCTCTGAGCAAACAGTTTTGAGTGCATAAATCAATGAGCCGCAGCTTGGCTGAGCTCCTGCGGATGAATCCTCTCCAGTCCCAGAGGCAAATTCAAAAAATGGAGAACGCGGGACTGAGGACACGATATCCTGAACACCACCACCCGGCTGTGCTTAAAAGTGCAGCCAGGTTTCCCGCTTTGCTGAAGGTGGACACAACCAGTGAAATCACACAGACAAAACCTGAGACTTAACACCCCTTCCGCAAGGCTTGAGTCCGATCCTTGAATTTTGACAATATAATATCATGTAATATCATAGAAAGTAATATAAGATACTGTAATATAATATAAATACTATAATACATATAATACGATCTTATTTGTAACTGCCGGTTAAAAGGAGGCAGAGAGTGGACTGTTGCAGTGTTGTAACTCACTTTGGAGCGGCGTCAGAACATGATTTCCATGTTTTTTTTTCTTTATATCAACTTGGCCATTTTTTCTGGAGGAAAAAAATCATCAGTCTGGGGATTTGCATTTTTTTTCTCACCTACAGTCCTATAATTCACTTCCTTGCTCTTGGGACTGGATGCTTCTGAAAAGGAAATTAAGAGCACAGATTTCATAACCACTCACCTCGAAACAAAATGGAAAGCGCTACCACATGCGTCTGCAGAAACACAATTTCTTACCTTAAAATTGTGCTCGGCTGAGCAAAAGAACTTAAAAAAGAATATTGGGTATCCTGAGCCTGTGTGTAATGTGTGAGAGAACAGAGCCGGGTTGGACAAAGCCATTTTTAATAGCATATAAAGTGTGCGAGTAAGAGCAGCGCCTCCCCGCGCCGCAGCAGCCGGCGCCGCGCGGGGGCGTACGGTCAGGCTGGTGGGGAACCCCGGAGCAACGCACCCCACCTGCGAAGGGCTCCGGTACGACGGGGAGAATCTCTCGAGACCTACTCTGGCTCTTGAAGATTATACCTCTACGTGACCCCTCTGAAACATGCGGCGTTTGTGTTATTTCGAGCGCCCGTGTCCCGCCCGGCCGTCCCGCGCCACGGCCCCGCCAGCAGCCGTCAGCCCGGGGACCTGCTCCGGCGCCCTCCTGGATGGGGACCTTCCTAAATGAAGAGTACGAAAACCCATCTACCGCCAAGCTGGGCAAAGAATATCGAACGCTTTAATTATGAGCAGCGCTACGGTGTTTTGGAACGGTTCGTAATGGAAGAAAGGGGTTTTCACTGGGTGTTCTATTAATTTTTTAAAATGAAGCGCCCTCTCTTCAGATCTCAGGCGGCGCTGCTTTTGTTTCCCCCCCCGGCACCCAGCGCCTCCCGGCCCGTGCCTCCGCGGAAGGAGCGCCTGCGGGACCCCAGGCACCTCCTTATGGATTGTACTGCCGGAACGGAGAAGAGGAAGGAGCCAGAAATGCAGAACCCAAATTCGCCACATGAATATATACATATACACAAATGCAACTATATGCCTTAAAAGATTAATTTCACAAGCCTTAAATTGCAGTTTAATTTGAAAACTAATTCAGCCTCATAATTGGCTTTCTGTTCAAATCACTGAGGCTAAAGATTTAAATTCTTAATATTCAGATGACTTTCAAGTTTCTGGCCCCATCTGTGCGTTAGTCCATGGTGTTAATCTCTGAGGGAATCTCTGCTGGCATAGAAATAAAATAAACAAACTGGGACACTAGTAGAATAATCGGCTTTTAAAATCCTTGGGTTTTTTTATGTACCGCTTAGTTTTATGAGATTTCTTTAACTCAATTTGCCACATATAGATTTGGCTCCCAGCTATTTCATTTTTCACGTGGCACGCTATCAACAATTATTGTATCAGAGTTCCATGAAATTGGGAGGAGACAGAGAAATTCTAAATTACAGCATTTCCCATGTAAGAAATACCAATATTCCTGTGTTTCGGAGGACTGTCCATCCGTAGCCCTCTTTGCCACCACTCCCAGGGAGGGTGACAGGAGTAAACTCTGCGACCCAACACTGTGAGAAAGCAGGAGCTGGATGAAACTCCCGTTTCAGAGGCGCCTCTTGGAGTTTTGCTATCGACTCGAACGGGACCAAGATGTATCCGGAGAGTCAGTGAAGCGGAAAGGATGAATGGGAATGGAAAAGGCCAGTCTGACAGGAACAAATTGTTTTGGAGAGATGTGTTAATTTTTGACAATCTTTCTGTTAAAACAAAATAGATACAACCCAGAGCAAAGCGCTCGAGTCACTGCGGAGCGTTTCGCATTGACCTTTTCAGAACGGAACGCTCCGGTTAAGTAAGACATCCCCATCCTTCCGTAAGGTGCGTTTTGTGGTGGGGATAGCAAAACCAAGCTTCCGCAGCGACCAAAATAATCTTTCTCCATCACGCTCGTGTTTGTGATTAAATTCCCTTTTTTTTTTCTTCTACATTTTATCGTTTTCATTCTATCTCACTGAGCAATTTTATTTTTTTTTTTTCGGAAACCGTAGAACTTCTTTTGAAACGGCCCTCCCCGAGGCCACCCCCGGGAGGCCGCAAGCCCAGCGGCGCGGGCTCGCGGAGGCAGTCCTCGGGGTTGCACAGAGGGGACCCCCCCGCCGAGGCCCGGCCCCCGCGGCCGTCAGGCACAGAGCCGCGGGCGGCGGTGGGCAGCAGAGCTGTGCCGCCCGTCCCGCTTCATCAGCGCTTGGAAGGCAACTTCTGCGGCTCCGGCAGAACTTTGCTGATTAAGGCTGCCGGAGGGACCAGGGGAATTCCAGCTCCAGCTCGCGGCTGCATTTTTAAAACTTGGCTGTGTTCTTCATACGGAGGCAAAGTTCAAAGAGGCAGAACATTATTCAATATGAGTAAAACACGGTCTTTTAAGATACACTTTCAAACAGTGGCACGTTAAATCAAAACAACTCCTGGAAAAGAAAATCCTGCGTGGCTATTCCTGTTCTGCGTTTTTGGAAGGGCCTGCGTTTACGCATGTACGTTGTCCAGCTGCGTGACCTCAGGCTAGATCAACTAAAAATGCATTAAAATGTGTTCCAGAGAGTCTCAGACAAGGAAAAAGAAATGCGATTCTGTTTAAGAGCCAGCACACACTTGAGGATGTACAGGGGCCAGGCTGCGACACGCGTGTTCCCACTGCGGAGAGCTTTACTCCACGAGAACGAGCTCCTGATTCCAAGAACACTATGCTACAGTGTAAGACACTATTTCAATTAAGTTATTTGAATCCTAACCAGCAACAACAACCTATTATAATTAATAGTACTTGATGATTTCTTTTCTATTCCCGTCCAGGGTTGCGTCAAGGTGACCTGCGCGCTCCTGGAAACGCAGGCAGCCTGGGAAGCCCCATCACCCCAACCCCCTCACCCTGTCTCTAATGGGTCTCTTCACGTTGCTGCCGATTCCTTCAGCTCTCGGACAATCCCCTTTTGAAGGATATTTGTCTTTTACGCTAAAACAAACTTCTCCTGCGGGAGGCTGAGTGCCCAGCCCCATCACACCGTGCCACAGGTTGGACTACACGTCCTTCCTGCATTCCCATTTTCTCGGGTCACCCTACCTCCTTTTGGCTTAGTCCCTCTCGAGTCAGTCGGTCACACCTTACTTGGCCACGCTCCATCCCTCCCATGGCCCGCACCGTCTGCAGCTGTCCGAGGGTCAGAGATGCGGCCCCGCTCTTGACCGGGTCACCGCATCCCGGCTGCCACGAGGGGACCCCGCGGCACCTCACACGATCAGAGAACCGTTTGGGTTGGAAGGGACCTTAATGCTCCTCCAGTTCCAACCCCCCGCCGTGGTCTATGAAGTCTGTGAGCAACTGCACACAGGGGCTTCTCATGGGAAGTGGTAGATGGGTTTAACTCAGCATCGCTACTCCCTCTGCCAGCGACGGTGCCGCCTGGAGCAGCCAACAGAGAGCAGAAGACAGCTGATGTGTGTCACGTGCATTACCTGTCCTTACAGGATGAAATCATTTGCTTAAAATTTATTTTTACCAAGAGCTGGCTAAATTACACAGCTGCTTCTGCTTATCTCTGTCTTTGACATGCAGCTCATATTAAGCTAGTTCACCTGGTAAAGATGGAAACAATGGACAAGCTCCTGAAAAAATGTTCAAATAGGATTTAAAAGACGCTTGTCCCCAATCAAACAATCCACGATTCTCCACCAGCACAGCTAATAAAATCCAGGCTGTTAACAAACAGCTCTATCAAAATTCAAGGAGCCAACTGCCCACCTGGACCTGCGGGTTTACATGACAGCTTCATGAAAGCATTCACCAGTGGTCACTGGTTGCTTCCACTAGACCGGGATGCTCAAAGCCCCATCCAGCCAACTCGGGGGCGCAGCACCCTCCATTGCACAGCCCCGACTGTGCCGGGACCGCACTGCAGCGCCCGGCCCTCTCCTCTTTGAACGGGACCTGCCCTCCCCATCCCGCTGAAGCCTTACAGGGGCTTTCCCTGCGGCTCAAGGTCACCGCGTCCTGCTCAGTCTGCGCTCCACAGCATATTTTTGACGGTCTTGCTCTGCAAAATTTCCATGGGTAGAGCTTGAGCTCCATATGTCCCTTTTTTCTTTTTTTTTTTTTTTTCAAGTCTGGGCAAAATTCCTACTGCCTTCAAACAGTCATCGGCTGCTCACACTAGCTGCCCTCAGAGTCAGCGTTTATTTGGGATACTCTAATACTCCAGCCACTTTTCTCATAAAAGGTGTGCAAAATTATTATGAACGTTGCAGATTCTGCGGTAATCAAGCAATACTGCATTTTTAATCGCAGCCATTATAAATGGGCATATGGAAGATGTGAGAAGTAACAATTGTACAGGATATCCAGGGAAGCATTTTCAGTCCTCAGGCATAGTTCAAGAGCAGTGAACAGTGGAAAATGAATGCTGAACTTCTGTAACGTATAATAAGATTTTTTAGTTTGCTTGGAGCAAATCTGTACTTTATACATGGATATACATACGTATGCATATATATATTTATAGATGCATATACATATATAACTTACTGTTGAATCAATACTGAACACATTTTTCTGTTACCTCTAAGACTATGCAACATCTTTCATTTGTCACCCATTGCCACAAATAATCCTGAATTCTGGCCGCGTATTTTTTCTCTGGCAACGGCTGGTGGGGTACCTCCTTAGTTATTGCAATAGTCTGAAGCATCCTGAACTGAGTTTCCAAATCTCTGCAAGATCTACGCTTAGCTAAATGCATCGTCTAGACTTGTCTCTACACAAAGCAGGGACACCGAACTCGGAGGCGCAGGAGGAGCACGCAGACATCCACGGTACCTCTACGACCTCTCTACCACTTTCTCAAAGACACAACATCATGTTTATTGCCAAGTACATGGAACGAGGGCCTCGGAGAGCCAAACTCCCAGGAGGTTCTACAAAAGCAAAGAACAGAAATTCAATACTAATACAAACCTTTAAAAGAATACCGATTAAACAGGGAAGAGGGGGAAAAAAAACCCCCAAACATCAAAGACAAATGTAATTGCTTTTGAATAAAACCAGATTGCTTTCTACCTACCTGCCTTAAAGGCAAGCGCTCAGCCCGGGATACAGAATACCAGAAATCACTGGTAGAAGGAGAGGCACAAGTATTTTGTAGGCAAAGTTATCCTATTCTGATTTAACAGCTCAAAGGCTTATCTGGATTTCAGACAAGAGGATGCAATTTACTGCTGCTTTCACACAAATGAGCAGAGCTAGTTAAAATGTTTGGGAACGCTTTGAATATTGATCTGTCCTAGAGTAAGATGTAAGATATTTGATTTGCTGTGGAAATGTTGTACCAATCTTCAAACTTTGATATGCCCCAAAGTGGCCTTCAAACGAAAGCCAGAAAATCCTCCGGGAAGATGTCATTAGAGCCACCAGCTCGGGGACTTCTCGCGTCCCCTCTGCCGAGCAGGACCGGGATCAGCACTTCGAAGCCGGTACGTCACCACCCAAAGCGTATCAGGAAGGGAGCTGTACCCCTTATCTCCTCAAAAATAATGTCACATTCTGTCCCCAGCTACGCGTCACCACAGCAGCCCATTCCTCACAGTGCTGAAAGACAATCAATCACGACTGCGAATCACCTTGTTAAAAATAGTGGCCACCGGAGACTTTCCTGTGACACCTCAGGCAGCGGAGAAGCCATGATAAATGTTCCCTGACACCAAACAAAGTCACGCGGTTTTTAACCCCTCAGCTGGCAAACAACTGAGGATAACACTCGTGTTGGAAGTATCTCATACAATCATAGAACGGTTTAGGTTGGAAGGGACCTCGAAGATCATCGAGTTCCAACCCCCTCACTTAGATTTCAGGAGACTTACAAAAGTTCTGGTGACAGATTTCACAATATAATTTCTGCTTAAAAAATGAATACACTCCTGTTAGTTAAGTTCAGCAATAGCTAAAACAACCACGCTATCGTACTGGAAACCGCATGGTTATGCCACACTTAAATAATAAATCAACAATACAGTTAAAAAGAAAACACTAAAGACCCTAACTGTATTTTTCCAAGCACACAAACAAGTTCACATAAAAATCACCACTTGTATTCCGCATACAGCATACACCACTTGTATTCCTCACTAATTTTTCACCCATTAATTTTCTGAAATTCTACTTTGAGTTTTTCCCCATTTCACCCCCTGTAAGAGAAGTCCATGGGGTCGGAGGATGGGCCGCAGTTTCAGTGGGAATACTCCCAGTGAAGTAGGTTTGCGTCAGGCCCCAAGTAAGGGAGTATTCTCCTCCCGCTTTGAGACACAGACTTTACCGGAGTCTGACTGGGTGCCAGATGAGGAGCTTGCAAATGACTGGACTAAATATCAAGGAGGCAGACAGTGAGTACTTCAGGGCCAGGGAACGGCCGCTGCCGGGCTGGCTCTCCGCGCTCCGCAGTCAGAGTAAAGCCCCGGGCACGTGAACGAGCGAATGGCAATGACAATACAGAGAATTACTCTGCAGAGCTGCGGCTTTTGCAAATTCCACCTCTAGGAAGGGACCAGCAGGATGCGGGTTCCCTCCAACCCATGCCGGTACTTTCCCTGCACCCGGAGAAGGAGACACCAGCTGCATTGTTCTCACCTCCATCAGTCTTCAACAAAGGACCAGCAACGGCAAAACCTCTGCTACGTTCCCTCTATTTGAAGAGGAGGCAAAGCCGCCGTGCCAGATTAACGCTGCAAAGCCAGTGATAACTGTAAGACTGTTTTTCAACTGTACCTGGTTTAGAGCCTTCATCAACAGATCCATTATAGACTTGGTTTATAAACTCCGGTCTGTTGTCATTCATATCAATCACATAGATGTAAAGGTCAATAGGATTCTCCACCTTGTTTCCATTCATATCCACCGCGTGAGCCCGGAGCTGGGAATAAGCACAATGAAAGCATAATATCAGCAATCGGATTTGTTGCAGAATGAGAGACCGTGTTTTGTAAGAATTGACTTTACCTCATAAATACTTTCTCAGAATTGAACCGAGCAGGTATGTAATTCCAGCAGAAAGCAGTGGTGGGGTTTCCATCCAGACTCCGCGCACAGACAGCTTTTCACGGCTTAACATAACATTGAAATAATATCTTACAATAGCAACTGTCAGCGGAAGCACTTTAACTCTGGTGTAGTGATGCTATTTCCTTCATTGCTAACAGACCACTATATTTTAATTTTTAAGACGTGGTGAACCTTGTCTAACCATCTGAAAAGCAAATTTTGCTCAGTTCCAAACACAGTGAGGGAATGAGTTTGACTTGAGAGGTTTCTTATGGGAACCTGCAGCCTTTCCTACCCACAATAAGAGGGACTAATAAGTGAAGAGACTTCAGAATGACATTAGGATTGTTTATTCTTTGTTTAATCACGGTCTCTGGGAACAGCACCAGCCACTGACGCCACGGCTCTGTGCACCAAACGACATAAAAACATCCCTTTCCTTCAAACGACGGGAGCCCCTGTGCCGTTAAGAAGGAAATATTTTTCTCAGGCTTGACTAAAATACCCAGCGATGAAGCATTACAGTAACCAGAGCCCCAGTGTTAAGTCCTCAGTTAAACTGGAACTGCGGCTTTATCTTATTAGCAATAACCATCAGTAATAATGCTCGAAAACAAGAGCATCTGTTTTCTGAACAAAAGGGACAGATACAGCATGTCAAAAATGAGTAATTAATAAAACAAAGCGATCAACAATAGTCTGGAACAATCAGTAATCAGGTGAAAAAAATGGATAGCTTTCTCATTAAAGGGAACAGATGGCCACTCTGAACGGGTGCGCGCCGAACGTCGGCTCCGGAGGAAAACCCAGACAAGCGCGGAAGGGGCTGCCCGGCGCTGGCGCTGGCGCTGACCGGGCGGCGGAGAGGCATCGCGTCTGTCGTCCCCTCTTCGTTTCAGCACCTGTGAGCACCGCTGACCCTCCGCACCGCCGCCACGGCTGCGCGACGCCGTGGAGGGCCGGCGGGGGGAGGAACGAAGGCGTCCGAGGACGTCAGCTTGGCGCGAGGGCTGGCGGGGAGAGCGGGGCTGCGGGACAGGGGACACGCCAGCCGTACCTGCAGAGGGACGGAGGGCTCTGCTGCCGGGGGTGGCAGCTCTCCAGCTCCTCTGGGGCATGACAAAAAATGCGCTAATTGCATTAGCGCCGGTTTCCGTCCTTCGCCCTCGCTGCGCGGTGATTGATGCAACTTTCTCCTCCGCGTACGGCGCTCAGGAGCGCCGCGCTCAACCAAAGGAACGGCATGCTGTGGGAGTGCGCGGCATTAACGTGTCACCAAGCCCAGAGACCAAGCGGCCACGTGAAATGAGCTAGGAGAAAACCACTCTTTTTAAAGGAAGTTAAGTAGCACCTTTTCTTCCAAGACTGAAGAAGTCCGGCTTCGGTTCCCACACAGGGTGTACCATTTGTATTTCAGGACTCGTAACGCTCTCAATATCTGCATTTCTTGCCTGCGTACAAACTGCTTGGACTTCCACCCGTTGAGCTATCCTTCATCACGTCAGATGTAGCAATTCAGTAACTTTACCAGGCAGAGGTCAGACTGCCTTTGAAAAAAAAAAAAAGTAATTCGGAGCTAAAATTAAAGTTATTATCTTCAAACTGAGGCAGCACTGGGCTCTCTCTTGCTGCACTTCCAGCAGCGGAAACGGTTCCATTCAGAGATAAAGCAGAGAGAGAAGCTGGTATCTTCCCCCTCAGATCTGACTCTCCCCCTGCAAATTTTTAATTACATTTGATAGCTTTTGTCTGAAATCTCCAGGAGTAAGGGATTTCTCAGCAATGCACGTCTATCTGCTTGTTGCACTCACCAAGCACATGTACCCACAGACGCGTCACCGCCTGCGCTCAAGGAAAAAAAGATTCAATAAGCGACACTGCGGGATTCTGCAGGGCCCCGGAGCTGCTGCGAGGGCTGGAGCCCCTCTGCTGGGAGGACAGGCTGGGAGAGTTGGGGGGGGTCAGCCTGGAGAAGAGAAGGCTCGAGGGAGACCTCAGAGCCCCTTCCAGTCCCTAAAGGGGCTCCAGGAGAGCTGAGGAGGGACTTTTTACAAGGGCATGGAGTGATAGGACGAGGGGGAATGGCTTCAAACTGGAAGAGGGGAGATTTAGATGAGATATTAGGAAGAAATTTTTCCCTGTGAGGGTGGTGAGGCACTGGCACAGGTTGCCCAGAGAAGCTGTTGAGGCCCCATCCCTGGAGGTGTTCAAGGCCAGGCTGGACATGGCCTTGGGCACCCTGGGCTGGTGGGAGGTGTCCCTGCCTATGGCAGGGGGGTTGGAACTCGATGATCTTCAAGGTCCTTTCCAACCTAAACCATTCTGTGATTCTGTGAGTCTATGAATCTCATCAAACCTGCGGCGACGTGCACAAGTGTCACCAGCCTATGGGTGCTGTGCTCAGGACAGAGGTGACACTTGTCCCCGAGCTGTGGGAGGGAGGACACTGCCTGGGGACACGGGCACTGGTGACTAATGGCTTGTGGGCAGCCAGCAGGACGGCCCCCCCTCCCCAAGCGCCGCGCAGCAGACCCTGCGCCTTTCTGTCCCGGGCGTGCTGGTATCCGGGTGGCCGTAGCTGCTCTTCTGCTCGCCAACGCAGTCGTTACTGCTGCCCCTTCTGCACACCCCTCTTCTCTCTCCTGATCCTTTTTTGCCTGAGTTCAATAAAATTTTCTTCTTCTTTCCCTCTTGCGCCTGCTTGCATGAATTTTCTCTATTTGTATTCTTTCAACCATTCTCATGTGCTAACGCCTCCGTATCCTTCCACAACGCGCCACTCCCCCGGGGTCGGTGCCAACCGCGGCAGAGGGAGAAGAGAGGCTTGAGCCAGAGGGTTGAATATCAACTCAGCTCAATGGGAGCTCTTCCTCATTAGAGACCGTTCCTCGTTAGAGACCGTTCCCAGCAGAGAGAGCAAAGGAAGGAGGGACTCCAGTGGGGCAATCTGTCCACTGGGAAACCAGTTGTATCTCCCAGGCTGATCCGATCCTGCATTTCCCTTCCTTCCTTCATCTTCTCCCTTGTTCTCCTGCCCAACTCTGTATTAACGAGGCATCCCCTTGCTGGACAACACGCTTTGCTCTGGAGTCGTTATTCAGATGCCGAGACAGGGCCCGTTTGTGCGAGGCACAGTCTGAGTCTACCGCGGTGCTGCACAGCTCCGGCTGCCGTCTGCTCCCACCCGCGACCAAGCGGGCGTTTTGGTGGCAGAGGGATGGACGGGATGAAGAGCAGACGCATGGCAGTGCTTTGCGGCACTGGGCAAGGCACAAAAGGTGATGGCTGTGCTCCGTCAGACACCCGCGTCATTTAGAGCTGGAAAAACCACCAGGGAAAAGGCTGGTGAGCACAACCTGGGCCACGGGGATACTCGCCGGACACAGGTCATGCACGAGCGTTCCGATGGAAGGGGTGGCTAGCTGGGGACAGAGTTAAGAGACATTTACAAAGTTGGTTTGAAACATTTACATTGTCCCCAAGAGGGAGAACATGACAGGAGTAGAGAAGGAATAAATAATATTAAATGAAATACCTTGCAGAGGATTGTGAAAAATTAATACAGGTAACTGGGTAAGCCCTAGCTGGTGTATCACTCTGCTGTACGCCGGCCAAGGGGCTGGCTCCATACTCTTTAACAAATACTGTTTAAAAGTATGACAATCACTCCTATCGTATTCAGTAGCAGCTACCACAGGTCTCTGAGGTTTTTCTACTGACAGTTCCCAGTGTGAATGTAGCTGTTGGCATACAAATGATTCAGTATCACGATTATTGATTACACTGGAGGCTGGTGGTATCTGAAGGTAGTTAGTCAAAGTCAACACAGTGAATTGTGTTAAATATGAATATTACTTACGCACTAATACCACTAATACAAATATACATTATCAATCAGTGACAGAGCCTTTAAGCAAAAAGCATACAATGTCATGCCTAATTTGTGCGCTCTTAATTGTGATTAAAAGTTCAAATTAGAGTATTGTGACACAAATGGCTGGCATTACTCACGAGGACTTGGTTCAGAATACCGCAATTAGCTCTTGTATCCCTTAATTTCCAGTAAACTTTTTTGTCTCCTTGCACTTCAAAGAACTCCTCCTCAGACCATCCCCCACCTGGTCTGCTCCAGCCGTTTCTGAGACAGTATTTCATCAACCCGATGCTGAAGGCACACACGGGTCTGGGGCTGCGTTAGGACTGGCTTCAAAGTGTCCCCATAACGCACGTTACTTGAGCATCATAAGCAATGACTACTCACTGACACGCTTATGTTGATGTCTTTTGAAAACGGAGCTGGAAAAAGGTCTTGGAAAACTAACCTGCCAATTTGCTGCCCCTTGGACTTGCCAGGCCCGACTGCAGCTTGATGTGAAACCTGTGTCTGGATCAGAAAAGACACTCGGAGTCGCTAATTCTGTCAGCAGTACAAGTGGGACTTTGGGAACGCCGTTAAATAAGGCCAAGAGAACTCATGCATATTAAATATTACTACCTGCTGAAACTTACTTGGCATGCAATAAACATTAAGGGCTGACGACAAGGGGAGAGGCAACAGCTCCGACCCGCCGCGGCGAGCGGGCAGCAAGGTGGGGGGACACGGTGGTGCCCCAACGCTGCGGCCCCACGCACGGGCACTAAGGACGCCGGAGCGGCTCCCACAGCACCCCGCAGCCCTGCTCCACAACGCCGGCTCGGCTCAGTGGCTGCAAAGCCCTTCTCGTTTTTCTCTGCTCATATTTGCAGCTGACTCTGCGTCTGGGATGGCTGCACAGTCCCTGGAGAGTCCGTGCTCTGGTGTGTAGCGCAGAGGAGAAAACAGATGAGGCCAAAATCAGCTGAAGTTGCGATCCCCACCACCGCCGGTCGTGCCGGGAGCTGAACGCAGGCGTGCCAGCACACGCTGCCCCCGGGCGGACGCCGTGAGCCCCAGGGGCACGTCCGTCTCTGCACGCATCAAGCTCGGAATGATCCCCCCTAAAAGTTCAAGAATGATCTTGAAAACCAGGGAAGTTCTGCTGCAGAACTCCCGATCTAATTAGAAAAAAACCTGTCTCACCTTAGGGAAAAAGGTAGGTTTCATCAGACAAATGGCTTGCTAAATGCGGGGAGAGTTAAAACACTAGTATTTTAAAAATGGTAGTCCTGAAGCAATACAGATAATTATGCATAAGAAAATATGTGTTGAAAATGTGGGAGTTAATGAAACAGAACTCTTCATACGTAGCCTCACAAACACTTGCAAATTATTACTTTTTTTTTTTTTATAATTAGTTTTTAGATTACCTGGGAATGAAAGCAGCGAGGACAACACTCGACAGTGACAGAGACGCTGAAAAGACTTCATTCTGTTTAGGACTGCAGAAAACCTGCAGCTGTGTAAGCGCGCCCCTCCTCAGCCAGAGCAGCGAGCCCAGGTCGGAGAAGCAGCCCACGTCCCGCTGGGCAGAAAAGCCCCGAGACCCGGGCTGGTGCCCTGCAGCTCCGCCGCCGCCCTTCACCCCGGCTGACGAGTCACGCTACTCATCCGAGCTAAAGAACACTCCACAGCAGATGTCAAACCGATTTGGAGATGGCCAAGCTGCACAGGGCAGAGCCAAGCCTACACCTCACTCACGGCTCTCCCGGCACTCGGTGTAAGCCCGGCTCCTCGGCTGTCCTTCCTTTCAATTAGAGACGCGGCTATGTGAAGTGGCATAAACTCATCCACTTCTCTGAAACTCGCAACAGCCGAGCCTTTGGACTGTATCTGCTTTCTGGAAGCTGGCCTCATTTTTTCCAGTTTCTAGGGTGGCCCATTCCTACTCCAAGCTTCTGCACTATGTTTTGGTCATTGCTTTGTACACGGTGTATTTACAAACGCTTTGTAAAGGGTTTTTAAATGAACAACTGATGGTTCAATAAATCATCAGTCCATTGCTATTGAGGCTGAAGGATCTAAAGGTTGTTTACAGCCATGACTTAAATGTTCTCCATCACCTTCTACTGTTCTGCTAACAAAGATTTTCCAGCCCTCACTACTCCTGTCTGTGAGGTCTCATAACATACTTATCAGTTATTCACTCTCTATAAACTACATCTTCCTGTAACCTCCGGAGTGTGAATATGCTCATTCACACGGGGATGTCACTAGTTCGAGGTTTCCGTAAGGAGCAGGAAAGGCTGGAAATCCTGCGGTGTGTGCGAGGCAGACTTCCCCAGCCACCTTTGCCACGGCGAGAATTCAGTGTACTGAATTTGCTGTAACCAATAGGTTAAGTTCATTATTAGGGGGCACAGGATTTATTATGATAGAGGACAAAATCTTTTCCATCTTATGTTTTTGACCAAGAGCGTCTGATAGTAGATATCACAGTGCCTCCATCAAAAGTGTTAACTTGTGCGTTGTATTATTGACTACGCTGTTATAATAACCTGGCACTGCTGAACAATATCAACAACGCTGAGATGACACACGCTGTATCTCAAATATTCCTTTTTCAAAACCACCTCTCTCCATATTTTCCTAGGCACAACAAACAAAATAATTGTTCTTGTTCGCAGAGGATAAAATAATTTTCCTTCAGATCTCCTTTTACCCAGGGGAAATCTCTTTTTCCACCCAACTAAAGAGGTAATCTATTTTCTTCATCCTTCCACCCCAGTCCAGAAGCTGTGTCAACATGGTTAACTGGATACCTGATAAAGCTGACAGAATGCGCATCTCCGACGGCGCAGTTCGGAATATGGTGTCAGTGGAAGTGACCCGTACCGTTCCACTGACATTACGCATCCCCGGGAACGGCTATTACGATGCCGATAGCTGTGGCTAATGCTGATACAAAGCAATCCACGAAACAACCTTTCACAGCCACTCCAGGAGAGAACTAAAGCGTCGAGGCAGGAAGTGTTTGAAATTTTGCAGGGCTATCGCGCGAGGCGCAACACATTTTTTTAGCAATTTGTGGGACTGTAGCTGCTGCGCAATTACGCCGTGCAATGCCGGGGCCAGGATTTATATCAAAACATAATGGCCAATTACACTCCGAGTATTCTGCAGGTAGAGCATTTTATGAACTAGGATAGCGTGAGGCACCGCTTTTGAGTGTAATTAATCTTAGTTAATTTCCTCATATTTAATATTAGCCTATCTGCATATTTAAAAACCTATCTGACACACCCTCATCGTACTGCCTGAACATCTCCTAGTGATTTAAAATGAAAAATGACTATACCAATTATTGCATGTTTAGCTGCAGTAATGATTCTTAAATTAGTAATTTCCCAAGACATGCTAATGTAGCGATTGGCTTCTCGTGGTTTTGGGGGGTTCGGTCCACACAGGGTTTAATAAGCAGCACGAAGTTGCACCGCTTTAAACAAACGGCTCTGACTTTGTGTCCAGAAAGGACATCAGTTTAGCGACGCTTTGCCGTGGTTTGGCTGATTTAGGAAGGGCGGGTTACGCCGAAGGGGAGCGGAAACAAAGCCGCCCTCTCCCCACACACACGCAATTCCTCCGGCAGAGCGAGACTGAGACTCGCGCTCCGAGTTGAGCCCCAGCACCTCCGGGCAGTCCTCGTGTCCCTCGCGTCCCCGTGGCACGGGGGCCAGTCCAAACCGGGACACGGGCTCTGGTTTCGAACAAAAACCCCCACTGCTCTCAAAGCTGCACGCCCCTTCCTGAATCCAGCGGTTCTCCTACAGTTTTGCTTTGAGCTTGTGCACACGGATAAAACTCAAGGCGGTTTATGCTTACGTGGTAGGAAGCTCTTTCCTCCCTGTCCATCGGGCGAGTCACATACATCCTGCCAGACACGGGGTCAATGCTGAAGACTTCCATCGGCGGCTGGTCGGCTCCCACGCCAGTGATGCTGTACCTGATATGGATCTCTTTGTCCTTATCGGAACGAATCTGGATGAAATAACCAAGACAGCAATCGATAAGTTTTGGACAAAAGCCATATGGATGTTTAAACAACTTTAAAGATCTGAGCCTGAAAGCTGCATAAATGTAACGCGGCTGTCAATTTTGACAAGGGAGCTGCACGCCGAAGGTTTGGGGAAGAGCCAGGAAAAATGTATTCCACATATTTTCAGCTATTTTTCGCCTCTTTTATTCATGACGATTCTCTAGGAATCATTGAAATTCTGACTTTTTGCCTTAGATGTGGAAGAATCTATATGCACAAAAAAACGCTGTTTACATGTTATCGGAACCCCGGGCTCCTTAAAGTGCCCAAATCGCTCAGCTACACCCGGAGTGTCCCAGCCACGAATCACTCGTGCAAACGCTGTCTGCAACCTCCCGCATCCCCCTCTCAGTCCCTGCGACCGTGCGCACAGATACCCCCACCAAATTCCCAGCACAGGGCTGTTCGCTGCCCCCTTCCCCGGTCCCGGCGGCTCGCCGAGGCACGGCCGGGAACGCCGGCGGGACGGCACCGTTTCATTTGACTATTTGTGGAGGAAAAGCGTGTTTGGCACGTTGCTTTTGAAACGCTTCCCCCCCCCCCCGCACCCTGAGAACACCGCCGCAGACTGAACGCAGCACGAGGAGTTACACCAACCTTGGATACAGCGCTGAGAAAACGAAGAAGGGAGGTTAATATGTTGTCCTAGCAACCCTGACTATCTCTTTAAACCCAAATTTAATTTTCTGATCAAATGCCGAAAGAAGTTCTTGCAACAGCATGAAAGAAGGTGCAAGGTACAAATAAATTACCACCCCCCCGCACTATCACAAACTGTCTTGGCGGTGTAAAAGCGACGTGCATAAATTTTTCTCGAACAGGTCCACGAATACAACAAAGTAGTGGGAAGATAATGGAAATCTCGTAGCGGAGTGCACGTTACCGTCTCTGCTACGGCAGCTGCGCGCTCAGAAGAGCCCGAGCGGGCTCAGTGGGATGCAGGAGGCCCCCGCGCCCCCCAGACAGCCCCAAATTGGGGAGCAAAGGTGGGTTCCCAAGGGAAGAGGAGGCTTTGCTTGCCAGGCAAAGGGACTGGGACGGGGCTGTGGGCTGCTCTCGCGCTCCTCCCGCACCTGACCTGCCGCCATTCCTTCCTCCCCTGACGCAGGAGGCCGACACGATGCTGAACGTGTCGGTGCAGAACAACATCAGATTCCCTGGCTCTGAGAACCTCCTTTGATGCCTTTGTCCAGATCATTACCGAGTTTGTACACTGTTTGCTTTGTACCGACTCCACCAAACCGTCTGCTCCCGTTAACGGCTAATAATGTCAGTTATTACCAGACACCGCCGGGATTGATTCGTGCTGCACCTACACTTCTGCAGCTGAAGGTCAGGGAACAGAGACAGTTTCATCTGTCTTTTCTCTACAGGATTCACTGCTTGGTTAGGCTATTAGTACCACGGAAAACTGATTGGAGTGACACCGGTGTAATCACTTAAAAAGAGGTACTGGGGACATTGTGGAAGTGTCCTCGTGCTGCACACAACGGTTTACGCGGGGTTTTGTGTGCCCAGGGGGTGTTTGCAACAGGGGCCCAAGTAGACGGGTATGAACCCGATTCTCATTAGCAAATCCGTGGGTGCAAGAGGCTGTGTTAGAATCAAGCTTTGCTCGCACAACGGTGGTTTTAATGACGGCAACTGACACAACGGTTCAATAACTGAAGGCCACAGTCCCCATTTTTAGAGAGTCAGCTTTCGCCCCGGCAGGCAGAAAGGGCTGAAAATGGAATTGATGTGAATGTCTGTGAAAAAGTGTAACTCCAGTCGGGGAGTTCACGCTCCCACCCACTACGTCCGCGTTCACGGCTCGGCTTAAGGAGTGAGACCGCGGGGAGCGCCGGCTGGACCTCCGCCCTCGAGCCACTGTGGGTTCCCCCCTTAGCACTGAAGAAGGGTACCGCGGGGTGCCCAGCTCTGCGTCCATCTATCCACGTGTGTGTGCACAGCTCCACAGCACCTCTGAGGCGTCAGGATCAGACCAGCCCTTCACCCTTACAGTTCTTCCTTAACAAAGGCAGAAAAACCCCACCAATAAACCCAAGATATCTGCCCTTTTCCTGCCTTTTTGCTCGCAGCAGCAGAGAGCCCGGAGGGCGTCCCCGGCCCCAGCCCGGCTCAGCTACGGCCGCAACCTGAGCACAGCACCGAACGGCAAACGGGAACCACCCCAGAAGCAATTTCAACCCCAGCCATGGAAGGGGAGAGTCCGTTAGTTCTTCGTGGACATTTTTCTGCTCTATTTCCTGTTGCCTATAGTACCCAGATCCCACTGTGATAGAGGCATTAGAAATGCATAGAGAGAGGCAGAAGCAGGGAAAAGGAGGCTGGATTTAAATATTCAGTGCTCAAGGCGCTATATTTTATTTTCAGGAAACGCAGATAAACAGAAGCTCTCTAAGAAAGCTATGTACAGTTTAATAAAGTGTATGCTATAGGATGTCCTTGCAGCACTTTTATTAGCATTAATAGGGTCTAAGCTGTCTGTATGTAAATCATTGCAGATCTAGGAGATGAAATGTATCATAAGACCCACATGACTTACCCAATTATACTACAAAAAATCCATGAGCTAATTATACTGCATTGAGCAAAACAAAGAGAGGGGGAAATACGTTGCAAATCTGCAGCAATGACTCATTATTTGTTGTTAATTGCCGTCATACAACAACGGTCTGCCTGTTACCTGTATTTAATTCCGTTTCCAGTAAGAATACAAGGATGTGTTTAGGAGTGTTTAGAAAAAATCACGTAAGAAGTAGCACTTGTCACAGAAAGTTGCAAAGACCATTGACAATGAAGCATGGCACGTATCACTACCAGGGAGATACTCATCGCACAAAAGCACACGCTTTTTATATTGGAACGTGTAATTTTAGCACTCTTAATGAGATTTAAAAAAAAAGAATTTTTTTCCAGTAATCCTGTAACATTTTGACCAAAGGTTTCATTTGCATAATTCCCAGGGTGCAATTTAGTAAATCTTGTTGAGAAGTTAAGAACATTATCTGAATACAATGTAAGGTTTACTTCTTTTGTTGAAACCGTTCCTGGAGCAGTTTACCATAATAATAATAATAATAATGAAAAAACCCTCTACTCCCAAGGAGCTCACTAGATCAGGAGAAAAAAATGACTGGTTGGGGGAATTTGCTGGTTCAGGAAAGAGATGCTTTTTCATTCATTTACGCCTGGGAAGAGAGAAGATGATAACGTATCTGTATGATAATCTTCTGACTGGAGAACATACACATGAATTTGTTTTCATTTCTCTTTCCTTTTCTAATGCAGTCAAGAGTCGGGCAGGTTCTGGACTACAGCACAGATGGCAGAAGGATAGTTCTCCTTAGCTGCATTTATACATTTTTTACTGGGAGAACCCTTGGAGCAGTGAGCTCCTCCAGCGCCAGGCATGGTACAACCCTGCGTACGACGACGTCAGTGAGATGAACGATGATGCCTCATGACTGTCATAAGAGGAATTTGCTTATAAAGCAGCTTTTACTCCCTGAGAAACCCCTCTGGGATGGAGCTTAGATTGGGTTGTACATTGGTGAAGGAAAATGCCCCAGATCAAAAGGCAACTTACGGTGGAAGATGTCCTTATCCTATTTCATGAACACAGGTGAAATTTTCCACACAGGAACACTGGGATGCCGACTGTCCTCTCCAACGCTGACAGACACAAACGGGCCACCTGGGCACTGTGGGACGACCACCAAAGCCGCAGAGGGAACCTGCAGCGGAGCCGGGTACCACGCTCCGCCTGGCTGCGGCACAGCATCCTCCCAGCCCGACGGCGACGCTGGGGCTGCGGGGGGCTGCGGGGGGATCCCAGCTCGAAGCGTTGATGCTCCATCCCAAATGGAGCACAAGGGCTGCTGTTAAAAGCGCACAACTCAGAGCCAGCCTGACTCAGCTCTCCTTTCTGTCGAGTAATCCCAGAACAGGAGAAATCAGTGCGATTTCACAGATGGGTATTTTCCACTGGAGGTTCTGATGTAATAACTAAAACGTGTGAAAATGAACACTGCAACCCTTGAGACAGTAAAGAGCGAAGCCCCCAGAGCTGGCTTGCTGCTTTGTAGCAATCTCACATTTAGGTGGGCTTGAAAAGCAGCCTGTGGTTGCGACACCGGACTGCATCTCACTTTTGCAGATAAAACCTTAAGGTTCATGCACCTCCATCAGGATTTACTGGGTAACTAAACTGTTCCTGCAAGTTTTACTGGTAAGCAAAATTTCAGCTGATGAGCTCCTTTGAGGTAGCAGATTTTATCGCTCCCTTTTGCTCCTGTTGATCCATATCCTCCTTGCGCTCTCAGCACTCCCACCCCTCGCTGCAGGGCGTTGAATGCACGAGCCCCCCATCCTGGCAGGCGACAAGAATCATAGAATGATTTAGGTTGGAAAGGACCTTGAAGATCATCGAGTTCCAACCCCCCTGCCATAGGCAGGGACACCTCCCACCAGACCAGGCTGCCCAAGGCCACGTCCAGCCTGGGACGAAGAACCACAGATCCCCGTAACTCTCCTGCGCCAGCAGCAGAGGCGAGGCAGACTATGGAAAGCTGTATGGTCAGCAGATCGGAGGACACCTGTGAGTCCCTAAATTACACAGTTTTTGGAGCACGACATTGCCAGCAAAAAAGTGACCCAATGGAGATGTTGTTTAGATATCTAGGAACTGCCTGGAAGCGTAGGAAAGCGGGTGCGTAAGGACAGGCTGAGCAAACGGGGACAAGCGAGCCCACAGAAGGGAAGACGGGACTGTAACAACAGTATTCCTGTACCTAACGAGCTGTATGTAGAGGATTCCACTGAGCCGTACAGGGTCTGGGTTCTGCCCATCGCCGTGCGACGGTATACGTAAGTGCCTGGGAACGTGTCTAGAGAAGCAAAGTGCGCCTTTTATACTCTGTCGCATTTTCTATCCACAGAGCAAACCAGAAAATACATTCCCTTTGAAGTTCTCCAACTTGCTCTGTAACGTACGGAGTTAAGAATGCCCTTCACAAAATACTTCATTTCCCAAATCTCCTACAGAATACTACGCAACATTTGCACTAACATGACCTGGGGAGACTTAGACGCAATTTTTTTTTGTTTTATAAACCCCATTATAATTATTAATGAACGCATAAAATAATGTAAATGATAAGCAGTGTCTTTTATTATTAAGCTCTTAGCTATTTTGTCCATTAAGAAAACCAAATTAAAATAATTGAAGACTATAATCTGTCATGCATTCAAAATGCTCCATAGAAATTCAGACAGGCAAACATATTCAAAGTCTTTAAATGAGCACACTTAAGAGTCAGTCTAAGCATTCCAGGATTGGCTCATTAATTTTAGTGGAAATATTTTAATTCAGCTACTCTTACTGCTTATTGAAATCCTTGCTAAGGACTTATTTATTTTTAACTGAATCTGCAATATGTTTAAGACTCATTTGTATAAAAGTTCTTAACTCCTATTTCACAGTTGTTTCAGAAGCCAGTAAAGAGACACATCTCTAGCCCTGTATTTCCAAACAAATTACTGCGTGTTGCTGAAAGAATCACATATGGTTTCAATAAACAGATGCAAAAGTCAAACGGACAGAGAAAAATTAAGACAGATTTGGAGACCCAACCAGGTTAAGGTGGTATTTATTAACTTCTGTCCCCTTTTATCACACTTGCCAATGATCCCAAAAGAAAAAAAAAGAAACCAGAAGATTCTCTTAAAACACTTCAGCTGTCTTCAGAGAAAACCATAAACTCTGCACCTTGCAAAGAGGGTGCTCTGCCACGGCAAGGGCAGCTGTCGTGTCTGAATAAAAGGAATGCTTCCACGAAGCGCAGCGCTGGGCTTACCCGCAGCCTGCACGCCTTCGCCCGCTACTGGAGGAAACGACCATCCGTGGAGCCGTGTCCCACGGTGGCAGCATTTGCTAACAAGGGTAGGTAGGAAAAGATCTCTGCTGGCAAAGAAAGAAAGGATGGAAACGCACATTTGTAATTGCGGATTTCTTTCTCCCCTCAACTGGGACAAGTTTCATCTCATGTATAACTTTCTAAAAACTTCGTATCTGGTCTAAGATCGCCAGATGAACAGGAGACAAGCAAGTCTCTCCAGCCTCAGATCCGTCCTCCTGTATCGAATGTTTAAGCACACATCACCTTTCCCGAAAGAAGTGGTTTTCTCTTTCCACGTGCTGCAGAGAGAGAACCAATGACCACGCTTAGACTAGATGCCTCATTTTTACATGGTTGAGATTCACTGCAATGAGTGCCATTCTTCCTGCAGTTACAAACAGCATTTAGCTACTATCATTATCACTGTCCAAGACCTTAAGTTTCTTCCTCTTCTTTAAAAAACAAACCCAAGGCCACACTGTAAAAACACTCCCTTTGTCCCAACAGCCGGATATCTCTCATGTCAGGTTAAATCTTCCTCTGCTCCAGCTGAAATCTGTGCAAAGTGATTTATAATATATTTATTCTGATGATAAAACAGAGTGAAACTGGTATGTCAGAGAGATTAAAGCTGTCATTTAAGTTATTGATGTAATTGATGACGCAGCCTGCATTAGAGAAAGAAATGAAAGCACAAAATGTTTGAACCCGAAGAGCAGAGCCTCTCACGCACGCCCCGCTCGTGCTCCGCCGCCTCCGAGGAGCCCCGTCCCCGCCGGCTCGCTGCGTCCCACCCGGGCAGTTCCCTTCCCCTGCGCTGACCCCGAGCGCTTGGCTGAGGCGCTTCACCAAATGTTCAGCTGCTGAAAGCTTCCAGCGCTTCGCAGGTCCTTTGGCTTTGGCGCGGCTCCCTCCGTCCACGGGCTGTCCTCCAGCGCAGCAGCTCCCTTCAGCCCAATTAAGTCCACGCGGATACGCTCCTCCGGAGCTCTTCCTGTGCCCGTCGGTAGCTTTGACAGTCTTCACTCCCTCTCTCCCTTCCAAGTTTTTTTGAATTGTTTACCAGGATTTTTCTCCTCTACCTGGACGAAAATGTAACATCGAGCAGATGGAGAACAGGAGAATATAAATCAGCTCAATAAGGAGACCGTAATGCAGCGGGAAAGAAGAATTTCTCCCTGCGATTCTGGCCAACAACCGTGTGTGACCCCGTGCATGTGTACAGGGTGAAAATGAACTTGTCAGCCTCACAGTCCAATTCAAAACTACCATTATTCTGCTTGGGATAAAAGCAAAATAACAGTCTCTTTGCCCAGGAAACCGAATTTCATACATGATCAGATGGGAGGCTGTAAGCACAGAACACCGGCTGCGCAGCCCCGCGACCAGGCTCAGCATCTGCTCCACTCCAACTCTGCTTTCCACCTGCCGAAACGGCAAAGAACTTATGTTTTAGCATGAGTTGTCTGCACAGAAGACGACTGAGGTCTGCAGGACTCGCGGGGCCGGTGCGCTCTCTGCGCCACTCTCCGGTTGGGCCAAGGTTTCCGAGCGGCGACGTGGGACCGACGGCGGCGGAGCCGATGGCAGCCCTGCCAGGGCTCTGTCTTTACCAGGGAGAACTCAGTAAATTGCAATTTGTCGCATGGTCTTCATGATTAAATAATCAAGCAATTTTCATTACTTGCCATTATGAAGGTCAAGAAGCTAATGCGCCTGTATCGGGAACTGGCCAGTGCTAATGGATCTTCCACATCTAATGGTAATTGATACGGCGGAGTCATTTCTTCATGTGCCTTTCTTCAGGCCTTCTGCAGCCCGTTCAGGTTTTAAGTACTCCACTGTGGAAATGCTTCAGACTGTAGCCAGGTGAGCAAGAGGGAGGAGAGCGGCTCTGATGGGAAGAGAAGATTATTACGGATCAGCAGAATACCGCCACGTGACCGACGTCTTATCACTGCCAGAACGTTGATAGCAGAAGCAACAAAACTCGGTTTTACTAGTCTGTTTCTTATCTCTCTTACAAGAGAGCAGATTCTTCAGCGTAGCGACTGAAGGCATCCCAGTGGAGTCGCATGTGCTGCTATCGGGTGAATTTTGGCCCTGAAGAACTGAGGGTGGCTCACACTGGGCAAGATGCAAGCGGCTGATACGAACTAACGGGGATTGGAAGCAGATGCGCGAGCCCTCCTCTGCTGCAGGGGATGCTCCATGACAAAAGGTCAAAGAGAATACCTCTGAGAGCTCAAAACGCACTGTTCTTATTCCTGTGCTGGAGGAGGCCTGACAGGCAAGAGAAAATCATCCTTCATAATCTATTTATGAAGGGCTGCGCGCTGTTATCCTTACGCAGGGCACCGTCCCGCAGCACCTTCTTGCAGCTGACCCCACCGCTGTCCGCTATGGCTACGCCTCAGTGAAGACTACGTCAAGAAAAAGAAATCCCGGTAGTGGGACTTTGTCCTCGTTTCTTTTTGAAGCGTGCCTGTCCCGCAGCCTTACGTCCCGTCTGCCACAAAGCCAGCCTGGCAAAGAGAACCCAGCACCTTCCCGAGGGGCGGTGGCAGGGGACCCGAGCGCTCCGTGCAGGAGGCAAACAAGGGCAGCAAATACCGACCCACACGGGAGTAACCCCCGCACCGTAACTAACGCTGGAAGCCCTCAGCCGGGATAAATCACTGTGGGCTCACTGGCTTCAAACAGGGGCACGCTAATTTAGTTCGGCTGCAAATCTGGTCCACGGCATTTAAAAATTAAGCTGCACAGCAGAAGAACGAGTGAAGAACGATCTTTGTAGAACGGCACGCAGCAATTTAACACGAGCAGCGCTCCTCTCGGTGGGACGGAGAGCTCCGACGCAGGGAAAAAGCATTCAATGGGGAACAACAACACTCGTGCCCCCATGAAGGGAGTTTTCCCCAGACTCGAGGGATATAATTGGTCTCAGTATGACCTTTGCTCTTGTAACGAGCTCTGGTTTTCCCAATCATATATAGCCATGCACTGAATTCATGTTGTGTGTGACTCCTACAGATATTACCGATCGTGGAGAGGGGGTGCTGTGGCATGACGGCCAACGCTGGTCTCAGCGGAAAATGAAGCTTTTGGACCTGTCTGCAAATAGCTAACAATAGGAAACAACAATAAACCCCTCGAGTGTGTATATTTTGGAGAACAAAGTCTGCTGAGGCTCATGTTTCAGACTCTACTTTGGGATGCTTGCAGAGCAGGATTTAAAGCTCTGCAGTTCTCAAAGTCTCTCTAATAAGTTTAATTACAGGAAAAGCAAACCCATTTGTTTGTTCTGTAGGGCCGATTACATGGCACAGTGTGTACAGAAGGTATTTCAATGGTCAGTAAAGGGAAACACCAACTGTGGGGAGGCAGAAAATGAAGTTCTCCCCACGCGCTACAGGAGCAGCGCTAACGGGCACTGGTGCAGGTCTCGGCTCCACGATCCTTATGGGTCCCCTCCAACTCAAGATATTCTATGATTTATTGTCCACTGGACAAAGTGAGCGTGAGATGACTTTGGTCCTAGGACTCATCCTCATACGCTATGCAGACAAAATATTGGGTCCTCTATAACTTTTCCCTGATGGCCAAATTCTGCCCATGGATGCACGGGCTTCCTTCTGCAACGGGCAACAGCAGCTAAGCCGGACACCCGAGAGCTACACCCCTCCTTCAAGCAACTCCTGAGCAAGACACGACGAGAACTTTGCGGTCAGGAAAATCCGGCAAGGTACCGGCCAACGGGCAGAAGTCGGGTGCGTGCACCCCAGCCCGCGCCGCGCCATCCAGCACCGTGCCCACAGGCACTGGGTGCACACCCGTGCCACTACACACACTGTGCACCGCCTACCCACCCAAAAATGCTGAAGACAGCCACAGGCGCCACATTCACGCCGGCTGTGCTCCCCACCGCCTGTCAGAGCGGACCTCCGCCGCCCCGTGTCCCCCTCCTGCAGCCCCGGGGCTGTGCCAGGGGTCCCCCCGGCTTCCAGAGAAACCTTTCCCCCCGGCGTGGGTGTCCTCAGCCTCAAACACCCATCGCTTCTGCAAATCTGCTTCGTGCGTTAGGGACGGGAGACTGCCTCCCAGGAACATCCCACCTAGCTGGACACGGCTCATTTGGAAGGAATTCACAGGGCTGAATTTTTGGCAAGTTTTTCTCCTTCATTAACGGTGCTTCTGATCTGAGCCCCCTGCTTACTTTGACTTGAATTCATCTTGGACTTACTCATATGGCTTATTGATGTGCTTCCTGTCCACGCAAGAGGCAGACAGACCTGCCTGGGGACATGGTGCCATGTATTTGGAGGGGGAAAAAAAAAGCAAAAAAAAAAAAAGCAGTCATTTCTGACATGTTTTAGAGCCTTTTTACATCTCACTTCCATTTATGGCACGTTCTGTTTTTGAATTTAACCCCCAAAGCCAGTAAGAGTCCTCAAAATGCTGTGAGGGCTGGAGCCCCTCTGCTGGGAGGACAGGCTGGGAGAGTTGGGGGGGTTCAGCCTGGAGAAGAGAAGGCTCCAGGGAGACCTTAGAGCCCCTTCCAGTCCCTAAAGGGGCTCCAGGGGAGCTGGGGAGGGACTTTTTACAAGGGCATGGAGTGACAGGATGAGGGGGAATGGCTTCAAACTGGAAGAGGGGAGATTTAGATGAGATATGAGGAAGAAATGTTTCCCTGTGAGGGCGGTGAGCCCCTGGCGCAGGTTGCCCCGAGAAGCTGTGGCTGCCCCATCCCTGGAGGTGTTCAAGGCCAGGTTGGACGGGGCTTGGAGCAACCTGGGCTGGTGGGAGGTGGCCCTGCCCAGGGCAGGGGGGTGGAACTGGATGGTCTTTAAGGTCCCTTCCAACCCAAACCATTCTATGATTCTATAATTCTGTGATTCTAAAAGTCACCAGCACGGACACAACTACAGTCCTCCCACCCTCCAAATACCCAAATAACAACGACCGTGTTCACGTAGGCAGTTCCGTCTGCAGAAGGCGCAAAGCGCGGATGCCCGAAGGGGCGCCTGAGCAGCCACGCTCCCCACGGGGTGCTCGCGGAGGCAGACACGGCCGCAGCCCCCGCACCGGCACTCGGAGGGGCTGCGCTCGGGGGCACAGCACGCGCGGCCCTGGTGCACCCCCGGTGAGACGCACCGCAGGGCGGCCCGAGCCCAATTAACACTCCCAAGAACAGTTACTTTCCAGGATCTCAGGAGGCTCACAATGAGAAGTATTCCTACTACTCATAATTTACATGGGGGACACGTTAATTTGCTGATGCCATTTGCCTTTCCAAACACCTCCAGGACAGGTGTGAGGTGTAAAACCACTCGCGCAGACCTCCCGGGCAAACCCGCTGCTCGGCGGACGCGGCGGAGCCCCGTCTGATCGGGGATGCTGCTGCTCGGCTGCCTGTTTAATTGCAGAGACTGTGACAGACATACCGAATTTCTTGTTTAAGTTTTTTGCAGTATTATTAATTGATAATTTAATTTCCGATCTGGTGAATTACATGCAATTCCTTCGCCATCAGTTAAATGACAAGTTTAGAGCAGAATAGTTTAGGTAAGCAGATTGTCAGTGCTTATGGCTGTAAGACATAATTATGTACAGCCAACTGTGTAACGCGCTTGAAAAAATTATAAGCCTAGGCACAGAAATTAAAATTATTTCAAGATGAAGTTGTACAAATACAGCTGCAAAAAGCTGCAAAATCCTATTAATTTTATTCCAACTGTAGTGGGTAGTGCAGTGGGGTTCCAGCCCCCGCCGCCCTGCCCCAGAAAGTTTAACTGTAACGCGAGGCATCAAAGGCTGGATGTTTAAATCTAAACGTGGCTCCAGAAAACTATTTCAGCTATTATTTATGTACTCATAAACTTCTGGGCATCAGCTGGTAACTTGGCATGACGACTCCTCCGCGCGTCAGGGCAAACATTAAACGCTAAATTACCATATGTCAGCTCAGGGTAGTTAATAATTCTACCACATCTTGGACAACTTGAAGGCTTTTCTGAAACTGCTGTCAAATCGAATCGTTCCTTCGATCAATAAAGCAGCACAATGAAATACGCTATTTGCGGTGTCTGAAAGAATAGATTAGCAAAATACTGTAAATGCAACTGGCAGGGTCTAACTCGATTTCTTAACCGGAGAGCCCCAATACGCATATCAATACCTTCAAGGAGGTGACCCACGCGAGGAAACGGCTCCTGTCTGTACCTCACCTACCTATTCCTCTGATGGGCACTTCTGGTTTGCCACCGGCCCCCCTCCTCCCCACGCAACCCCCGAGCTGCGTGCTACCTGCACACCTAACAGGCAGCAGTTAATTAGGGGAGCGGTGTTTGTTCCACACCGCTGCGCCCATCAGTCGCAGCCGGAGGAGCGAAATAGAGAACGACTGCAAACATAGAGAACCCATCCGACCCGCCGCTTGCTTCCCAAGCTGGGCAATAGAGATATCTCTGGCAGTACGGAGAATAAGGACCAGCAGCAATCGCTGGCAACAGCCAAATAAGGTGGGAAATGCAGAAATCCGCACGCCGGGCTTTATTTAAAGGGGTGCTACCAGCCCCGAATCGCACTTCTGCTGCCACTCTTACTCTCAGTCAAGTCCGGCTACAGCTAACGCACGCTGCTACAGAGGTAAAGCCGATGGGAAGGAAACGTTATTTTCTCTGCGCATGTGACAGCATCATCGACACATTTGAAGACCTTCAGCACCAGCGCATGGGGGCCGCATCGTCAGAGCTGCTGCGCTCCTGCCAAAGCGCCTGCAACAGAAGTGGAACTCTTCCTAAGGCTCTCTGCGCACCTTACTATGAATAAGCAGAAAATCCGGCCCTGCCTTCCCATCGCGCAGCCACAACGGTTTGTAGCCCCTACAGGAGCCCCGGGAGGGACTTTTAGTTGACACAAACTGGAAGGGAAGGCGGTGCACGGCGCGGCACCCAGCCTGGTCCTCCCCGCCGCCAGCAGCCCCGCCGGCTCGGCCGGGACACCCCGCGCCACCCTCGTCCCTGGGAGCACAAACGAAATCTGAGCTCTTGCAACATTTCTGCGTTTGCTCGTGCTCTTTGGGCTGTTCCCCATGTCCACTGTCGTGCCGGATTTTATAGTTCAACTGTACGTCAGAAATACGCCCGTCAGGTCTCACAGCTCCATCCCACCCACGACACGGGTCTTCTCAAGGCCTTGGTGGGGACTGGTGACAGCAGGAGCGGACCTGAAACACAGCGGTCCCCAACGACCTTTCAAACCATCAGCAGTGGGTAAAGGAAAACGATTTCTTATAGAACATTTTTGGAGCATTTTGGTTTTTTTGGTAATTCTGGCCACCCAATCCGACCCTCCGACGCCGACAGCGGTTGTTCTCTGGCTGCAGAGCCCCAAGAACGTGATGTGAAAGTCGCCGGTGGCAGGAAATTGCCTTCATAACACTTTCGATTTAAAAAAGTTGATAATGACACAGGGAATAGGTCCTGTGGGAACCGGGAGGGTTGAAAAAAACCCACCAGTGAAGGAATTGTGAACTGGTGACTTTCGGCATTTAATTGGGATGGAACTACAGGTCATCTTCCTCCATCAATCCCATTCATACTCGAAAGGTGATAGTAAAAAGGAACAGATCATTATTATTTCATACAGTATCTTTTTTTTTTTTTTTATCAGAGGAAATTAAAAGAAAACAGCCTGTCACACACCAAAATCAGGCGGCTGCTTTATGAGCCCTGCCTTGCTCTGCAAGCTCCTGTAAATCAGCATGGCTTCTTCTAGTTCCGTGGCTTTACACCGATTTCCACCGGCTGACAAGCTGACCCAGTAGTTCTGCGGTGATCAGAGCGGAATATCGCTTCATGTTTATTTCTAGAAAAGCTCAAAGTTGGTTCTTGTGCCTTTGAGAAGCTGGATGGATGCGGGGGAATGATGTTTCTTCAAACTCGAAATCTTCAGGGCTTTTTTTTTTTCTTTTTAATAAGAAGCAGGAGGAAGATTTCCTGACCCTCTGAACTATCCCTGGTTTTGAATACGCTACATGGCATGCCTGTAAACAGAAGAAAGCTCTTATGCGAAACTTCTTAAACTGCAGAGCATGACGGACAGCAAATGGGATGCAAGCCAAGGAACATGACAATTAGCACAGAGAAAGTTTGCAGGGTTTATTCCATCAGTCAGCACTTAAGGAGGCTTTGAAGGGGAAAAAGCATCCTTTTATATATTAATCCACTACTGCACTTTCCCCCTATTCCGTGGATTTAGTGCTTAGCTGCTAAATATCTATGTGCAGAGCTTTATCAAGAGGAGTTGGTTCACTTTTTGAAAGATTCCACATCCATTAGTTTATAGAGAGAAAAAAAGGCAAAATCATTTCGCCTGATGCAATATCCAGAGTTTAACTGACGATTTACTCTTCCCCAGCTTCCAGTACTTAAAGATGGGGATGAGAGCAGAGCTAGCGTCGCTCGCAATGTTATTGCTGGTCGTCGCCTTCCTAACGAGTCGGGTTGTGCTACCGATGATAAAGGAACTCAGTAGGAAAATCCCCCACATTTCACCCCCTTCCTGCTCTGTCTTGGCAGGCTTCGTATCTGAAGAGGCACCTTACTGCTCCAAGAGAAAATATTTTCTTTTTTCTTTAAAAAGAAAAAGTTCTCTCAAGCAAGAAGTTGGGCAACAGCAGGGGACAATGCCGTGCCCGTATTAATTAGCAAATTCCAAATGAATCATAGTTTGTGCTTAGCAGGGTAGGCTTGAAAACCATGTGAACTTTTAAAATGCTGGGTTGAGCATAATAGTTGCAGCTTATTTTTATACATATTTTTAATAGGACTAATAAAGAAAGAGTTGCTTTGGAAGGGCATCTTATTCATTCCCTCCATGGCCCTGTTCCCAGGCGTTTGCGCTCTTGCCCATCTCTTTATTCAGAGGATGACACATTCCCCCTCCTTAGCTCATCCCTTTTGCTTCGAGACCGCTACCGGGGGACAGGATTTTTCCTCTAATTCCGAGACGGCGTGTGCGGTTGCCCACCCTGCGCCCTGAATCACCTAGCGGGGGGTGCGCTGCGACATGCCACACTCGTCACTTCTGTGGCTCTTTGATCCCGAGCGCCTGCGGCTCCAGCATTTGCCTTCCCCGCAGAAGAGCGGTGTTCCCGCTGCCGGGCTGCCGCCCCGCGCCGCGCCGGGGGTCCCACCGGCGCACCCAGCGCCCCGCGCAGCACGGCGGGCAGGACCAGGCAGCGGCTACATAGGGCAGCGACCGCAGCCACAGACCCTCATCTTAACTTCAGGATTATTTGGGCTGCGGCTGAGCCCGGGCGCCTGCCTGCGCACGGCTCATCAATTCTCTTTGATTTGGAAGACTCTGTGCATCGGTGTCAGGCTGTGAACTTCAATTTCAGTGCAGAGCTTCAGTGCTGTTTTTCCTCTCTTTCACTCTTATATTTGAGTTTAAAAGACAGAGGAATGGAGAAAAGCAACTGGTGCGGCGGTGGAGGGTACGCGGTGGCGGGAGGTTGTGAGCACTCATTCAGGGGCACCCGAGGAGCATAAGACGCCCTGGGCGCCCAAGGAACCGCCGGCGGTCCAGCGCCGACCTTCAGGGTGATGGGGAATAAACACCACGTCAGACCGAGAGCATCTTCGACCACCTGATCCGCGTTCCCTCAAAGGCTCGGACGCCGCTCGGTGCAGAAGGGTTTCAGTGGCCACTCGAGCGGGCGGCAGAAAGAGCACGCGGTATGGAGGACGTGACCAGAGCACGGCAGAGCCCAGTGGGACACGGCGCTGGCGATCCAGCGCTGGAGGGGAGGATGGACGAACCCCCCGGGTGTCCGTCCCGCCACAGGAGAGCAATGCCACCTTCCAGGGGAGAAGCTCTTTCAAGGTAGGGAGAGGCACGGAAAGACACCACAATTTTTAAAGGATTATGGTCTAAACACAAAGAATGTTCCAGAGCAGTAAGAAAACTCATACAATGAAACTTTATGATTTTTTCCTAGGCCTGTGCTTTTGCTGAGCCAGCTCAAGGAAGAGCAGTCTGAGGAAGCGTTCCTAACCCTGTCTGCCTGTGGGCTGGGAGGAGGGGGGAAAAAAGGGAAAACAAAGAAAATACAATCCCCGCTCGTGCTGTACCAGGATATCCCCGCTGCCCGCAGAAAACAGGCTGTGCGAGGATTCAGCCACTCCAATTCACATCACACGGTGTGGGTTGAACTTAACTCAAACCTGTCCACCACGATTTAGCAGGAACAGCGACAACTGTGAGATTCACGCGTTTCCTTCCGCTTCCCCTTCCCCTTCCCCTTCCTCTTCCCCTTCCCCTTCCCCTGGCAAACGGGGCTGCCCGTGCACAGAAAGGCTGGGGGCTGCGGCAACCTACAGAACAGCTGCAACCTCCACTGGGAACCAGAACATTCAGAGCTATTTTAATCAAATTATTATTGATTAGGGACAAACTAGAGTCTATTCAAAGTTAATGGCCAGATTGCCATCAACTTCAAAGGGCTCCGGAATAGCCCGTAACAGACAACAAGCAAGTCTCAAAATGAGAAAATGCATTTTAGTATAACCTTAATTGCACGAGATGAAAGAACTGTTTCAGCTGAAACTTTTTGAAACTATTCTGCCTGCGAAAAACATCAAACATCTCAAATGGTCAAAATCCAGCAAAGGTTCCAGCGAATAAAGAGAGGGTCTGGTAAGAGCAGCACGGCCAGCTCTGGGCACCAGCGACCTGCAAACAGGCGTATTAGCTCTACCGACAGCCACAGAAGACCTTTCTTAGCTTAAGTAGGAAAAAAACTTTGCAGTTTTGTGCATGTGTAGATATATACACTAATTTAGTTTTACTCTCCACTCAAATTTATTTTCTCTAAGAAAGAGGAGTTTTTTTTTTTTTTTTTTTTTTCCCTAGAAAAGTGTTACTGGTTAATTCCTCGCTACAAATATATCATTTGTCCTTTTGTCTTCACAGGACCTAATCATCTTCTCTGAGGGATGAATACAAAATCCTGACACAAGCAATTTCTTTAAACTAGCCTCTTACTGCCAGAACATTTCGTTGCCTTTAAAGCTATATATTTATGTGACAGCCAGACATCCATTAAAACCCACAAATCTCAAGGCCAAAGAGGTATAAAAAGGGATTTCTTCTTTTAAATTTTATAAGGGGAAAATGAGGCCTGAATACTGGGGGGTTGTGACTTTACTGACCTTCACAATATTGGGTTCTTCCCAGAGTTGGTGTAATTAAGTACTGAGTCTGTGGAAGAAATAAGTTTTTTCCTATTAAAGAAGCCAAACTCAGAGAGCCCTTTAAAGAGCTTGTAGGGACCAGCAGCACCGCATTGTTCTCCACTCCAGCGCTACACTTCCCCAGCTTTCATTCGTTCAAGAGGTTTAGCAGGTAAACAGATAAATCCCACTTGAAGTCACTTGTGCTGGGCTCAAATGGCAGCAGAGGCTGTACTGGCTTTCTTCATCACACAATAGTCGAGAAAATTTGAGGTAGTAGTTAAAGGAAGGAAGATTTGGGGTTTAAACGCTCTGTCCTCTCTAGTTCCTTCTTCCATCAACATTCAATGGGAGGTTTTGCTCAAAGTGTGTCAGAGTAAGTACCAGAATCTGCCCATATATAAAATTTCTTTTGATGGACGGATGAAGACCCCGGCACCATTACCACCAGGAGAATGCAAACATCCAACAAACGTGTAGCTACCCGAGCCCTGACCGCCAGGTCTGTTGGTAGAAAAGGTGCCAGAACACTGTCCAACCAAAGGCTCCAGGCGCGGGGCTTTCCAGACAAACCCTTCCTTCATAAAAGCCCTTTGAGAAGGACGAATGCAGAGCCCAGCAGTAGCTGCCGGCAGCTCTTTCTCCACCTACGCTGCCATGGTAAACCACGACGTTCAACCNCCCGAGCCCTGACCGCCGGGTCTGTTGGTAGAAAAGGTGCCAGAACACTGCCCAACCAAAGGCTCCAGGCGCGGGGCTTTCCAGACAAACCCTTCCTTCATAAAAGCCCTTTGAGAAGGACGAATGCAGAGCCCAGCAGTAGCTGCTGGCAGCTCTTTCTCCACCTACACTGCCGTGTTAAACCACAACGTTCAACCATGGGAGATGCTGTTTATCACCTCCCTTCGCGTTGCTCCCAGCAAAGCAGTCACCTCAGCGGTCATCTCAGTGGTCATCTCAGAATGTGCGACTGGAGCGTTGGCCAAAGAATGCGCACCTCCACACTGCTTCAGGTAAGCACGACTGGGATCCAAAGGTGTGGTTCAGGCATCTCTTAATGTCCTATCATCTGTGGATCACCGACAGGGTTGATTATAAGAGTCTGACATGACTTCAAAGGAGCTGTTATGGTCGATTGTACCAATAGGTACTTAGGGAGCCTTTAAGCTGCAGATGCATGTGTAATAACAGCATACTAAAAACATAGTTGGGGTTTTTTTTCTTAAAAGTTGCTACCGCTAAAGCAGTAAAAAGAAGCAAAAGTAACGTTCATTGTAAAAATAAAAGCCCTGTCATTTTTCGCATGACAAGAACACAAAAAAAGTCTGCAACCCAAAATTTTTCCCCTTTCAGTTGTAATATAAAAATGATCCAAACTGCTTACGCCAGGAGACAATTTGGAATGACTTGTTTTCCTGCTGAGCTATAATCTTGGTCAGCGGGAATGCTACTGATGTGCCTCAAACTGTATTGCTGCTGTAGTGTGAAGGAAAGAAGGGGTGAACTGTCATAATTCTTAAATTAGCAGAAACATTTTTTGTGCGTGTGATGTGTGAAAGTATGAAAATAAGCATGGAGGGGGGAATTGTTTGTTTCCCTTGGAAACTGGTAGATGGATTTGATTAAGGAAAGTCTACTTCCATGTTAGGTTCTCATGAGGTCCCTGGATGCTGCGGAGCCAGGCGTGGCGTGACGGCACACGTACAAAGATACTGTTTTAGCAACAAAATTGGAATGATACCCAGAATATACAATTACCACTTATGAAGTCATAGGCTCTCGCTTTTTTCAGAGCAGATTCTTTCAAAACACTCATTTGTTCGGTGAGGTCTATGAGATGCCATACACCCAGAGCACAGAGGCATTCAAATTTGTTTCCCTGGAAAATGCTGTTAAAAAATGATTTACTTAATAACGAATTCTGTTTACAAGAAAGGAGTTAGAAGATGCTTTGGAGACATTCAATTGCTCATTCTTTAAGCAGCATCTTTCTGCAGATACAAGATCGTTTTCAAAGAGGGGTATAAGGTACACGAACATCCACTATCTCTGATGAGAAGAACACCGACTGTTCAATCCTATTCCCATTTAGTCCCGACAGAGACACACACCCACAAGAAGTTTTGCACAAGAATAAGCATCCGTTACGCCAGCCATTAAATCCTCACGCGTACAGGGGTCTGAACGTTGCCCCCAGCAGTTGTGGCAGAAGAGTGCCAGTATCTCCTGAGAATTTTAATGACAAATTCTTGAACGCAGAACGTGGCGCGCTCCAGCCCCGAGGTCTTCAGGGGAAAAGCGGCTGCGTTACAAACCCCCCACCATACACAAACAGCTGACAGTATGTTTCAACACATTATTTAAATAGAGACTTCTGTTCGAGTTATTAATTTCTTTAATATGGATTCTCATCTCCTCTTCTCTTTTTATTACTTTGTGTGTCTTTCTGGTTATTTAAAGAGTTGTGAAAAGAGCCGGTCAGCGCTTCACAGAGCTCCCACTGCTCCCCGGCGACAGATGCCGACCATAAAGTTAAAGCCAACACAAAACCAACCCCAAACCAGAATCCTTTTTAATTCTCTCAGGGGAGGGAAGGCGAACACATCTGTACCTCCCTGTCCTGCTCCTCCCGGCTTCCTACTGGAGAGCAGCCCCGAGCCGGCACAGAGCGCGCTGCATTGCTCCACCTCACAACACGGGAGTTCTTTGTGACGATTAAACTATTAAACTATTAAGCTATTATTCCCTGGACCAAATCTGCTCTCCCATCAGCTCCCCGGGGGAGTGTCAGAGACACGCAGGAAAACATCCTGCATCCTCAGAAGAAGAATCTGTGGGTGCTTGAGCAGCGGGTGCCCCCTCCCCTCGTGCGGCGCTGCCCTCCCCGTGGGGCAGCAGCCGGCTTCGGCAGCGGGCAACACACACGTGGGAAAAGGGTCACGCTTCCCAAATCATCTGCGGGAGTAATGGGAGGAGACAGGTCCCCAGCAGCGAGAGCCAGAACATCTCCGCGCTCTGACAACGCCTCAGGACACCGGGACAGTCAAAAGAAAACCAGAGCTCTCCCGTGCCCTGAAACATCTGGTCATCTGCATCGGACCCGGGGTGGTGTCAGACCGCGCCAAATGCGTCTGGGCGTCTTTCTGCTTTGCTTCACCTCCCGCACCTTCAATCGGAACTAATTCAAAGCACGGATCAGCGGGGGAATTCTTAGCCATCACGGAAGCTGGGACCGTCACACACAGGCGGAACGGGACAGATGGACTCCAAGGGTAAAAAGCTTCAATCCTGTCTTCTACTCCAGCAGTGGCGCAGCCCGGGGCTCCCCGGGAACTGCCCCTCACCCCGACACGCCAGTGCTTATGGGACATCGGTCACACTCACAGCCCCGCGAGGAAACAAAGCGCGGACAGTTCATGTGTCTGAGCAAACTGCGTACAGAGGGAGAGCAGGAGAGCTAACCCGTTTGGAGGCTGCAGCCAGATCTGCGGGGACGCTTTACGTTATCGCCCTACAGGATGCCGAGAGTTTTATCTGACGTAATGGTTCTCCTACTGCCAATATGCTACTAATGAATGATACGGCCGGATGAAAAAACTTCTATAAAGTCACCTGCAACTGGATTAAGTGCACCAAGATGTTTTCTTTGATATCGTCTTGTCAGTTCATATCAAGTGACTCTTCCACGCTTTCATGTCAGGTAATTCCCAGGAAATTCATGGCTACAATCTCAAATAAACGCGTGACTTTCAAATCAGTGAGAGCTGAATGATAGGAATTTTAAATTGCTGGGATAAAACTGCTCGCTACTTCATAACACTCACGCTGCTTCCAGATTTAATACCTGCCTTTTCAAACACTATCAATTCACTTAATATGTCAGTGGGGAATAACATTACTTTATTTTATTTTCCTTTACAAGGATCGTGAACCATTTTCTCTTACAGAAATCTACCAATTACCCACATGCCAATTGTCCCAGACACACTCTGATCTTCCAGCGTGGCCATTCAGTTCAGACACACACAAAGCCTTCTGATGCTACAAAAGAAGCACTACGGGCTAAATTCAGGGCTGATGTAAGCAGGCAAATTTCTGCTGACATCAATGGAACCACACTCCCCGACGCAGGTTCTGAGTTTTGCCCTCTGCCCCAAGAATCTGTCAAATGCCGATGGAAGTCAGAAAGAAACCTTTCATGTGAAAAACACCTAATTTAAGGAATTAGCAGAGCAAAGCCATAAAGAAGAAGCTGGAAATAAGAGGCTGCATTGTTCCACTTACGCTGGGACAGGCACGTTGTGCCTTACTCTGCCAGCTGGGACACTGGAGGACGGGGAACGAGCGCCGGGACGAGGCGAGCGGCGGCCGCGCTGCTCCCTGCCCTCGCGGGATCGCTCGGCGAGAGGAGCACCACGGGGAAAAGGGAGACGGCCTTCGGGAAAGGCAACACCGAGGGGTCGGCCACAGCTTGGCCGCTCAGCACGGAGCGCTGGACGCGATGCCTACAGGGCACAGCGCGGTAGCGCCAGAACGGGGAGCCGTGTGCCTAAGCCTGCCCTCGCTAATTGGTCCTGCTGAGCATTTGGGTATATTGGCCAGGGCAGAGTGCCACACTAATGAAGCCGTACTGCTTCTGGGCCCGGGGCTGGTAGCTCTGCGGGGCACTGCCCTGCGCTGGCGGGCTCTCCACGCCGCTCACCGCCTCCGCGGCCATCGCCGCCCGCTGCTGCCCCGCGCCGCGTCGCCGTGCCCTGCGCCGGTGCCCCGGCCGGCTCTGCAAGCGCTGACGCTCAAACGAGCTCTGACCGGACAACGAAGCTTCGTTATTCTGCGTTCGCTGACTCCGTCCCAGAGCTCCCAGTTTGCTTCACCCCTCGCAGGCTCCTGTGGAGGAGACGGGGCACTGCGCTCCCGTCCCGGGGGAACTCTGCAGCACGGCCCCGCCAGTTTAGTTCTGGCAACGAATTGTCCCACTGTTCCAGCGTTGTTTACAGTGATTTATTCAGGGTATATCTGCATATACGTTATCCGCGCAGCTCTCACCAACGCTCGGTAGACCTTATTCTGCATTGATTGGGATGTGCTGGGAGATATGCCAAACATCGTTAGCAGAGAGTATCCCATTGTACTCAGAAGCACTGAACTCACCAATACCTTTCAGTGAGGAATCCTCACCTGCCCTGCTCTTTTGAGAACCATTAATAAAGCTCCAGGTTAGGACTTTGCCCGTTATCCCACTGATGCAGGTTACAGACACAAATACCACTCCCCACGGGCTGATGAGCCAACTGTGGCAGCCTAAGCACGGGGCAGGATCAGCCCAAAGAAACAAACAGTGTTTTTTAGACTTCAAATCTTTTTGAGGTCCAGGTGACACGTTAAGAACTGAACTGTAGAAGCCAGGGCTTCAAAACCAAAAGGGCTTTGCTCCTGGGGACTGAGCATTACACCATATTCCTCAAGGGTAAGAAATGGTGGGATCCTCAGTCCGATGCCATCGCAGAGCCACGGTCAAAGCTTTGAGCTCATACAGTGCTCTTTACCCCGGCAAGGTGTCCTGCAGCCGGCAGCCCATTTTTACCATACCCACAAGAATAAATGCTACTCTTCTCTAATATTTGCCTCGACCAACCTAAAGGTTAAAAACAATTGGGTAGAATTCCTTAAGAAACAGGGCTAAACCCAAATCACACGACAATTATTTCTCTGATTTCCAAATGTTCCGACGCTTCACGCTGACCAGGCTGTCTGGGCTGACGGTAAGCTTGTGAGCACCCCTCCAAACCCCCCCGTTACCAACCGCGCTGGAACAGCTCTGGCTGAGCTGATCTGACCCCTGTTTGTAAGGCCGGCGTTACGTTAAGATGAGTTCATGGAGCAAAACCATAACGTCAGTCCAGTACTGAACCAGACTATACATTTGTGTGATATTGTGGCAGGGAAAAATTAGGAAGAAGAGATGGGAAAGAAATCGGTCACAGCCATGTGATAAAGGAGAAAGGTCCCACTGTATCTGCAGACTGTAGTGTAAAACCTCTACAAACCAGTAGGAAAGATACTAATGAGCATCAGACAAATCTAGTAGGAGGTATCAAAAGCAGATACCAAATGGGATGCAAATAATGAAGGAGAGAAAAATGTGCAGTAAGAGAATAATGACACTAAAAATGGTGGTTTATATCTCTTGGACCACAAGTAACAACCTAATTTGCACTGACCTTCAAGAAGCAGTCATAAATCTGATTTTAAATAAGCAGGCGGCAGTGTCAGTAGTCATTCGCACAGCAGAGTCCCGCTCGCCTCCTCTTAGCGGTGGCTGAAGACGAGGGATCGAGGGGACAACCCCCCCTCGAATTTTTCGGCCGTCCCTGGCAGAGCCGGGGCCAAGCCGTGAAGCCCTCGGCACTGCAGGAGCCAGGGACGCCGTTCGGCTCGCTTGTTCTCCCACAGCCCAGTTCTTTCATGGCATATTCCTCTTTCTAACAGGTTGCTCGGTATTGATTCAAATCAGCGAGAGCTGTACTGCTCCCCCCGAGGGTTTGAGTGTTACGCAGGAAGAACATTTCAAAAGCCCCGATCCTCCTTATTTTTCATACGTATTCCCAAGGACGCAACAGGAGAGAGCTTGAGGCTTCCTCCGGATTCCTCCCTTTTACTGCTGTACCTTAAAAACATTTCCAGAAGCTGTCCTCTGTTGGCAGCAGCATGTTGGGCAGGCGAATTTCTCCATGTACAATCAGCTGGCGACGGCTCCGCGTGGCTTCCTTGGACGCGTGCCCTCCGCGCGGGCTGGCAGCCCCCGCGGCCGGCAGCCAACCTCCCAGGGCTCCTGCTTGGCCGAGGCCCTTCTTTGTTTTATTGGCCTTCATTTCGTTTTCATTTTAATGCGACGGTAAAAATTTTATCTGATAATCTAAACAAGGTAATAATTTTGGGCTATAAAAGTGCCTGTCTTCTGTTGTTACTGCCACCATCATATATTGGAGAGTAATATTTGCAACATTATACAAAATTGTTATTCTATTAAAATGATAAAATGGCAGCGGTTTTATTACATGAGTGATTTTCCAGGCACTGAGATGCCCTTTACTGCCGACAAGAATAATAAACACATTATTCACCAACACATTAGGGAACAATCCTGTGATTTTGGAAAACAGTTGTAACAAACAAGTAAGTTATTACAGTGACATGCTCAGGCACCGCAGCCCCAAATCTCACCGACTGTAACTAACCGCCGGTAACAGCCAGGGACACCGCCTGCTCTGCTCTCCGCGGTTTCTTCCCGAGAAGTTGGCAAACCGTAAGACCGACACTGAGAACTGTCCGTGCACTTTCTGCCGTCCCACCTAACCCAGGCCTTGGGATTTTAACCCTTTCTTCCTACTGAACTCTTACGGATTTACCATCTGCCGCTGCAGAATCCACGAGGATGAAGAAGGGCAGAGGATTAAATTAATTAACAAATTCTAATCCTAAAACAGCGTTGGCGACGTTAGGGCTCTCTGAATTCTAATGAGGATTTAAAGTAACGCTGACTATTTGCCCATTGAAAAGGAGGAAAATAATGTCACACTATCACCCCCCAGCCTCTGCCCGCCCCACACAGTGCGCGCAGTGTTTCATCTGACGGGGTCTATTACAGGGAGCGGTGGGTTCTCCGAGGAACCTTCCCCGCCACGTCTGCGGCCAGGAGCACAAACCCATCAGCACAGGCCAGAGCGATGTCAGGCTGTTGCTCGAAAGCGTTATCAAGGTTGTATATATTATTGTATCTCCTCTAAGCTTTTTCCAAGGTAACACTAAATCAGGCAATACAACCTGATACATCTGACTGGCAAACAGCCCCGGGATTTTATTCCCTTCTCTTCTCTAATGCAAATGGACCTGCACCCACTGCCACCCAAAAAGGGGGACACTGAAAGGGTTCTCAAAGACTGGCACAGGCTGCCCAGGGCAGTGGGTACATCACCACCCTCGGGTGTATTTAAAAGCTGTCTGGATATGGTGCTCAGGGACATGGTTTAGGAATCATAGAATCATAGAATTGTCTAGGTTGGAAGAGACCCTTGGGATCATCGAGTCCAACCATCTACCCTGCTCTACAAAGTTCTCCCCTAGGAGTGGCCCGGTAGAGTTAGATAACGGTTGCATTGATGATCTTAAAGGTCTTTTCCAGCCATAACGATTCCATGATTCTGTGAAAAGCAGCAGACAGTCTGTGTGGGCGGTAAAGAACAGGAACGTCAGAACAACGGAACCACGCGTGTCCGGGATGTCTCAGGTCACCGGTGACTCCGGTTTCATTCCACAGCACAGCGAACACAACACGGGAAGGCACAGCAAAGCAGGGAGAGCTCCTGCAGGGAAAACATGGCTTTCCCCTCCTAACGTGTTTTGTTCTTGTCATAAAAATCAAGCACCGGATGAAAATCAGACCACCGCTTGCACTTAAAATGAGGTCTACCTACACGCCGGGCAGCGATGTACAACGTGTCCTCTGCAGCAAACAGCGTCACCGTGTGTGATAGAACAACAGGTCACAGACACACACGCCATTAAAGGCATTCGATTTCTTGGGGGAAAAAGTGCAAATTTAAGCCATGTTGGGAAGGGAGTTTCACCGGGGGACCCGGGCCCTTTGCGCTGGGAAGCAACTTTAGATATTCTGACACTGCTGTGAGTTTGGAAAGGAAACATATGGAAACCAGATGACACGTTTCACAAACTGCCAAGCAGATTTTGCGTGGTTTTAGAGAACACGTACTCCAGGGAGTGTCCACAGCAACTTGATGGTCTTGATGGCTAACATTTGTTTTGCATCTTCACGCGGAAGAACCAAGACATGATCACTCATCCGTCTCGTGTTTCCATACAGGTGCCCGCTTCCCAGCCGTGCTGGAAGGACAGATGTTGCTCGCAAACGCCTTTTAAAGGCAGGAAAATAACAGGCGGAGGGGGAGAGACTACCGGAGCGGCTCAGCGGTTGGGCGTGCGCTCTGCCGGGGTGCCCCGGTGGGTGACGCAGATGGGCGGCCGCAGCGGTCGCCTCTTGGGGCACGGGGTCTTCATGGAAACTACACCACCCCGCAAACCAAAGCAGTTTTCTCATCAGTCTCCATAGCGGAATAACAAACTACAGAATTCCTAATATCTAGAGACCAGTGGCTGCATTTGGATTTTCAAGCTTTTGCCACCCCTGCGCACAAACAAACTCTTCAAAACAAATGCAAATTTGGCAGTTTATGCAACAGTGAGAGCCACTTGGGGGGTATTAAAGGCTGATGCACTATCAGCTGAGAAAATGAGTAACCCTGAAACACAGAACCAGAGCTCCAACATTTGGATATTGATCTTCTATAAACTAGTGCTGCCAGTAGATTCTGAAGGACGCCAATTCCTTATCTTTTAAGCCTTTTTTTTTTTTTTTTTTTTAGTAGGAGGAAGCTGAAGAGATTTGACTGTGTACACGTCGTGAATCCCTTTTTCACAAGCAGACCCTGAGCTTTAGGAGCACAGCCTGTAGCACACCAGCTCCAGATTACATTACTAATATGTTCCGATACCAAATCTACCGAAGCCGCTGGGAGCCTTTGAGACCCTGTCAAAAATGAAGCCTGTGCTATTTTATTTGCATTTTGATGCTCGCTGTAGAGGAACGACTCACTGCACAATGGGATGCGTTCGCAGATCCTCCTCCTCCTCTGCACCCCGAAAGAGGTAACGGGCGATGAACTTGTCTGAACCTTGACCAACCCGAGGATTTGTTCTGTCCTAAGGACGGCTCACCTGCTCATCAGGATGAGAACACGGAGCTGCCAGGGAGCTTAAAAACATCATTTCAGAAACTACAGGAAAACTTAAGGAACAGAAACCTGAATCCCATTCAAATGAGCCCATCTCCTTTGAGACATACTGCTAGCCCAGCAAGAATGAAAAACAACTTTCCCTTCTGTACATTGTGCTTCGGAATACTGTTATCTTTAAGACATTTTGTTCGCTCCTTGAGAAGGCCTTATCAGGGAGGCACAGGATGTTAGAAAGCCTAAGTAAGCATGCACCCAAAACGCGCGTGTGTACGTGTGTGGGTGCATATCCACTGGCAGAACTAAAATAGATTTAAAAATACTTCCACATAGCCAAACAAAGCTGGAAGACGGGCCGGTAATTATATGTGCATTCCAAGTAGACTACACACAGTGGGGGGTTTAAAACATTCATATAAATTATACCAATCAGCACAGAAAGGAGGAAAAGAAACACTGAGGACATCAAATATGACACTTCTCTATAACTGATACACACGAGTACTAAATCATGGCAAAACAGCGCCTTGGAAAACAGGGACTAAAATGTCATCCTAAAATGAGTTCCATCTACAGCTTTGCTGCCTCTGTAAATGCATATGATCATCTTAATGATGTATTTTGAGGAGATGTGATAAATCACAGAGTTAAAAGACCCCATGGAATGTGAATACATGTGGAGATTTTCTTCTGGAGGGAAAAACGTAGTGCAAATGAACTGCAGTACCGCATATTGTGCTCATTTTTTTTTTCTAATTGTGCGGTTGAACACGGAGCTTCAACAGCTTCTGGGGTGCGATCAGAAAACGGGTTTGTTAAACCCCGCGCAACCCGCGCATGGGATATGGCGTTCTGGAGTGCCCGACCTCCAGCGGGGCCGCCAGCACGGCGATGCCGTGGTAGGAAATCTCCAGTCACGGTGCCTTGGGACAAGGGAATTAGAAAAAGAATTAGGATAATCTTCCCAGGCAGAAGATTTAAAGTCTGCTACAGTTATTCTCTATTGATCCCCAAAAGATTGCCAAGAAGTGTGTATCTTAAAACTGCTGCTAATTAGGAGGTTTTAAGACAGTGTTATAAAATACCTTCTGCTTGGCTTGTAAGGGAAACCATTTAGGCTAGTAGTATAGAGAACAAAACACTCATAAAATGTTATTTGTAGCTTCTATTATATTACCATTACCCTAGATTATCACCAGCACAGTTACATACCTAACATAAAACCATTTAATGAAATGTTTGAACTTTCACGAGACCTACTTGGTAACCTTCTTATTTTTAGGAGTAAGGATGACATTTGTTGTTTGCTGCAATACACACAATAATAATTACACATCGCGACGCTAATGGGGATGAAAACTAATATTTAGTGCTGCTGTCTGTTCATGAACACGCACACAAATATACAGAATCCAGGATTAGTGATTTAAGAGGGGATTTTTGGGTTTTTTTGGTTGGTGTTTTTTTTTCTGTATGGGATGCTTTTTAAGTTTACATTAGAAGCAGTGACAGACAAGCAAGAAGGCTGCTTAAATGCATGCACGCGGGCAGACTCAATTCCGCAAACTGGAGAACTCAATGTTCTTTTCATTCCTGTAAGAATGGAAAAGCCTTTAAAAAGTTTTCATGATCAATTTGCACTCTATGCATTATGGCTGTTTTAAGACATGTATTTGGAATATGTTGCATCTAAATGCAAGCTGCGATGTTGCCTGAACATTGATTTTTTTAGCCTGTAAAGATGGCTAATCTCGCCTGGCCAAATTGCATGACCTTTAACTGTTCCTTAAAGAGAAGCCAGCGAAAGTCCATCCCAGACAATTACCGGAGATGTCAAGATGGAAGCTACAAGAAAATAATAACAACATTCCCTAATTTTTTTATGCTTTTGCTCCCCCTTTGTGTTATTTGCGCTCTCCTCCTTGCTGCTTGCTTCTCTGGATTTCGTTAGCGAGCCACAGGCTTCTGCTTTTCAACTTTGGCATCAAAACTTGAGTTTTGTGGGATGGTTATGGTCTTTGGTATTCATGCTGTGTAAAATACCACTTACAAAAACCAGATGTGAGAAAACACTCGGAAATAATATAGGTTGCCCCAAGAATTGATTTGTGTGGGGTTTTTGTAGATGTTTTTTTTCTATTTTCTGTTTGTTCTCTTGCAATGTCTCACAGAAATAGTTTTCTTAAGACTTCTGTAAATGGGGAAAAAAAATTTGCAGGTTTAGATAAGCAGAATTATGCCTGATCATAACGCAATTACAATGCCCCATTTCTAACAAGCGAAGAGGGTGCAGACAGCAGGTCTGACTTGACTTTCCATTTGAAAGCTCAGCTACTCTGATGTCTTTATGCCTCTTTTTTACATGTTTTCTCATGATAATTTAGGATTAGCAGCTTTGAGAATCAAAACCGAGAACAAAGTTTCTTGAGCTTAAATTTAATTCTGGCTTGATTCTGATCCAATGCCTTTGTACGTTCGCCAGCTGTGCCATAAAACATCACTGAGTGGAGGATCACCGAGTGATCTTTTGGTTCTTGCAGGTTTTTTTTCTCGTTGCAAAATGAAAAAAGATTAAGAATGGTGTGGCCTCAGCACATTTCAAAATATTTGACTAAGAGTTTAATATTACAGGATTTATGCCTTCTCAGATCCACTAAAGTGACTGTGTTTTAATACTGAATCACTGAAATCACGTGGTATAGGAGAGGGACCAGGTCAACCCTTGGTGATGAAAAAGCAGTAAGACTGACGAGCGTTATTATTGCGTGCCATTGACTTACAGGTGTACTGGCTTTGCTTTAGACACCACTAGAGCACAAAGAGAAAAGGAAAAGCCCATCAAACACTAAAAAAAACATAGTGCACAGATATATGAGATATTAGTCAACTCAATTGTAAAGATTTACTGATCACCTGGACCGCGGCCATGAATTCTGGGGCAAACCTCTCCTCCACCTTGATCCAGAACACGGGCGCATCCCGACTCCCTCCTTCCCTCCCGCTCTGTGGCTATTCCCCGCTGGCTCTCCCGGGGGTGCTATCAGCGTTAGAAACGTCACCGTGGGCGACAGCTTGTTCCACTTCCACAGTGAAATACTCCGTACAGAGTGTCTGTGTGCAAACAATGAGGGTGCAGTAAATTCCCCCTCCATCTCACCGCACACTCCCGATTGATCTGCGTTACGCTTTTACCCACAATATAGGAAATAACATGCGCGGAACCCTCCCCTTTGGGAAACGACCGAGCTGCTACAAGGCACGGGCAGAGCTGCTCCCTCTGACGCCTCCCGAGATGCTGAGCTGTACCAACACACACCAGCCTCTGCCTCCGAGCACACTGCGGTGCTGAGCGTGACCTGGGGACGGGTTATGACAGATACGAGACAACCTGATGCTGGGGCAGCTGGAGCGGGAGGGAGATGCGAGCAGGAGCTGGAGTCTATGCGGAGGAACCCGTGGCAAGTTGGATCAAGGCTAACCCCGCTCCCCGTGGCCACGCGCCGCGGCTCACGCGGCAGTACAGAAGAAGGGAAAAAAAGGAGAGCCTGCTGGATCTGCTGGCGGGAGACATGGCTATGTATTCGGGGGAGGCCGCAGGAGAGCGATGGTGAAATTCAGAGGGAACACTAGCTTTCTATGAAAAGGATTAATGCAAGAAAGCCACGGGTTTAAAATAGCCTAATTGACCCAAGCATAATGTAGTTCACAGTCACATGGTGAAAGTCAGGCAGTATTTGAATGCCTCCTCATCATTTAATATAACATTTCTGGTAATAGAATATTTAAATCCTATTTTATCAAAATCTCATCACTCAAGTGTAGGAGCTTTTTCCATTGCTGGAGCATACAGTGTTATAAATTCATGAAGGTCGTAATTATGAGCAGCTTCAACACTGCAAATGTGTTTGGCAAAGATATTATGCCCTTTCTAAACACGATTTGAGCGACTACAGCACACATTCAGAGTTACGGGGGTTTTGCTTTTCATGTGCCTTGCGAGAGCAGACAGGTCCCTTTTCCCCGAGATCCCCACTCGGACAGAAATGTCCCGTAGCCAAGAGGTCACCCCAAAACCCCCACTGCCACTTACCCCAACGAGCAGACACAGAGGCACACTCCTTCTTTCTCACGAAACCGGAAAAGTAGCATCTTCAAACCCTCATTTAATTCAGCCATTTCACATCTGAATAATTAGTCAGGAAAGAGATCGTTTCCCAAGACACCCGTAAGTGCGCCTTGAGCTTCCCCAGACCGGCGCTGTAGGGGACTTCGTGGCCGCAGCACAGCCCCAGCAAGCTTTCCTCTCTCTCTCGGGAGGTAACAATTTTTATTTTTTATTTTTTGATAGGGAAATTGCTTCTCTCTGCCCAGATCTAACATGAGGATGTCCCTCCAGAGCCACCGCTGAGCTCTCGATGTTTTCAGGCGGCGCTCGGATCTGAGCCGACCCCAGGGCTCCCGGGTCCCTTCCCGGCAGTGCCTGCTTAGCTCAACCCTTCGTCGCGGCGTCGGGACCGTCCCGGGCGCTGCTCGCAGCCCGGCAGCTGAGCGCTACCCGCAATACCGCAAACCACAACGCTTGGTACAGACCCACAGCGACCGGGTCTGCTCGCACGCTGCAACTGATGGAAACACCAAGCGCACGTAACGGGGCACGGTTTCCTCTCTGAAACACCCGGGCCATCCAAAAGAGATTCAGTTTGGGGAGTTGAGCTGCTCTGCGTTTAGGTTATAAGAAAGGAGGTGAAAGTCCTGTGACAGTTTTATACTTCTCTGAGTAGAAGCGAGTTTGTGAGGCTGCGACAAAACCAACTCTGCTCCCTCTGCCCTTGTTTAGCTATTTCCAAGCCCCAGAAAGCCCATCTGGCTGCTGCCACTGCCACCGTGAAAGAGAAAAAAATAATTGTGAAATGGTAGTGCCAAAGCCTCCAAAACTATTTCCTTGGACATCCACCTTTCCCTGCAGGAACGCCGTTCGCTCAGCACCTCCCGGGCTCTCCACCCCCGTCCCAGCCCCGTCCCCTCTCTTGCGGCAGCAGCCACCCACCACTTCACTTCTCCCACAGCGCTGGGAAACCTTGGCCCGGCTCTGGTTTAGCATCCTCCCCAAAGGAGGCAGCAGCTATTTGTTTGGGAGGAAAGGGGAAAAAAATGCTTAAGAGTTTTATTCTTTAGCCAAAGCTCAAAATATTTTCGAATAGAATGATAAATCCTTCCGTTCCATCGGGCCAGTAAAGCTCGCTCCCTCTGCACGGTGTTTTCTGCTGCGCAATTTGCACATTACGGCACATTTTGGTACCCGCTTCTCACCAAATCAAAATGCACCATCAACTGTACCGGCGCATATCACGAACAGCAGTACTTCATTCCATGCTCAGGCCACCAAGTTCATCCACCAGTTTCCCACCTGAAACAGCCCCTGCATTTGGGGCTACACGAGAGCAAAAACCACAGGTCTACACATCAGCTGAGAAGTTACCGTCTACTATTTAGCACTACACAGCACAGCAAATTAGCCACATCTTCATAACCTAGTTATTTTACCAAATGTTCCCTTATGTTCAATAATAATACAGTTTTTATACAATCCTAACAGCAAATTTCAAGAACTTTCCAATTCTACCACTGCTGCAAGACTACTGAAATCAGCAGCAATTCTCAACCGCGCAAACCACGGCCGGACAGGATCCTAACTGGGTATTTATTTAATATGAATTGCTTCACGGTTATCAGAAAGAGCTGTTTTTATTTGAAAAGGCTCATTGCTAACTAAACCAGATATGGTAGGATTTGACTGATTTCCTACTAACGTACCTAGTAAGCTCAATAGGGTACAGTGTCAGAGGTGACCAACCTTTCCATTCAGATCTTAACTTTGGCACATAAGTGTCAGATGTATCACTTTTCTATTTCTACTGTCAGCGGTAAAATCTGTCATGAAACACAATGAGAAATCACATTTAAGATAAGAAGATCTGCAGAAGTAAAAGGCAGCATACATAAAAGCTACCGTACTGGGGTTTTTTTCCTTCATGGTCATGACTTCTAGGTTGCTTTCCAGCAGGATATATCCTTAAAAGCCTTTTGTTCACATTCTTTATTCTCTTCTTACTCGCAAACATTTAACAAGAATCAAAGCCAACCAGCCACACAAAGAACATAGCCACAATGCTCAGATGCAAATAAAGGTTTGAGATATGTATTTTTTAATAATCAAAGCAAGCTTCTCAGGTCCGAACTACAGAATTCGAGAAGAAAAAACCCCAAACCTTTGGTATCTAGCTATAAATGTTGAGCAAGGGGACACAGGCTGACAAGTAAATATTGAATTATACAGAGCCCTTGGTTAATATTTATGTTCACGCTCTAGATACTCTAATATAATTGATCAGATCTGCACTTTAAGACAAAATTATGAAGATGCTTTTCACAATTGGTCTCTCTGCTGAAAAATGAGGTTTTGTGAAATGAAAATATTCCACAGTTACAGCATTCCGCTTACAAAAAAGTGTCCACAGTATCAAACTTTTTGGTCACTTCTCACCAGAGAGAGAAGAAAATTCAATCTAACAAAAAAATCCCCCAACAACACGACCTTTTTTGATTAAAAAAAGGAACGCCTTCATCCAACTCGGCTTCCCCAAAGTAAAGATGTCTGCAGTGCTTTATTTTCTTGCCATTACGAAGCAAACACAAATTGAGCGTCTCGGGACGCTCTGGCTGTGGTGGAATCAAGGACGCAGAGACGCAGTAACGCACTGTGAGGAACCTGGTCCCGGGGAAAGGCTGTTGCACCACGAGCTGGTGCAGCACTGGGGCAACTGGTTTAGCATTGAGGAGGGGCCGCGCGCACAGACCGCGGCACAGCCCTTGGCCATCCCCCAACCGTCCGTGCTGGGACTGGGCGTGCGCTTCGGCCAGGCGTCCTCCCGAAGGTGGGCGGAAGATTGTGTGGTGGGGTGAAATGATTCGGGAAGCACCAGGAAAGGCGGAGAAGGTCTTCGTTTAACCCTTTCTTTGTAAGCCGCTACCTCCAGCCAGCACTAAGCACTGCCACTGCAATTTTATTATAATATTAAAGTGGCTTTTGGAAGGCTTTTGGATTTATAAACTTACCAGAAGAAAATTCCAAAGAAGGAAGTGCAAGTTGTTATACTAACAAGACAAAAACCAACATAACCCACTGAGCTTTAGAAGCCGAAATCAATCGAAGCCTCTCCATTGACTTCAGTGAGAGCTGGATCAGGATTTAAAGAGATTACAATTCTGAAGTTCATCTCTGTTGCACTTCAGATTTTTTTCCTTTTGTTTCACATCACATTAAAGATTCAGCATCTCTTTTCCTAATGCTCTGAAATATAGTATGATCTATAAGAGAGCAGAAAACAGAACTAAAGGGGAAAAAACCCCTCCTACACCTCATTAAGATCTAAAGTTTGTCCTTAATGTGCCTATGAACTCAAAATGAGTGTCTAAATGGAGACATTTTTTTCTGCTACAGGGTAAAGTGATTATAAATGTCTCTTTGTGCAAAAGCTTAGTGGTATTTTATGCAGCTGGCACTGCAGAGTTTGAAACAAATCCAAGAAAACAGATTGTATCTTTAAGGTTAGAAATCAAACTTTCCATTGCTGGAGTGCACATTTCCTGGGAACGGACTAAGCTCTGACACCAGAAGCTATGCAAACGGGATCTCTGCTGCTACGTTACGGGTATTGCTGTCTTTATTCCCTATGGCCTTTTTATCTATTCATTCCACTCCCAAACCATCATTAAATGGTCATTACAAAGTTGTTTTTTTGTAGTTTTGTCTTTCTTACCACTTTTTTTTCCTGTACCCATTCAGAAGTCTTTTCCTTTAAGCTTTTTTGCCTACATGTTCCTACAGATCAGCCAACGCCATAGATGCCTTTGTCAATCAGCAAAAGCAGTAGCTCCAGTTTACAGGTAGAAACATCCCGCGCAGCTAAACCTCAGCCACAATAACCCTCATACGAGAACCGAGGAAGCCCGCACCCGCGTACCGCCATCCTCTCCAGGCTCCGGAGGCATCACCAAGCGCGTATTTCGTATATGTTCTTTCTGGATGATTGAATTGACTCTCAAAAGCTTAAGAAGCCCTATATTGCCACGTAAGGAAATCCCACCGTGCCTTCACTTCCAAACCTGGCTCTCGCCCGCGGCTGGTGAGAAGGGGCTGCTCTGCCGGCACGGCGGGATGCTGCCGCGGCCGGGCACGGCGGGAGCCGGCAGGAGGAATCCCGGGGGGCAGCAGCCCCGGGAGCAAGGAGCTCACTCGCCGCCCCTCGAGCAACCCGCGCCCAAACCCTCTGGTGATGTGTAGGCTAAGAACAGCCTCTCCAGGTTCGTTTGCCTCCCACGCAATCACGGAGGCCACGAAGCGGTCTGCTCTCCGCATGATGAACTGCCCAACCACTGGCGGCCGTGTTCTAATTTGAGCTCCCGACTCGTCCTAATGAATAACCTCATGTACAGCGCGGGCCGCGGAGAAAGGATTGGTCTCCTGTTCCTAGCTAGAGGCAGATGAGGAAAAATCCTATTTTTGGCTACAATCGCCGTTTGATCTTCCACAAGCAGCCCTGCTTCTAATAAAACTCCACACTCAATTGCGCTCAGTGGGGACACCGCAGCGAAGAGCGGAGGGCATGGAAGACGCAGACTTGGAGAATGGCAAATGAGTCTGTGAACCAGCTGGATTTATGACCCACAGTTTGATCCAAAAGTGGTTTGTGGCCAGTAATTCCTGCCGGTACTGTACAGTACCGGCTTTTAGCTCGCTCCGTGCTACTCCTGCAGATGAGGGGAATCTATTCTTTCCAAGATCTGTGATTGCTGCCCAGAAACTTTGTCTGTGCTGTCATCTCACCTCTAGAACTTGCTCGGGTGCATCCAGCCCGGGCACAGAGCACGTAACCGCTCCGGCACACGCGGCAGAGAGAGATGAGAGCCTTGCAGCACACTGCTATTAGTATTCCTCACGTATTTGTAAACGTCTGGGTTCAGAGAGTGTGTCAGGTTAATACATAGCTCTGTGACTAATACCACGGGGGTCGGCGGGAGCAGCTCCACGACGACGCTCTGACTCAGCACAGGTATCGGAGCCGGCTGCGCAGCCCCAGCCCGGACCGGCGGGACGCCCCCGCCGCAGCATCCCTGCGGGGACTGAGCTCAGCACACCCTATCCCCTAGCTTCAAACCGGCTCCGTGAATTCAGCTTTCCCTGGAAAGCACCGAGGGGAAAACCGAGCGGGTTACACCGAGAGTTCGCCCACTTGCCCTAAGGACAGGGGAAGGGCGAGTGCAAATATACTGTACCTCCCCGTTCGCATAATTCAGGACCGCACTCTCTTGTCACAGATACCTGCTCAAACACGACCTTGGCTCAGTCCCTGGCAGCCGCGTGCCACTAATAACTGATAGACAAACAGGCATATTTACTCGATGTTTACCTTTCTCTTTACCTCCGCCGCACAGGCCAGTGCCGCAGAGCCGGGCTGCCCGATTCGTTCTGCTGACTGCAGTAACCCCGTGGCCCTCATTAAAGAAAAGCCTTTCCAGAAACTGTATCCATTGCGTTTTCTATCATCAGTCCTTTGTGAAAGTTGGATTGAAAGCGCCTCGGTGGTAAATCTACCTCTCCCAGAGGTAAAACGCGAAGAGCAGAGAATGATGCTCCGCAGCGGAGAGAGGAAGTGATTAAAGGACAGGCAGAGAACAGAGGATGAAATGTTGCCTTTAAGAGGAGATGCTGGGGATAAATATTGAAATTCTTCATTTTCAAAGAGGCGCCTTTGTTTTGTTTTCTGCTTCAAGGAAATCAACAGCGCTAGTCCCAAAAGCCATGGCATGAATTAGCCTGTTATCATCCCGCAATCAGAGGCAGTACCCTACTTACTGATAGGGGGAACTTCACTGATCCTACGAATACATTTCAAATATCTGGATCTTCCTGTCATATTTACTATTTGGATTAAGTGATATTCTCCTTTAAAATAAAAAAAAAAAAAAAGAAAAAAGAAAAAAGAGAGAGTTCTGGGGGGTAGCAAAGATTAAAGGCAGACTGTCAGTCTGGCTCTGCCTGGTTGGTATTTCCACTGCAATGAGCGGAGTGTGTATAAATAATGCCTTTGATTGCTTCAAAGATGGGGCTGGTGTCACCACCGCGTTTGAATCGCGGCACTTTCTCTTTGTTTCGCTTCTGTCAGTCGGGAACAATATAGAACTTTTTTGTTAAAGAAGCCTTTAATTTCACATAGTAATTACCTATTTGATCAGACAAAAGGTGCTGTGAATGAAAGCCATTTACTTGTTTGATGTGACTGAGACTGAGTGTCACTACAGCTGCGAGACTGTCAGAGAAAACACTAGTGGCTGATTAGATAAAGCAGTCCCGCGCGGAAAAAAAGGGTGAAAATGGAATGGGGCGGAAAAAGTCAAGTTCTGCCTGATTTAAATACAAAGAAAATGAGAAATCCCTCAGAATATAATGTAATTATGAGAAGATGCCACTCCTCTACAGCTTCATTGAGGTCAACTTTCCAGCCACTGGGTTAAACACCTTCCTCTCTCCCTCCACTCCACCAGACGAGGCCGATTTACAAAGCACGTAATGATCTGCTCGGAACGGACTGAGCACCCGCTGCTGTCTCACGCCCTCATTCACACCCCAGGAGAACCCGCGCCACCGCGACACGAAGGACTATCAACGGCTTAAGCCAATCTACTACCATTCAGATGAAAGTTCGGTGTTTGAAAGCAGAGACGATGCCTCCTGGCCAAGAGGAGCCTTTTGGTACCTTCTGGGTGACAGCAGTAATTCCAGGACACGGCGGGGATGACTTCAGCTCGTGGAGTCTTGCTGACCTTCCCCAATGAATTATACAAAAAAAAGGGGAAATTTGTGAGCCTTAGCTGGACTGCCGACTCACCCAGACCTAAGTCCTGAGAACCTCCCTCCCACGTTCGGTTTTGGCTCTAGCGCAGACGCGGCTGCAGATGGGAGAGGAACCAGACCGTGCCTTCCGATCCCCTGTGCTACCCCCAACACAGCCGTTTGCCTTCCCATACCCATCTCTAATCTCTCTGCACAACGATCAGGATTTTAGCGAGGGAGAGACCATCCTCTGGATGGGAAACTGATGGACTGGAACCTTCAGGATGAACTCACTCTTCTGATCATCTCAACTTCATTCCAACAAAACTTTTACTCACAGCAGCAGAATCATCTCTCTCCCTGCTGTACACGGGAGCGTGCACAAAGCGCGGGCAGGCGGCTTCAGCTCCCAAAAAGCTTTCCCTTCCCTCCGCTTTCCTCTCCCTGTCCTCCACGAAAGCAGCAAACGAGGGGACCGCACTTTCCAGCCGTTCGTTGTTGGTAGGCGAGAAGCAGGAGCAGCGTGGGATGCAGGCGGTCTCCCCCGTGCCCGCTGCTGGCCCCCGCACTGGCTGGTTAGTGCTGCACATGTTTAAAACATTAACTGGCAATATTTTATTCTGTTGGATAACGTATCAAACAACACAGCAATGAAACTTTCAAGGGCTCAGAAACTGTGCCTGGAGGTACTTGAGAGGTCCTGTGGACTCCTCCGGCAGCGCGCCGCCGCAGTGCCGCAGCACAGCCCAGCACAGCCCGGGACGGGGTTTTCCCCCGTGTCTTTAAAGTGACGCGAGTGACCCGTGTGGCACAGAGACCGATGCCTTGATTTCTCTTCCTACGCACCCTCAAACAAGGCAGAAGGCAGAAGACGCAAGGAAAGCCCTCGGCGAGCTGACGACTTCATACTGCTTAGCGCGTCCCGCACGTGGTGCGGCGCTGGCAGTGCTGCGGGAGGGCTGGAGCCCCGGGGAGGAGCCCTGGTGGCCTCAGCCTGCGGGGACCACGAGGGTTGTCCTCAGCGGCACTCAGGTGTGGAGGGGATCGTGGGCCCGCTCCTGTCCTGCCTCCGGCCAGCGCTGCTCAAAGCACTCGTCTGTCTGGCGTGACGCAAGGTGTCCCCATTGCCTTCTCCCCATTCCCTTGTCCCCATTGCCTTCTCCCCATACCTCGCTCTTGGGGTGGTGGCTCTGCCGACTGATGAGCGTCCCCTCAGACTGCGCGTCCCCAACCTCGGCCGGGAATTGCTTGTGAGGAGCTGCAGCTCCCCGGGAGCCGCTCGAGAGCTACAGCCCCTCGCACAAAGGCAAAGCCAACACCGCAGGAGCAACGGTTCTCTAAAAAAAGCCAAACAGACCCCTCATTTCTCTTTAAAGCCTGCTCTCAAAATCTAATTTCACAGCATGATCAGTTCCAGTGTTGGAATTACTTGCTTTCTTATTTGAATAGCATAAAAATGAACATATTAACAAATAATACTCATAAAATTCACCGGACAACACAATGGAAAAAATTACACTGCATGAAGAACTAGGTTACAGAAGTTACATCACCATTTGAATCAGATGTAATATGCATCAACCCGGAGAGCCTGTATATAGAATTAAAGAAATCATTTAATTTTAAAGTAATATTTTATTCAATGCATCCCTCAGTGCATGTAACTGCTAAATGAAATGCACTGCACGCTCTACAAACACATCATCACCTTGTAAATGAAATACCCACGATATTAAAACTGATATAACATTTATTAAAACCACTACGCAAAGAGCAAGGTTGGATACTGGAACCGCTGAAGGCGAGCGCTCGCTCCGGCCTCTCAGACGCGCACGTGCTGAGCAGCTCGTGGCTCGGAAACAGTAAACGGAGAAGCCTTTTCCAAAGGACAGAGCTCATCCAGCCCGTAAGAAACGCACCTCTCCTTCCCGAGAGGAGCAGGGAGCGGTGCCGGACCCTCCGGCGGAGCGGTGCCGGAGCAGGGATGCCACGGGCACTGCGAGAAGCGGTACTGCCCCGGCGCAGGGCACCAAGGCGTCTGCTTTGTTCCACATGAGGTCACTGTAAGAGCATGTTAAACCCTCCACAAAGCCCAGCTATTTGGTTTGATATTGTTTCTTCCCTCTGGACTAATAGTAAAGTTTAATAGTGACACATCTGAGGATCAGCCTGTGACCTGTTTTCTCAGGAAGGCAGAGGCCGGAGCACAGGGAGGACTGCAGTGATGGATGGGGATACTGCAATCCCCAGATGGAAAGGAAGTACAGGAATCGTTTATTTGAGACCCCCAAAGTGGACAAGGAAGGGCTGAGCCTGCGGAGGGAACACCGTGCTGAACCCAAAGGGTGACACCACCTCCTCGGAGCGGGAGCGGGTACGGGTACGGGTACGGGGACGGTGACGGCGCAGAGGGACCTGTGTGGCTCCGGACCATCCTTCTGCTTCCTCGCAGAGCGTTCTTGCTGGTTATTCCCTTTGTGCATTTTCAAGACATTTGGCAAGTTTTTCAATGCCGCCCCCTTTACCATCTTCTCCTTTTCAAAATCAAGCATTGTACTACTAATTAATCTGTAGGGGACAGGTCTGAGTGCTTTAAAAGCACAGCTCTATTGTGAACGCTTGAAGCATATTTTTATAGGAAAATCGCAGAATTTTACTTTATGCTATTACTTCATTCTAGTCTATGACATTTTTAGCTTTGCACAAAGGATGCCTCTCTGCAGAACGCTAGCGGTTCAGCCGAGTTACGCATTATAAAACCCTTCTATTTGTCACTGCCTTCAAGCCTCTTCAAAACGAATTCTGGTTAGGATACGTGAATGTAAAATGCTCTTGTTTCCTAACGAAGCGCTTTGAAATGCGCTGTAGGAGAAGCTTGATTTTACCCTTCCACAGACACAAAGAGGAGTTCTTGCCTTTAAACGTTCTATCCTGAAAGATGAATTCACACAAACCACATAGAGCTCAGGCTGCCAAAAAGGGAAATACAAACTCTCTTCCCCATCCCTTTCAACAAATCTCAGTCTAGAACAGAAAGAAACGAAGCATACATTCAGCAAAAAGGGATTAAAGGAAAGACGAGGGGAAAATCCTTTTAAATACTAATATCCACTGAAATTAATCTCCAATCACATCACAACAGAGACAGGTCCTTGACAAAAAGAAAGAAAAAAACGCACCTAAATATACTCCACGCTGCCGGCCCTACAGCCTTCTCCAACCAACGCTACAGAAATCTATCCGTACCTATAGAAACTCATTAGCACAGCGCCGGCGCAAGCCGCGATCTCGCCACGTGGGCGCCATGCGCTGTGCTCTGAGGACGGCAGCACTCAGCTACCAGAAAAAGCTGAGCAGACGCAAACCCCACCACCGCCACTCTTAAAACCAAGGCGAACCCGGCATCTCCGCGTTTATCATCAACTGGTCAGGGACCCAGCGGGGCTAAACGCTTTGGGGAGACTTCACACTGGGATTTGCACCAGTTTACGTATACACAGCTGGCGGTGGCTGAAGTGGAAGGGTGTCCGTCCCGCGATGACGCCCGCTTGCTGTGCAGCTCCCGCACGAGAGACGCCCGCGCTTGTGTGCGACCTGCCCGTCTGGCACGCCACCGTGCGCCGCCTCATCCGCGCTCTGCCGCCAGGGAGCTCCCCACGTCTCACACGCGTTGGGGCCAACTTCATACCCACTTCGTACGACCCCGCACAGGGCCCGTCCCCCGCCACCGGCACGCTCCAGCGAGGCAGGACGGCCGCTGCCCGACACCGCTCCTTCCTGGATGCCCTGACTTTTATTCTTTCTATTTCTAAGCCAAACCGAGCAACTGAATTAAAATATCTTATTTCTAAACCAAACCGAGCAACTGAATTAAAATCTCTCATTTGAGCACACAAGTTTAAATCTAAACACTGCATGCATAAAAGTATTACATTTTTTGACTTTCAAATATTTGAGCACTGGGAAATTACACCGCGGCAGACGCGCCCGGACTGAGGTTTTCACTGGCACCATCGCTCACTGCGCGCTTCCACGAGTCACACGCAACGTCCCGAAACGCTGGAGACTTTCTGGTCACACATTTCTGATCTGATCAAGAGAACACCGTGACATTTCAGATGGCAACACGCTGATAAAAGCCCTCCCACACTTCATTATGTAAACAGGTATAGCTGTTAATTAATGAATTAAAGTGGAGAAAGAAACTGTTGGCAAGACTGGAAACTTGGCCCCAAACCTCCCGTGAGTAACGTTCAATCCAGTGAAGCAAACCCTGGCAGTGCTTGCTGCCAGGTGCAGCTTTCGCACCCGCTGAAGACCGCCTATTTTTTGCGATATTCACATTTTTTCTTCCTGCTTTCCACTCACTAAGAATTTTTAAAGTGATTTTGCTTTACTACCACGCAGCTGCTATCATTACATATGTACAACAGCACTCCACATCAGGCATGAAAACAAGGAGTTAAGGGTCAAAGAGCACCGCTCCGAAGAGGGCGCGTACCCGCGCGGTGCCATCTTCTCCTAACCTCCTGCCATCCAAACACGGCAACATGTTCAAAACACAGCGAAGCCGTGAACGCAGCAAGCTGTTCAAACACGGCTTGGCTGCAGAGAAATCTTAAGGAAATTATAGACTGGTTGGATTCAAGAGGAGTTTTCACTGTTTCCGTGCGGGAGGGAGCGGGACGGAGTTACGAGACTGTACGGAAATCTTGGGCCGGCGGCAGGGAATGCACGCTTCTGCGCGAGCGGTAAAGTGTTAAAAAGAAAAGTATGAAAACTGGAACCATGCTGGTTGGAATAAGGAAAAATCACCGCCTCTTAATCATACTCAAGGTTGCCTAATTTTTACACCATGATATTCCTGTTTAGTTTAGCGGCACTATTTCACACACGATGAGGATTTCAGAAGTGCAATTAAAGCTTTATCACTAGCAACAAAACCAACACAGTTCACCCCATTCTAGATTTAAAAAAGAGTAAGTACTATACTCTCACCAAGAGGAAAGCGGTTGTACTTTCGGTACATCTCGTTTGGAAACCTGGGGTTGAATGAATGCGAGAATTACCAACTCACATTTCAGGAGCACAACCCAACTGTATGCTAAAGAAAAGCTATTCAAAAATTTGGCTTTTTCTTTATCTGCAGAAAATTAATGAAACCCAAAACCTACGTAAAAATTAGAATCTTAATAATTTCAGCCTAAATACAGTCAGATTTTGAACAGTGGGGCCTTCCTTCATTACGGAAAGTGTAATGCTGCTGACGCTAATATGGAATGTGAACACTCAAAATAAGTTTCAGTTTGGCCGAATTTTATATTTAAAACTAGATTGAGTAGAACTATCCACCAGCTCTGCTTTCAGGCTACCACCAGCAACGTCTGAACAACTCCCGAGCGAATGCGGAACAGGTAAGGTGGGGGGATTTGGGAGTGGGGGGATTGCACGGAGGGATTTGGGAGTGGGGGGATTGCACGGGGGGATTTGGGAGACTCTTCAGTTCTCAAATATACCCCGGATTTCCCCTCCGACTTTTGCCAAGTCATTCAGCCTCCCGCAGCACCAACAGCATTTGTGCCTGCAATTCAGTTAGGAATTGAAGTCTGAGACCATGTAAAACTACTGAATACCTGAGAACAAAAGCCAGCCAGCTAAAGCTACACATGCAGCCACATTTGCAAGCGAGAACTGGAGCCACGGGAGGAGAGGCTGGACCTCACCCTTGGTGGGTAATTTACTGCTTAATTTCTATCGGTTCCTCGTTTTAGATTTTACCAGGTGTCAGCCGTAATTCAGCCGCAATTGGTTTTGTGTACTCGTATTATGAATATGCGACGCACCGTTTACTACTCAAGAGCAGCAACAGCAACTTGGATTTATACAACGTTTTAGCATATCTAGCGCTTCAAAGAGCTTAACAAAGGGAGATAACTCACCAGGACGGCAAGCCAGCCTACCCATTACAAAATAAATAAATCAGTTTTAAGTTCAGACTTCAAAAGGGAATCGGTAGATGCCCGGTGAAAATCTCTGTAGGCACGGGCTTCCACCGGGCGAGAGCGGAGCGGCCGCCGCCGCAGCAGCCTTGGGTGACACGCGGCGGTCCTCGCCCAGCCCGGATTAACGAACAGCGGGAATGGAAATGCTAATAATTAAGAAAAGGTTAAAATGTTCACACTGTGTGAGAATGATGCATAAAAGGATACAACTGCTAAAAATCACTGCAGCGATGCAGATTGTTTTTTCAGAAACTAAATTCCAACTGGGAATATATTAAGAACAAGAAGAAAGAAATCCTCGGAGTAGCAAACCGATGCAGAACAGCCAGTGAAAACCCGCCAGCTCCGTGGCACGGAGGCACCGCACACATGATAAACTAAAGCTCTATTCTGTACCAAAAGCCATTTGAAAAACAAAGTCAGAGAAACGTCCAGACCAAATCCTGAATTACTGTCTGAGAATTATTTCATAAATGAGACATTTTTCCATATGGACAGTTTGCATTCAAAGTAGCATTTGTCCCTTAAAACTCTCCCACTAAGAAACGGGGCCAAATTTTCAAGGCACGCATTTAGTACAACCAGTTACACCAGCATCACAAACAAACACCCAAGTGATCAGCTCTGCAGCAATCCCACTGGGCATTTGCACGTTCGCTGGCCGCGTTCCCCTACTCATCATGTGGCCTTTGTGTTCACCCCCACCTTTCCACACTAGTTTGCATGCAAAAATTGGAAAATTTGGTCTCAACTATCCTTATTCTTTTTAAACCCCTTATCCTCCCCCCAAAAGAAGAGGGCATTGATTATTTATTAACTGCATGGTGAGGAAACTAAAACACGCCAAGAAGAATTACTTCCAGGAGTCTGCACGGGGTTTCTCTTGCACACGTTATGGGTGGCCCAACTTCTGCGTTTGAGAGGGACGTGCTCGCCAAGGCCTCTCTGCTGCCGCACCTGCAGTAGGGCAGGCTCCACGAAGCCACAGCTCCAGAGGTCCGCAGATTTCTGGTCCTTCTGCTGCAGCTGGAGTTGGTTCCAGCTGCCAACCCCCACCTTGGAGGAATATCAGTCCTGCTGTCCGCAGGACACACCTTCTTTCCTTTGCCGCCGGCACAGAGACCAAAATCTTGGTGAACGTGTAAAGTTCTTTACATCCCAAGGGTCAGGAGACCTTTCTGTTGCTCAGAGCACGCACTTCAAAAGCAACAGCAACAGCCCCCGGCTCATCTGTCTTTAACCGGCGCCTGACACGCAACCTGCTCTGGACAGGCTGGGAAAGAATTTGTTTGTCCATTTCAAAGTACATTTAAAACCAGAGAGAAGACAAAATTATCCAATACTGATGTGCTCGAAGCTGCCGGGTCAATGCCCCAGCTTCCATCTCTCCCAGCAGGTCAAGACCTTTCAGCTACGGGAAAGAGAAGAGAGTCACGGACGCTCAGACAGCCCGTGTGCCACCCCTGCGCCTCCCAGCCCCTCCTCCTGCCGGATCTGGACCGGTGGACCTCGTCCCCTCTGGGCACACCAGCGCTGACAGTGACAGCACACGACAGTCTTGCACAGCCACATGCCAACATGGTCTTCTCCATCCACTGTGGCTCTCTCCAGAGATATGATTTACACAAATGATTATTTCAAATCCATCCCAGTTGATGCTCGTATGTGGAAGAGGGCTTTGCTGTGTCTCCAGAATTCACTGGAAACTGACCGTTAACACGCTAAGAGCGATCGCGACCTGTGAGCTGTACCAGACCTCCCATCTTCCCAACACCTCATCTTCCCAAATATGGCAGCTACCCGTGAACTGCTTTTAGCAACACTGTGTAAGGAAGGAACGTCCTATAATGAGTAGAATAGTGACATAAGGAATAGTGATGGCCCTTCTTCAGACAAGTATGCTATTATATATTAGAGTATATTATTATCTTTTGCTGACCATTACTTTCATATACTTGTCTGAGATTATGCGCTTATCCTAAAATTTTATTTTTGCATACATACAGAGTTGATTTCCACTCGCATAACAATTACTATTTGCAACCCACTAGTCTTGAACACAGAAATCAGCATGTAAAGATTTTTCCCCACAGATAATATTAGCATTGTACCAGGGGACAGCTAAAAGGAGAGCAGGGCCTGCAGAACACGGGTCGTCCCCACCTGTCCGAGGGGTTCTGTCAGCAACTGGTTTCCTAATCACTGCTTTCCTCATCACCACAAATTCATCTCCCGTTTGCTTGCTGCAATTATGCTATTGAAACCTGCAGGCCTGGGGTTTTTTCCCCTCCCTTACCCTAAATGGAATTCATTTTTAATGTCTACTGCAGAAGGCCAATATGATACAAAAACCCCAAACATTTCACTACTCATGCACTCTTATTCATAATATCACATCAAATTGCTGAAGTAGTACCATATGGCGCTTGAGCACCAAGCCAGAACAAGTTGTTCAGCTTGTCATAATCTCAAAAGCTGCATGAAACTTAAATAATTTCTCTATGAAGTGGAAGATCTTTGGGTTTAATATAACTCATCAGAAATGGATTCTGCATTTTCCTCCTATTATTTCCCGTGTTTTCTCTGATTCACATTCCATTTTCCAGCGCGAGCTATCAGCGTAAGTGGCTACAACTACGGGGCTGAAAGGCTCTAAAAGCATCCTGTCCGTACTTTCTCCTTGATCATTCATCATCAAATTGAACGGAAAAACATCTTTCTCAATCAGACAGATATATAATTACAAATAAAAAAAGCTCAAGCAGAAAGACTGAATGGAAAAGATTAATGAAATCTCCCACACTTTGATTCAACCCCTAAAGCAATACCCTCAGTTGTAAAATGTCCACACTTCCACCCACGCTCTCCGGTAAGAAAGCCCAGCAGCCCTTCCAGAAAACTCCAGTGACGATATTTAACCGGTACGTAAGTCCAAGGAGAGACAACGGTGGGAACGCTCAGGGTTTCATCACAGATTGCTCTGTATCTATATTCTCAGTTCCTGGAGTCACTGGAAGTCTACCTGTTCTGTTTTGTTTTTGTTTTTAATTTTTTTTTTTACTCTCATGCCTGAGAAGAAAGGTTTGGAGTGATGTAGGCTTGGAGAGTGAAGGTGCAAGAACTGGAGACAGACCAGACTTCAGCCGACCTCACAGTTTCCAGGGACTGAGAGCAACTCCTGGTTTCCAATGGGTGAGCAGCAGCGCGGGGACCATCCCAGATGGAGAGAACTCACGGGGAGATCTTCCCGGGAACACACAACAGTAAAAATGAAAACATGAAGGCAGAAGTAGGTAAGACCCGAAATGGAGGGACAGGAGACAGGTCTAAGGGGAGCACTGGGAACGTTGAGTCGTGAGGAAGGCAGGTATGAAGGTGACAGCATTGCTGTGGAAGGGAGAGAAGGGCATTACAGAACTCCTCAAAGGGAAGGCTTATTTTAGCAGCTGCTAAACCAGTGGAAGAATAGAGAGGAGAGCACCAAATCCAGCAGAATTTCCGAGTCCTCCTTAGTGTATATGTTCGAGCCTCATTCACATATGGGACTAGGATAGGCAAGAACGGGTGCCGAGAACCGTAGGCTGGCACAGGCAGCACGGAGACAACTACTACGCAGCCTTTTGCTTAAAATGAAAATAGAACTGGGACATGTCTTCTGGAGCTCGCATGTACTGGGAGTTTCCAGAAAAACATTGCTATAATGGTTACATATGTGATTGTTCTTTTTTCCTCAGCTATATGGAGAAAAAGTGACTTGTCACCAGCCCAAAGGGAAAAGCACTTGGCTGCATGGGGGAAGACGGGACTTGTTACATCTGTGGCTTCACAGAAGGAAAGGAATAGCTCTTTAAAGAAAAGCAAGAAGCGCAGCGAATATGTAGGATAAATAAGCAAAAGGAATCAGTCCTCTTTCCGTGATGAAAAGATAATGTCACAATATGGGAACGCTCCATGGCCGCACACGCGGTGACGCCAGCACAGTGAGAGGATGGGACCCGGTGTCCCCAGGACTGAGAGCCACCAGCCTCCGCCTTGAGGCACTGGGTCGTGCTGGATGCTCGGCTGTGCTCGCCGCGACGGTGACCACCGGCATCGCTCGCACACCCCCATGGGATGGGTTGGCCGCTCTCCCCGTGCCATGGGCTGTTTCCACCGGCTTTGCCACGCGATTCTGTCATCTCCACCGGGCCCAGGCAGGTTTGGGGTGGGTTATCCCGGTCCACAAGTGTCGTTACTGCTCAGAGGTCTGTGTCTGAGCCACAGGTCTCCCTTATTTTGCGTTACTGGGAGGAACTGGGAGGGCACTGGAACGGCGCCGCAGCCCCAGGCCGAGGTTCGCTCCTGCCCCACGGATGTTCCCCACACTGCCACACTCTTTCTTCCAAGGGCTTCTGCCTTTAAAGTTCTGAAACAGCATCAAAAGTCAAGGAGGGTCATTCCCACTTTCTGTTTTTCTTTATCCTGAGGGCGTATCTCCTGACACAGCACAGAAGAAATGGAAAACGGTCCTACGCTATGAAGATCCACACGTTAGAGGCACCTGGCACGAGGCAGGATTTGCCAAGGCGCCCATCAGCCCACAAGGGAATCGAAACCAACACGGACCCATTCTTCGCCGTGCCCCGTCCTGCCCCGCACGCCGCCCGAGGTGGAGGTGCACTCCCCTCACCGCGCTGCTCCCGATGCGAAGAAAGACAGAAACGTGTTTGTCTCCAGCAAAGGAGACCCCCCCAGCAAAGGAGACTTACCCCGCAAGGCACGGCAGCGCTCTCGCCCCCACCTTTGCGAGAGGCGATGCGGACAACGCGGGCGAGTGCCGGGACCGCAGGCTGAGCCCACGCCGAGCCCGGGGCAGAGGCACGCTCTGCTCTGCCCGGCCGCGCTGGGCGCTGAGCCCCGCCACGGGTCAGGGTCTCAGGGGGGCAACGGGGGGAATTAGAGGACGTCGGGAGCAGAAGGGGTCTGGAGAGCCGGGCCACGCACAGCCCCACCACGTGCAGCCTTCCCCTGCCCCCGGCCCCAGCCGGTCCCATTCGCGGCTCTTAATAAATACAGCATCTCCAAGAATTAAAGAGTTTTTTGAAAACCTGGACAGGGTAAAAAGGAGAAAACAGAATAAAATATTTAATATGAGCTGCTCTGACACGCCTTGGTGTAGGTCTTCTATCAGCACAGCCTCAAGGCAATGTTCCAAGCGGTCCGCAGAAACATGGAGCCAGCCTCGCCGCCTCGCCGGCATCAACAGCTCAGACAACACAACATTTTAGGTTGCGTTAAATGATGCATTGAAAGCACCTTATTCCAGAGAAGAAAAAAGGAAATGAAAAAGCTGTTGTGTGCAATTAGCAGTTCCCTTTGATGAATCCTTTCCAATGCTACCACCTTTTTGCCAATACTCCGTTTCTTGAAGAACGATTTTGATGGAGCCAACACAGGCAGAACTTCAGAACAGGATTAGAAGAGAGAAGATGAATTGTGAGTGACAGCACCCATTAACCCGGGCCAGAAACTCTCCCCAATCTGCATTAACTCCTCAAATGCCCAATGCAGTTACAGTAAAGACCGATGCAAAGGGAAACTCAAGTTTTCCTTACTTCAAGATCATTCCATTCAGCATTGATTCTCTTCTTTCAACAATATACGCACTCAGTGCTCAGTACTTATGAATACCCTCTATCCAATTAATACCCCATTAAGCCGCACGCCCGCAGTGACTTTATCCTCAGACCACTGTATGGTAGCTTTTAACTCCATAATACCCTGGCATTATTACCATATTAGACTACAAGGGATTGATCCGAAGCTCACGGAGGTTAATGAGGGCTCATTAAACTTTGAATTAGGCCCTAACTGCTCAGCAAACATGAAGTGAAGTGGAACAGTACGTGTCAGATAAGATGACAGAGGGCGTAGCAAACTTTAAGGCGAAATATTGAACGCCGATCACGCCAAAGGCAGGCGGTGACGGGGAATGTGTGCGGAGAGCAGCCGCGGGAAGGCACTGTGATTACGTTACACCCGATATCCTGCAGGACAGATTTGTGCCTATACGAATAGATATTGCCTGGTCTGGCTCTGCTGTGATTTTGTCATCAGATGGTTAGACATAGCATAATATTGACACTATGGCTTTCCTTCAGATTTTAGTTTTGAATTTCAGCTGGAGAGTATGATACTAGAGACTTGAAATCAGTATGACTCCTTCCCTAATTACTGATTAATCAAGAGCTAAGGTTGCTTACATAAAGAGTCATGGGGAGAAGGAGGAAGTCTCATTAAGAACAAGAGGTTAAAAAAAAAAGAAGGGAGGGGGACATTCAGCAACTGGATAGATATGGAAAGAGAAGAAAAAGAGCTGATTTCCTAATAGCATGTTATACCTGAACGTTAAATTCTGTATTCATGTCTAATTAAAAAATTATAACAAAACGTTTTAATACTTGCAGACACCATGGGTTATGGTTCAAAAGGAATAACAGGAAGTTTTTTTCTTTTAACAACTTCAGAAATACATATATGTTGTGTCATTCTGTCCCTTAGGTGCTCAAAAGACACAGCAGCTGTTACATAAATTTTGAATTGCCTTTTCCTTTAGTATACAAAAATCTGCGCCATAAACATAACACCGTCTGAAAAATATTCGGCAAACCCAGACAGTTGTTGGGAATACTTCCTCCGATATTTAAATTCCTCTCTTAACAGGAGTTTCCCTGCAAGAACAGATGCTAACGAGCAGTGTTTTTGCCATCAAGCTGAATGTGAATGCTTCGGTGCAGCGTTTTCTTTTTTCCATGGAGACATTAGAGGGTGCATTTCCCATCGCTGAAAGAAAACTGCCACCTCGCTTCTCAATTCTCTGCTTTCAAATAATAAATAACTGCTATAACCTTCCGTAAAAGATTTATGCTCTGATGATGTCTGACTCTAATTTCTTTTCGTTAGATGCAGCTGAATGCCATTTACCGGTAAGTAAATTGTGTCATCGCTTCACCGCAGACCACGCCACTGAAGACGCAGGCTGGCCGCACGTTTACTTTTGTTTTCCAACTCGCAGAAATCCCTTCAGAGGGCTGCGAATTAACCAGCAACGCGTGTTAGTGCAGAACCTTAATCTTAATTCCTTTCCCTCTCTCTACTAATACGCTCCCTTCCATGACGCTACTTCAGAAACACCTCTGGACAGCCGCCACGGAAACACTGCCGTTCGTTACCTGCCGCTTTCCACGCTGACTGGGAAATACAGCAAATTGGCCATTTCCACTGAATTTTTCGTAGTCCCATAGGAACGGGGGCACCGCAGCTCCACCTCTTCCCCCCTTTGGGGTTTCACCAGCGCAGGGGCTGCTGGAGGACCGGGCGCTGCCGGGTCCTCTGAGGGGCGAACCACGGGCACCACGTCCAGCGCTTTCACCACACAGAGCCCACTTTCATTTCTTGGACAGAAACGACAAGCCCGGATGGCCCTTCTCCTTCCTTAAACTACCCCACCTTTTACGACAATACAATGAGCTTATTTACTTAAATAAATGTTATAGCTCACAAAGCTTTGAAGCACAAATCAAACAAATAACTCAACCTGAAAGGGCTGTAAACCCGAGCACAGACACAAAAACCTCCTCAGGTCATGCAGTGTTTTGATTAAAATGAGTGGAGATCACGAGTGAAAAAATAAAAGGAGTCGGGAATGTGAACTGCCCCAGCGATGCCCACAGCGCTACGGCATTTAAGGGTCTGTTAATATTTCCACTCGGAACTTGCGGTTTTAGGGGTTTGTAACTTGAGCGATGGAGGCTTCGTCCTGGTCTCCAGAACCCGATCCCCAAAGCGGAATTCTTCAGGCAAAGCTCTGCGAGGGGAGGCCGTGCCCAGGCGGTCCATTACCACACGGCTGAATACTCTGCATGACTTTTTTTCCCGCTGCATCTCATATATATACATATATATATACACACACGCATACACACCTCCCAGAAACCACGCACGGACCCGAGGCAGGGAAGGGCGCCCTTACCCGTGTTCCGTGGAAGTCTTCTGAAGCACCACCTTACTGCCATAACAGCTTTTCTGTGTCCTTAGTTTCCAGTCACTGAACAGACTCAGAAGAGCCACCGGAGCTACTTAAAGGCTCAAATTTAGGCACGTACTTAAAATCTCTGCTGAACAAGGGCCAAAACATTCAGTACCATCTGCAGATACCCAAACTGCCTTGGGCAAAATGTTTCCCTTAATATAATCCAAGGTTTTGTTTGTTTGTTTTTAAGTTGTCTAACTGTTCAGATAGGACAAAAATGTCCTTTAAATTAAGGAAATTAGCGACAAATATGAACGTTATTAAAATATAATAACTATTAAAAATATGGTAAGGGCTACGGGAAAGAACAAATTGCAAAGAAACGGGGCCTTTAATGAAATTGTGGTAAACTGCTGCACATCCACTCTCTGCTGCCCCATCGCCTAACCACGGCTCACACCTCTCATCGCTCTGCATTAGCGACAGATGAGAAAGGATTTAGACGGTGACACCTTTATCACTGAAAATCTCAGCAGTTATAAATAAAACAATTAACTGCAGCAGCGACAGCTTAAAATTAGCCCAAGAGTAAATTCTCTAAAATCTTACAAGCTGACATCCGAAATTCTGAGGTGCTGAATTTAATTCTTCAGCGGTGCAGACTCGCAAGAACATATGCAACAGCGAGGGAAGAAAAAGCGTGGATGGGTTTTCTGCTTCCTATCTCGTTCCAGGCTGATACAGTGAATCTCAGCAGCAGCCTAGCTGTCAAGGTTATATCTGCACCATCATTCTGCAAATCCAAACTCACACCCACACAGCGCCACTGTGTCTTCGGGACTCCATTTCAACTCATCAAGGAAGCCAAATCCCACAGTAACCTATTACTAATGTGGGTGATGAGTGTTAAATAATGAACTACTGCAGCAAAGAGGCAGATTGCGAGTTCTTTGTCTCTGCTCCTGTCTCAGCTTTTTTCATTATTACTATTTTTCTTTGGAAAAGGCGTGAGCAAAACCAAACCTTTTTTTTCTTAGCAAATTAACCCACTGTTTTTGTGTACACTCTGTCTTTACAGATTTTCAATAGCTTTCAGGAGCTGTGTACATTAGCTCTGACTATGCCTTCCTGCCTTTGCCTCTCCACATAATGACAGCCATAGCGAGCGGCTATTACGGTTATCTCACTTTCTGGAGAGGATGGGGATGTAATGATATGTTGCAATATGTGCAATGGGGTATCACAGCTAAATACTCTTCGGAGTGATTGATGAACTATTTCGCAGCGCGCCTGGTCCGACAGTTCAAGGCGAGCGGCACTTATCCTTCTGTGCTTCCTCCCTCGCCCGCTCCCGGGGTGAACCTGGCGCGGGAGAGAGAAGGCAGGGGCTGGAGGGGGGTGGTGGGGGGGGAACCAACCCAGACCCGGCGGAGAGAAGGAGCTGCTGCTCAGCCCCTGGGCGGTGGCGGAGAAGCACCTTTGCATCGCCGTAAAAACACGCCTGTACATTAGCAGACCCGACGCGCAGATGTAGCAGCTGAACTCAGACACGAAATGAGGTGACTGAATATAACCATCAGCAAAACATCTCTGAATACTCGATAAAAACGAGTCCATTATGAGATTCTTCAAATAACCCAAGGACAGGCCCAAACGCCGATAACCGGAGAGTGCTGCTCATGGCCATGGCAACAGCTCTGCGGTCTTGAACAAAGCCACTCATCTTTTCTGCCTCGGCTTCTTATTTGTGAAAGAAAGACAATCCCCACTTACACAAAGAGGTTAAAAAGATCAGATCCTGTACAGAAAAATACCTAAGCAAAGCCTGTATGGATCTAACTCACAATTTTTCTTTAACAAGTAGCAGTTGGTGGTGGGGTCACAAATACCTGCTCGTATGTCCCACCCCAGTGCCTCACGGGGACGCTGAATGACTGCAAACCAGTTCAAAGCACTGTACGTGAGGTCGGGCGAAAGGTCTGTTTTCCCACTGCCCTCTCGGTTTGACTCACTGCACCCCAGACTGTCGCTGTCCTTCGTTCTTCATAACTTCTCCGTTTGCCATGCTTGCAAAATTGGCGCCTACACGGTGGCTTTCCTTTCGAGGAATGTATTAACACAAACCTGACTGGGGTTTGTACAACAGTACGTAATCATCCGTGTACGTGGATAAAGTTTTAAGACACCGAGTGCCAAGCACAAACACTGATCCTCTAATGACGGCACCTCGACCCCGACCTGACTAACCCCTACTACGAACAATCAGTGAAAAAAGTAACATCCTGAGACTCTAATTAAACCTGGAAAAAAAAAAAAAACCCAGAAATATCATCAATGAATTTTGAGACTTCTGAAATTTCATGCTGATACTTCCCGATCAGAGTGGGAGCAGTCTCACCGCTGCCAACGGCTTCTGAGAATCTGTTTTCACGTTGTGTGGGAAATTAAAAATTGGTTCCATTTCCTTCATGCAACTGGGACTATATTTGATGGAAATTTATCACTTCCAAATCACATGGCATTTTATGATTTAGCGGGTTTTTATTATTTAGTGGGGCTTTTTTCCCACTCTTGTTACTATTCCCAAAGCATCCTGGAAAATGGCAAAAACCTCAAGGGCAGTATTTTTAGCTGAACTGGGCAACGGGAGCCCTTGATATCTGTCTGCCAAGTGCCAATCACCTCAAAACCCCGACCTCACCTACGGCGGTTCTCCTTCAGTAAGTAACAAGGCCGGGCGGGCAAAAGGAAAATCTCCAGTAATACACCGACAGACTCAGAACCACAAAGCACCGAACTCCCCCTCGGTCTGGATTTGAATGCATAAATAAATAAAGCTCTTGCATTTATTTCTGCTAGGAGGTTGTATTATTCCATTCTGCAATTATGGAGAAATGCAGAGCGCAGGCAAGATTTAGCGTCTGAGGTTTTGCTGCAAGACTTATGTCAGTAGAAAGGCATTTGTGCTCTTGGGAATCAAAGTGAGATTCGCCCATTTGTGGCAGGTGTTTTAAGCACTCAGCCTAACAATCTACCCACGCATGGCACTACAGCAATTCAACGACTAAATTAAATCTCTGAATATTAAATTAATGATGGAAATCTAAAATATTAATATATTCTAATTGAATATTCTCCGATAAATTATCTAGGCATTCTCAGCAATTTGATTTTACTTTCATTTCTTAAGGAACTTTCAGCTGCATAAATACAGCTATTAAAGCAATTCAAAAAGGGAACATTTTCTGCTCAGACAAGAGAACTCTAAACACAAAGAATCTAAAAATTTCTTTCATATGATTGATTAAATCATAGAGCCCAAGACAGCTGAATCATTAAATGACTGCTTTCCTTCAGTCCCTCTGGCTTTAGCAAGGACAATATAAATTCCCCACGGGTCTGAATACAAGGAAATACAATATGTATAATTACAGTATAGGCTTGAATGCTGTTGTAAGAGAATTCCAAATGGAGCGTTTATGCTGTAGCTGCACTTTTCAATCCGTAACGCTGTATGTGCGTGCGCGTGTAAAGCCCATAGAGCACTGGGCAGCTGCTGTCCTCGACCTAGATTCCCAAATGGCACGTGCTGGTGTAGCCCCACCAGCTTTGGCAGAGACACACGCATTTCCAGCAGGATCTGGCCCTTCTATTTCTGTGAAACGCTGGAGATCGAGAGCGACGTCTTCACGCGCCAGGGAGAGGGCAGACAAAGGAATGTAGTTTGAGGAATTTACAGAGTGTGCTATATGTTTAGGAACCTGCTTTAAACTGCATATTTATAAGAAATTTCAAATGGACGTGTCAAGAAAGCAGCGGTGTGTGGTACTTCCCTCTCCCTGTTCATTCCCAGTGCGCCCAGTCCTGGTTTGGTAACACACACAGAGCACAGATCAACACCAGAGCCAAGCCCATTGCAAGACCAATGCTTGATGAATCATTTTCCTGCTAATCTTTCTCTCTTTGGTGTCCGGTTGGTTCGTGGCGTGATATCACAGTCAAGAGCCAAGAGCGGTTGCAATCTCCATCCTTCAACACCTTTCAAGGAAGGGCTGTGCCTCCACAGAGCAACGCAGCACGCACTACGTCCCACCTCCTCTCCACCCTCTGGGTTTGCTCCTTCTTACCTCTCTCTGGCTGTCACAATAAAGACCAAATCCCCTAATTTCTGAATTTCAGCTGGTGATGCTCACAGGGGTACCAAAGATGAGACGCACTGAGAGCCAGAACGAGCAATTACGGGTTTTTTTTGTGGTTGGTCAGGCAAGAGAAACACCTGTTCCCATGAAGAACAAGGAAGTTCTGGGCCTATTTGTAATCAAGGCTGTCCACGTCTCTCTCAGGAAAAGTAAGGTCTGATGTCCTTTGGGAAGCATTTGCAAGGCCTTTTCTCAACAAACCCTCTCTCACCACAGACAGATGCCATCTGTCTTGCAGCTGGGAGCTAATGGGTTCTGAACTGCCAATTTCACAGCAGTAAGCAACGCGGCTGAGAGAGGAGGCATGAGGGACTCCCTACAATAAAACTATTTAAATCAGTGCAAAGGTGCCTGCCGAAAGAGCCGTGATGAGCGAAGGAAATGGCAATACTGAGGGCTGATGGTCCAAGCCGGCGGGGATTTCACAGCTCAGTATCTCATGCGTCTCTCCAGCACCGGGATTTTAGACTTTTGGAGAACTGTCTCACTGCACCTATTTCCCGCGCCAGGATGGGCTGTGGCACACAAATAGGCTGTGGAGCTCTTGAGTGTGCTATCAAATTTTTCCATAGTAAGTATCCAATTTCACCGTAAAGCTTAAGATGTGCTAAACCCACCCATGAGTCCACCGCGGGGTTTTCCAGTGCGCTAAGAAGAGCCCTCTGCTCCATTAACATGCACCGTGCCGCACGAAACCCCACCAATCAACGACACCTCTGCTAAGAAGCAACGCAAGAGTCTTCAGGTATATTATATTCCGCCAACTTTCCAAACCACTTCAGGACTTTCTGATTAAATTTACATAAAATGCATCCTTCCCTCTTATTCCCTGTTACACACATTAGATTATTTCTAGTATTCTTGTGTCTGAGATCCCCGGCGCTGGGATACGAGAGAGCACGCTGTGCCCGCAGCACGCAATCAGCGCGGTTTGTAAGAGCACCAGGATCCTGTCTCGGTCATCTTCAGTGGATTTTCATGCTGGTGTAATGAGATCGAGCAGGTTGTTTATCGTAAGAGCAAATACCACGTTTTTCAGTTCCAAATTTAACAAAGGCAAGCTGGAAAAATTAGGGTCTATGCAGATCAAGTTAGAGACAGGCGGCTCCTAAGAGCTCTAGAAAGGTCCTGGAGATAAAAGTTGGAAGTTTGGAGCACTCACGGGGGAGAATACGGTTGTGGTGATAGAGAAGATGGTTATCTACGCATGCCATGACCGAAGCTGGTCCTGCACCAGACTGTTGGTCTTTTAAGTGAACAATCTTCACGCAGCCCAGCGAGACGGGCCAGGACTTCAGCCTTGAAATCTCACTCAGGCTTCCCGTTAGAAGCAGCTGGAGACTTGCACGTGGATCCAACACGGAGACACTTTTTGCAGTTCAAAAGAGGATGAAATACAAGATTAGCTGATAGACAATTAGATAATAGATAATTAAGAATTAGCTACACGTGTCGCTAAAAAGGATGCGTTGGTGAGAAAATAGACGGTACTCAGCAAGGGCGCAACTACTGAATACGTTATCTTAGTTGATCAGTGTGCCTGCGTGAGTCATTTGCTTGGAGAAGGAGGGGGATTTCATATTGGGTTTGTATTTTTAATAGGCATTTTTATGGACCTCGTAGTTATAATAATGAGAGTACCTGACAATTAGTAATGAAATTATCCTCACTACAGTAAAATATTTCACAGCATGTAAAATATTATTCCTAATACAAAGGTGGAAGTGAAGCACAAGGAAATTAAACCCAATAAATGTTTGCAAAATAAATAAGCATATATCAATAGAATTTGATAACTGTTTTCTCAGCTCAAAGACAAAACCAAAATTTGCAGAACATTTTTTATACCAATAAAAATTATTTTTAGCTTATACATGTCAGATCTTTATTTAAACTCTTTGAGGAACGAGTAAATCTTTTCAGCAGCCAAAACTAATCAGAAATTCCTGTTATTATTTTTTACATATTATTTTTCTGAACTACATTTCCTAGTTAGTGCGGCTGATGCATATGAACAGACACGGATGTTCCTTTGAAAGAAAAAACCCTGTAATTAACAGAGGGGTTTTTGGCAGGGATAATTTTGTGACGTCTTCCTCTTTTCTTTTTTTCTAAAAACTTTTTCATTTAATGTATTTTATCAGAATGAAATGGTTTAATGAGCAGAGAATTATAGTTGATCCCAGCCGAACCAGATAGGGCTGCGTGTCGAGGTATGTGGCTCCCATCAAGCTGCATTCACCTTTGCTATGATTTGAACTTCATTCAGGCACAGCCTTGCTAAAAATACTGACAAGTAACTAATCAACTTCCATAAAATGGAATTTTTACCTTCACAATAGGAAGCAGGAGTAGGAGGGAACCCGCAAGATTTGCCTATGCATTTCAAATTAGCCTGACCTATAAAAACGCAAACAGCAAGCGGTACTACGAAAATGTACTTCTGGTAGGGCTTTTTGGTTTTTTAATGCTCAGATTTGCCACGCCAGCCCGTCCTCTCCTTGGAGGTAACCAGAACCAAAGGCAGCATAACGGAGGGACTGGTTTCCATCCGTTATACCTATCAAACGTAAGCTGAAGGAGGGCTCTCCGGACCGAGAAAAGGTCAGCGTCCAGGAACTGGCGTCAGGTTTGAACGCTTTATATAAAGTAGCAGAGAAAACTGTGACAGACGTCCTTCCGTACAAACGGGACCGGAGCTGTAACTTCTCATGTGCGTTTCTAGCTCCAGTTTGTGAGCAGATGGACACAAAAATACTCAGTGCCCAACGAGCGAAAGCATGGGAAATCAGATCAAAACTGTTACCTAGATCTAGGAGACAGCAGAATGCTCCAGGGCAATCTGAAGATTATGTGGATGGAAATAATCAGACAGTGCTGGTCTTTGAAGACGCTGATTTGTCCTGTTCTGGATAATTAAAGAGCAAAGTCTAACCGGGGAGGCTGTAACCCCTGCTAGGAATCACCCAAGCTTCACGTTCAGGGCAGCAAAGGGGCCAGATGCTGCGGATGAGCAGGAACTCCACCCAAGCCTGAAACATCAGGGGTCTCACGCTTAACCAAGCCGCACTCTTCGCACCATCTTCCCTGTCATTATGATACTCTCTGTACTGCCAGGTGAAAAGGAAAGCAGCCTGTTGTAAGCCACTTCTTTCTTTCCCACCCCATTTTTTCCTTCATTTGCAGTGTTTCCTCTAGCACCTGTATTTAAAAACCGCAATGGAATATATCGCTGAAAATCTGGGAGCTCTGTGTTCCCCTCAGCTGGGCTATCTTTCCAAGGTTACCGGTAGTTTAAGTGATGAATATAAATTCTCCTGTACCTATATAAAATTTATTATTTGTCACTTTCATTAATACTGGAGTTTTGCACTCTTGAGTCCTTCTGTTTCATCTGCAGACTATAGGGGGAAAAAGTGCCACGGAGATTTCAGTCCTTATAAATCAACAAATTTGCCGTGGTAAGCTGGTGCCAAGTTGTCCTCTCGCTGTCTAATCAAAGCTCCAAAGAAATCAGCAGGGAGTGGGACAGGGCATAAGTTCATTTTGCAAATACTCTGCTTATTTTTCACAGGAATTCTTGGATTAAGCTAAATTATTAAACTGATTTAGGAAGATATTTTTGACACATTAGGTTATTCTCCTCTTCAGACACTTCTTCAGCTTAGCAGGACAACACATTAACTGGTGAGTCCCTACCCAGCGCTGCTGACCACACAGGCTCCTTGGCTTCCCCCCCCGTTTTTCCAGGACAGACAGAAAGATATTTGCCACCTGCTACTTTTTAATTCTTTGTCATATAGTTCCCTAATTGCATAAGGAAATGACACCAACAATTGAAGTTTTCCCAGTACGTGGTGAATTGGGAACATGCACCTTCAGTCACTGCATGAGTCATTGCAAAGTTCACCTGAACTTCACGAGGACTCGTTAAGCTGCTTTCTTCCTCCCAGACACGGGCTGCGCAGAAGAGTATCAGCTAATCAGTGTGAAACAGGTAATGATGACAACTCATTTGAATCCAGGCACTGTTTCAAGACGACTAGGTGAACTTCCTGAGAAGGGATGCCAGTGACACTCCACTGTTGCTCAAAATAACTTCTGAAATTTTATAATTGTCGCCATTTGTTTCCAAGGGAAGAGTTGAAAAACTCTGCCCGGGAATTCTTTTTTTCAGCTGATCTTTCTACTGCTCTAAAAACTGAAACCGGCACCCGCAAGAGGAACAGCAACGTCTATTTGTGTTTTGCTAACGCTTATCAACAGCAATAATATATCCACCAAATGTGTCTGTCAAAGACCCCCTTTCCCTTCTTTTTCTTTTCCTGTCATCCAATAATCATCACCGATACCCCACATGGGTAACCTTGATCTCAGAGATCATCCTTGTAAAGAAAGAACCCAGCAACATAGAGAGGACGAGGGATCCACCTGCGGCGGCGGCAGACGGCCAACCTCCTCCCGCCCCGCCGCGCATCTGCCCCGGGCTCTGCGAGGGACGGCGCGGACGCGGCGCCCCCTCCCCGCTGGGTGTCACCGAGCCCGGCTCCACACCTGCAGCCGTTTTCTGGATGCGAGCGTGGGCAAAGTGCCATCTTGGCAGCAACGCCAGCGTCTCTCGAGGGACCGGCTGGGAGGAGGCGATTAGGCTGCGGTTCAGCCGGAGGAGGGGGATGTGGGGCGAGTCGCTTTGCAAAAGGAGCCTTTCAGCGGTGCGTAAAAGGCAACTTTCCTTGCGCGAGGGAGGAGGAGCAGAGAGCCCGTGCTTGGAGCCAGACGTCCCCTGCGTGAGCTTGGACCACTCCTACCGCTTCACTACACCCACTGCAAGATTACCATCGCTATCATTATTATTATTATTATTATCACTATTTCTTTTTTTTAACTTACTCGAACCAGCTGCTGCGGAAAGGGTCCTCTGGAGTTCTCCGGCACGTTGATGGGTGGGATGACCCAGTCTCGCTTTTGCCGCCGCAGGCCGTTGGCGCTCTGATGCTGGCGCCACGGGAGCAGAGTGTCACTTTGCTGCTGCGCCAGTTCTCCGGGCACCACCCTCCTTCCTTTTGGCTGTTTCGGAAACAAGACAGCAAAACCAGTTAGTTTCTTCCTCGTTTCTCAGGATTTCTCCCAACAGCGGCCCTCTCACGGTCACACGTGACTGCGAAAATAATTGTTATTAACATGATATATTTCTGCATCACAAGGACAAAATAGGCTTTACTGGCAACTCTGCTGCCGCTTCATTTTCACAAATATGCGGAGCCGTCACTCTCAAATCGGGATGCCTCCCAGAATATATCGTCTCCATTACACCGGCTGCAGGGAGCTGTGGTGGCACGTCGGGGTAAAGAAGTTTCTGCAAATTTCTAGTAAATGCAACCTACCAGGACACACAAAAAAAGGAGAAGATTCCTGGACAGCCCATGCCACGGGCCCAGTTTTATAGTATGAAGGTACGCCGCTGCTCGGCATTCGCAGGGTTACAGTAACCCGCGCTGGGTGGCTCTGCAGACGCGTCCCGCCAAACCAAACGAACCACGACCAGAGGGAGCGTCAGCTCCACCGCTGCAAAGGTGAATTAGTTCAACTTCTTACTGCTTCACGAGGAATGACCTTTCTATAAAAGCTGGGTTTTGAAAACGAATCCCAAATGCACATCTCCCCACACAGCCTGGGAAGCGTGACACATCTCAGTCAGTAAACCACTTCCGTTATTTGGGCTGCTTTTGAATCCTTCTCTGGGATTTTTTTAAAAAACTATGAATTCTGCACGTGACAAACTTTGGGTTTGGTCACATTAAAATGCTGGGGCATTAAAATGGAAGTGGTGGAACCAGGGTTTGGACTTAAAGAGTCTTGTTCATCATTAGAAAACTTTTTTTACAGAAAGGTGAATCAACAAAATGTAGATTTGGAGAGGCTCTTCAGAGGTTACCCAGTCCCAGTACTTAAATACTCTGTGGCCTTCTCAGATCCCAGGCACGACTTCTGTAAAGTCTGCAGAAAAAGATAACTAACAAAGACAAGCTTTTTTTACCATATGGTGACCTGCACTTCCACCAGAAGATGTTTAAACTTTCATAAATCAGAGGGACTGTAAGCCACATTCCCTTCATTTGAGGTCAGATCCAGTGGGAACACTATTCTCTGATTTTTACAATTTTCAGCTACGTCCCCAAACCCAAGAACAATGTAGGAAAAAACCAGCAAAGTATTTTTTGAGGGTCCCACAATTTTAGGCTACTTTTAGTCTTAGTCCAAACGTACAAACTCAAACATCCTACAACCGTTTGCAAGCAGTTGTCTGTAGGCACTGATTTCAGTGGGAATCACCGCTTCAGGGTTTATTGTTTGATGTAAATCCATCTATTAGCACATTTCAGTTCTTGATCTGGAAGTGCAACGAAGCCGGCAGTCACCTCGAAACATCACAGTGTATGAAAACTAAACCGTACATGGAACTGAGTGGTGGCTCCAAAGCTGTGTGGACCTTCTGGACGCGGAGAGCTGGGCACGGCAGCCAGGAGGCCGCTCCTCCAGCTTGATCGCGGCTCCCATCTGGGCCACCGGGGGAGGGCAGACATCCACCGGCTGCAACGGTTGGAAGCGTTTGTGCAAAAACGCAGCTCTTTCTACTGCAAACCTTAAAAATGAGCCAGTTCCAGAGCTGAATTTTAGTGGAACAGACAAATGTGGTCTCTTCCAGTCACACACAGAGCCACGTTTCTCAGGTCCTCTCTCACGCTAACTCACGCCCCCAAGGTGACTGCCGCTTGGTGTTTGCCCCAGTGCTGTTTTATACACCTTCAACAAACATCGCCACTGAGCTGCTGCAAGATCACTACACCACTGTCCAATATTTAGATGTCGTTCTAAAAATACTCACTTAAGCGTGTAACGAGCAAAGAACCAGCATCACAACGTGGCAGCGGGAGAGTCTTCTCGGGACTCTCGGGGTATTGGTAGGTACTGTTGAACTCACCTTCCCTATGGGATGCAATATGCTATATCTGGTAGAGTTTTCATCTCAAAAGGGTTTCATCACCAGAAAGGTATCTTTTCTGAACACTGATGAAAACGGTGTTATCTAAAGAAGATACCCAGAAATGAATGTCAATGCGAAATAGGACTACTAGACCCGAGCTACAGAAAAGTGGCTATACCCCCTTTTTTTTTTTAAATTGGCTTGTGATTCCCAAAGGGGGGTCCTTTGAGAGCAGGTATTTGGATCAGTTTATATAATTGGCAAGTGAGCGTGGGGACAGATTATGAAAGGATGGTCAAATAATTTGTGCTCTGCTGAGTTTACACAGTGGAATGAGTCTGAACTAAAGACAGACTTGAGAATTAACACGAATCCCACAGCTCCGTGTATACTGAAATAATTAGTGTCAGCTCAGCAAGGCAGTACCAGCCTTTTTAGTCTGTATGAAATATTTGCTGGCAGGTGACTAGACAGTGACTAGCTTGCTTGTCACTCTTGATGATGTTTTCCTACATTAGAATAAATCATCAACATGCCTCTGAATTTGGTATGTAGAATTTCAAAAGCGTCTTGCAACAACAATTTTTTTTTTTTTAAACAACAGCTCTTTTTTATCTTCGTTTGTTGACGATGCATTCTCATGACCTTAATTTCTCTGGTGTTGTTTAAATACGTTGTACATGTTTTCCGCTGTTTAAAAGCTGTGAGACAAATGCAGTAACAAAGTCTGGTGAGTACAAATGCCAGAACTATTCACATCTCTGACTGAAACATCCAAGAACATCTCTGGAATATCAGCAACAACTAACCGCGAGCCCTGGGAAACTCTCCTCTACTTTGCAGTTTGCAAGGATCTAAAGTTCATCTGAAAAGCAGAATGTGACACCAAATTAAATGAATTCTAAAATACAGCTTCTAATTCTGTTTGTGCTGAATAACAGTTTTCACTGAGAAAACAGCCGCCCCTTCTCCCGTGGCCTTCCTGGCCGTGTGCTCTCCAGAAGCTCAGGCAGAGATTTTCAAGAGATAAAATATTTGTCTGCCTTTTGTAGTGCCACCAGAAGACAACCTGTCCGCAGGCCTTCCCACAACCCAATCGAGCCCCTCTGATGCTTCTGCTTTAGGGTGGTTTCCCTCCTGTCGCTTTCGTGATGTGCCATCACCTCTTACACGTGGCAAAAGGCTGACGGGGGTTCGCGGCAACCCCGAGACGCCGGCGCGGGGAACACCTGCCCAGTGGAAAATGAGATCCACTCTGTTCTGAAACGGAGACGTTTCTGATTTGTCACGAGAGGATCAAACACCAAGCAGGGAACGTGTGAGCATGGTCTTTGGCAACAGACAGACAATTAAACGAGATATAAACCAGTCAGATAATCTAGTAATTATGCCTGTCTATTACTTCAGAACATTGATAAACTAGAGAAATACAGCTGAATCAGAACAGATGAAAACCTTCAAGTTCAAAGAGAAAACGTGATCACAAAGTGTGGGACAAAGAAAAACAACACGAGAAAGGACCCCGCTGTCTTTGCTCCGAGTTGCCCCGCGTCTCTTCCAATGGTTCCTTGGCCATAACTGCACCATCGGTGTGCACAGCGCCAACGGGGCAGACCATAATGCAGCCAACGCATCTTCTGCGAATAAAATGCTTTTTTCTCTGAAACGTGCAACTACAATATTGGCTGTGAGCAGTTGTAGGGCAGAGGAAGAGTCTCTCAGAGCCCATCCTTTTATCAGAGAGTCACACTCATGGGCTGAGGATTAACTGCGGTACAGTGTGGCAGAATCTACCCTAGAATTCCCCTTGCCACTCTTTGGGATTTTTGGGGGGGGCTATCAGTCAAAGTCAATAAAAAACATACTGAAGTCAACTGGAAAGCTTTCCCTGAGATGACAGGTCAAGCTCTCAGAAAGCAACGCGAGGCTGAAGGAGGCGCAGTCTCAGCTGTAAGTACTGTGCAAAGATCTTTCTTCTCAAAGGTTCTCCACAGAAGGTGTAGGGCTTTCCTGAAGTCCGCATCAGTGACTTCAGCGGCATCTTACAGGAGTAATTTCCAATCCCTTTTCAGTCTAGCGTTGCATTCAATGATGGTGAACCCAACCTGCTGTGTTGGGAAGAGGACATGTAGCTAAACCACGAGGGACTGGCAGACTTTGAAACCAAACAGATTTAGGAAACTTACTCCAAACCGGCGAGGCCGCGTGGTGCTCTGACGAACTCCACTCACACCACGGCGCTGAGCGCTCGGGGACACTCCCGGGCTGCCTTTAGCGCCGGGAACCAAAGACAAGGCAGACCCGCCACCTAGCCAGCGGCTGTCTGTGAGCTCCTGCCACCGCTGGTCCGCAGCTCGTCAGCCTTTCACGCGCTGGGAGACTTGGACTGAACTCAACCCCGACCCACAGAAGAGGTCGAAAAGTAATTCGCTGAAAGAACAGGACACAGGAGATGGCTACAGCCCCCCAAGCCCCATCTCTGCTGGTGAAGAGAAGGCTGCGAGCCACTGACTTTTCACTAGTCCACCAATAAAACCAGTGAGTGTGAAGAAATACCAGCTTTCACCTTCCGCTACACTTAGCAGGCGCCGGTCTCGCCAGCTGGCATGTCTCCCCTCCCAGCCAACCTGCCTCTGATATCCGTCAGCCTCTGGCTACAGAGACATCTGGAAGTTATTATCCAGCAGAGCGTATCACAAACCCATTTACATAATATAATATCATATTTTGTGTTCCTGCTTAGCTGAACATTTTGGATCACTCTAACGTTTGGGTAAATAAGCCGCCATTCTCTGCATATAAATAACGGTGCGTCTTAGGGTACGTTTGTTGGAGATTATTAATTTTATAGGGCTCAACCCGCAAAACGAAATGCTCCAGATTCAGCACTAAAATATATTATCCTTGCTCTTGGAATAAAAAGTACCTGCGATCGGAGGAGAGGAAATAAGGCTTTTATTTCCCAAGTATCAGAATTATTTACGATTTAACCTGTGCTTTATTTATACACCAGCCTTATTATTTTTACAGGATCTTTAACACTTCACGGTAGACATTTTTGAGAAAAGAAATACTACTTGGCTTGCTTTGTTTCTAGTGTCGCTCCCAGGGTTTAACCGAGGCAACATGTTTTTAATATATTTTTATCAATACAAGGGGATACAAAGCCACCTTTAGTCCATTGCTCAAACACACTTCCCTTCATCTCCTATATCAATACACATTTTGAAAACTGGTACCATTTTCTACCAAGGAAAAAAATCTATTTAAAAATATTTAATCTGAAGCATTTTTGCTTGTTTCCATGGTAGCTGCGGAAAGGACAGGAGAAAATGATATTTACCAAACAGAAAATAAGACAATGAAAATATAGCTTAGTTCTCTAACAAAGGGAACATGAGCGCGCTGCAAAATAAACATTTGCATGAATTCTGTTCTAAGGAGACAACATTTTGCTGACATCGGGGACGGCAGTGGAGGACGAATGAGCCCTTTTTTCCCAAAATGCACCATTTCCCCAGTTTTTGATCTTTTAGCAGAGAGAGATATTTCATTTTGTGTTCTCATACAGTATAATGAAAGGGCTGCAGAACAAAAGGCAAATTTATTTATTTTAGGGTAATTGATTCTTTTCTATTTAGGTCATTGCTGAATTCGCCAAAGTTGGAGACAGGAAAAAAAGTAGTTTTAAGAAGATCAGACCTTTGATTTTAGACTTTCTTATATTACAGTCAATCTACGTGAAGGTATTCTTTAGGAACTGCACAGGTAAGGAACCCATCATTGGTTTTTCTCCTTATCCACCTCCCAGAAATCTGCTATGACTATCTATATTGGCTCTATTTACTAATAGTCGTAAGCTGTGGTAAATTTAATCAAAGATAGCTTCGTGTCACGTCCCATTACCATCATGGCATAAATTGCTATTCATGAATGATTTGTGTCGAAGTGCTCTGGAAACCAGTGTTTTAGCAGCAAGATGTTCCACCGCGCACAGTTCTTCAGCAGGGGCATTAAATTAATGTGTTTGCAGAGAAGCCACTAATTGACAATGAGACGTGATTTTGGCAGTAGACTCCCACTTTAAAGATAATGAACAGCGTTCAGATACAGAGAAGAACCCCCTCTGCTCCTAAAACTATACTAATAATTTCTGGTATAAACAGGAGTAGAGGGAACCAATCCTGGCAGGGCGTTTCAAGTGCCAAATCAAGCTGTTTGATCATCACGACTTACAAAAGCAAACAGTGGAATCTCAGCGTTTGTGACCTTTATCAAATCTGGCTACATACAGTCAGGAATGTTATGTTTGGTTAGGAACTCATTAAACAAAATTACCTCTCCATTTATAGAAACCATACAATTACAGTATAAAACATTTTAATTAAATCAGCTAGTTAAGCAAAAATTCATTACTTTTTTTTTTTTCATCAGCTAGCAGTGGGGCTGCATAGAGCAGTTCACATTAGAGTCAATTAGTAAGAAAAATTGTCAGATTTGGCGAGTGCACGAGCTTCCAGAACGCATCGGCTGACAGGGAAGAAAAAGTTTGACTAAAATCTAACAGAGTTACTGCCCCCAGAGGAGGGGAATGAGCCCCGTGAGATGCGCGTACACGCGCCGGCCGTGCCAAACGCCCCTCTCTCCCGAGGAGTCTGTGTCAAAGCTGAGCGACCGCCTCGATCGGCGCTGTTCCTCGGCAGCCGAAAAAGGAGGTACGCATGCAAATTTAAGGCTGTTAGGTATCTTTGCAGACTTTGGAAAATTTTATCCGCTATAACTAATAAAACGCCATCAGTGTGACTGAGGAATCAACACGTTCCTTGGCTGTTGGGCTGTTCCTTGTTGTAGGGATGCAAAGCAAGAGAAAAGCTGAAGAAGAGGAACAGGTAAAAGCAGGAAATTTTTAAAGAGGGAGAACACAACATTCTGGTTTGCGGGTCAGGCAGGAGAAGGTGCTTTCTTTAGAAAACACGCAGCAGGGCCCTTCGTGGGCAACTGTAATTAAACGCTAAGTTAAGTCAGGACTCCAGCGAGAAGAGACACCCGCTAGCTCTCCGCAAACCCACAAGGTTGCCGTAGAAGACTCTTATTTAAAACAACAAATACAGGTTATTCTCTTTGATCAGCAAACCCAACAAGGTCAGCGGCCCAGATAAGGCCCTCGTAGACACAGACGGCAGCTGCCGTGCAAGCTCGTGCCTCGAGCCAGAACGTGGCTTTGCAGGTGGCCGCCGACCAGGTGGCCCCGCTGGGACAGAAGATGTTGATTTCCCAGTATAGTTCAGTTGAAATTCAGAAATCGCCCGAACTCACCCACACCTTCTGTTTGCCCAAACGTTTGGTAAATTATCACCGTTTCAAGTTGAAATCTGGTAAGTCACCAGAGCACCTCACTGCACTTTGCTTTCGCGCTGGCAGAGTCAGGACGCCTGCAGGCAACGCGCGCTCACCTCATGGCTGAGCAGACATGAAATGCGAGAGGTATCTCTGAGGTGAGGGACGTTTCGGCTGGGGGGGAGAGGCAGAGCCGTGCTGAAACTTCTTCTGCGGTACCACACCGCACTGATGATTAGAGGCATCTCCCGGACTGCGCGCTGCTTTCAAGATTTCAAATGGTGCTCTTCCTCTTCCATTCTCTGGAATAATCACTTACCAAAGCGCGTACATAAGAAATCCATCTGCCTTTGGTGGAATCCTTTATGATTCCCACAGGTTTCAAGCACCTGAGATACTCTTCTTGTCATTGTCAGGCTCTGAATATTACAAGAGCCTTCAATGAACAGAAGAAGATGACATCACCCACAAAGCACAGCTCTCAATGTACTTTTCTTTCTCATTTTAAGGCTTGAACATCTTATCCCAACACGAAAAGTTCTGATGAGGCTGTTTCCTTGTAAAGCTCCCCACATCATCTTGACCTTTTCACATTCCCTTTCTAAGATCTAATCTCACAGTGCTTCTTAGGTAGGATTGTTTAAGAAACATCTAAATTACTGTTGTACTCTACCTTCTAGTGTTTACAAAAGACACTTCTATCTTCAAGTTAATGTCATTCTCATAATTGGAAGAAGCCATACACAATGGCTTCAGAACTACAAGTACTTCTCAAGAGCGTGGCTATTAAATTACAGAATACTACATACTTGTTACCTGTTCAGATACCTATAGGACAGGAATAAAGGTGGTAGATCTCGTCACATACTATAAAGTAATAACCGCTACCGCAGCGTGATATTGGCTCTCTCATTCTGCACGTATATTGTTGAGAAAAATGCATGAAATATCCGGGCAAGCAAGCTGAGTCCTTCTACCCAGATAAAACTTCTAACAAATAATTTGAAAAATTGTTCCAAAACACATTTCTTTTGCTTCTAGAACTCAGCCGACCACAATTGCTCTTCATCACAGAAAGAAGCAGGAGCAAATCTACCCCTTAAGCCTGTGAAAAATTTTAATCTCATTTTATTTTTCTAAAGCTACGAGGTTCAAAAGATACATGAATTAAAATAATCATAATGAATTAGATGTAACAATGCTCCTTCTCTCCATAATGTTTGCAAGTAAAAAGATCACAAGAGATTTAAGAGATCACAAGCACCACTGCCACTTTAGCACAAAGCAAAGTAATTCACTCTGGTACTTCACCCCAGTGCCAGCGTGCGAGTTTGCCCTTTCAAGTCATCCTTTGGTTATTTCAAGAGGCTCTTGAGAAAAGGCTGTTCTTCTTTTATTTCCCAATTCTGGAGTGCACCTAAGCAAATTTCAACATGTGAACACATTCAGCTTATCTCCATTTGCATGACGAAATTGAAGCGTGTGTTCAAACGCTGTGCTGGACGGAGATAATGTGTGATCTCCCCGTCGGCGGTGGTGGGACCGTGAGCCCACCGGCCCGTGAAGGGGCGAGCTCACCGCACCATGCGCGCCCTGCCAGCCGGGACCCGGCCCGGAGGGGGAGAGGAACCAAAGCCCTTCTTCACCCCGAGCTCCCAACACCAACCCGCCTCCGCTCGCCGGGGCGAAGAAAAGATAGGTGGGCGCTCACAGCCCCTTAAAGGTTTATTTTACTGTATGTGCCTGCGGGAAGCACTTTTGGTCTTTACCCAAACTCACGTTTACAAGCAGCTCTCAACGGATTACCGCAGCAATGAAGGTTTTTTCAAAGATTTAGTCCCAAATATTTTTTGGAAGCGGCAGTGAGACTTCAGCAGTTAACAACAAAGAGTATGAACCTGGAGGTCAAAGGCTTTGATCTGGGGCGGGCACGGCACGCGGCACAGGCGGGCGCTACGCACCACTCCCGGCCTTTTGTTTTATCAGAAAAAAACTTATTTCCGCGTAGGCAGTTCAATCCTTAGCACTTCTTTCTGTTTGAAGGAAGACAGAGCTGCAGTGAATTTCAGTGACGGATGATCTTTCTAGCAGAGCTTTGAGCCTGACCCTTGGTAAGACGCTGACTGTTCAAGAACGAAATGCAGCAAGTGCAGAGCTCAGAAACTTCCCGCAGTGGGCTGATTTTCCAAGGCAATGAGCACCTGTATGTCACATCTTATCTTGGTTTCAGCGCCAGGCAACGTGATTCAACACACCTGGAAATCAGGCCATGTAAGCTCACGTTTTCACAAACAGCACTTTCATCTCATGCGATGACTAAATACTCCATGTTCAAATTCACCTACGCATGAGGTCAGGCAAGGTCACCTGACACAGCTTCATTAGCCTTCCACAATTAACATGAGCGGTCTCACTGGTAACAATCATATGATATTAATTTGTTAGTCATCTGCTTTCTGATCTTTTCCTCTGATCTGCTTTGTTAAAACCCCAAACCATGTCTCGCAATATACCTAAAGAAACGTGAAATCTCTGTATCCGCTCTCGCTGACTGGGGTCAGTCACGGCCTCGTTTCACTGACGAGGATACAGTTTTACGGGACTTAGTTACTGCCTTGGATCCCCCCGCAGAGGCAGCCAAACAGGACAGCCCCGGCATAACGACCCAGTACTTAAAATGTACATAAATATGGCCAGAAAGAGGCAGGATGAGAAATACAGCCCTGTTTCCGCAGTCCCTCTCTCGGGATAACACAGTTGGACGGGGCAACTCCATCACCCCGATGCCACGTATGCAATACCTCACCCCAGTGCAAGGGAAGGAAGGAAGGAAAGGGAGCAAATGCGGCGACTCTTTTTCCCGTTTCTTCCAGGCGCACCCGCTTGAGAGCGTGAGGAAGACCGGGGGCCCTGGAAGCACAACCCCCACTCAAGCGGTCACGTTCTTCCACCAGGGGAAGGCGACACCTCCCGCGGTCCCGCGACGGCGCAGAGCAGTCTGGAGAGCACAACCGCGCAGCGCATCAGCAACATCAGTGCGGAACGAGCCCTTCCGTGCCCAGAGACCTCCGTATTTGTGATCGGCAATAAAAGGCTGTACTGGAATTTAAAATCTCAGCCAGGTAAAATGCCAGAGATGATTATTTAAAGGCTTTAAATAAAAAAAGGTCTGGCTGTAAGAATCAGCTTTTCACATTCATATTGTATGGCTGTGGACTCATACCTGGGTTATGAAAGAAGCCCAAAATAAGGTGACATATAATAAAACACAAGCTGGGCTTAAGCAAGGATTGATTTCGGACAGTTGTTCTCCATGTTTTAAACACTGGCTGCACACCCGTATATTTGCAAGATTTTAGTTGCACAATTCCTGTTGATTTAACATTGCAAAAATTTACATACTTCAATGCTTAGAATTTGAGAAGCTGAGACAATGAGAAACTTAGGTTGTCATAAACAGGATTCAAAGAAAACAGTATTTTTTTTTTTTTCTAAAATAAGACTCCGGTAGCAGATGAGTGGCATCTACACGTACTGAATACACCCTATGTCTCCAAGCTCTTTTGCCGGAAATTCCTCTCTATGCTGTATTTCTACGATCCTGACTCTAACTCATGAGGTGAGTTAAAATACATAAACAGAATACAGAGTACATAAAAATACATAAACACAATACAGAAAAATACACAAACTAATAAAAAAGAAAATTTGCCAGACATGCCTTAGACACATACAAACACTGAAAAACACAGAAAAGCTCAGGATGAGAGCGTGGAGCAGAGCTTCAGATGGGAAGAGCCAAGAGCGGGACGGGCTGGTTAGCAGGGAGAGCCAAGGGGCAGCTCGGACTGCGCGGACACGGCGGGTGGTGTGGGGAGTGATGCACAAACCCTACATGTCCATCCATGTACTTAGGGAGGCCTGAGTTTCTGCAGCTAAGAAACAGAGGACACTGTGAGGACTGAAGTCTTCAGCAATGTCACTGCTCACAAACATAACCTTAATTTTTAGACTGTTGGCTAAATCAGTAGCCAATTGTTAGGAATTACAGCGTGCGCTCCTGGAAAATAAGACATTGTACTGCTAATTCCAGATAAGTAAAGTGTGGCTTCACTTCGTTTTCTTCTGGAGCATTATCCCACTCAAGTTTATCTTTCATAAATGCTGATATAACCTACAAGGACTTCACATTATTTCATAAAAAATTTCTCTTCTCTTCTCTTCTCTTCTCTTCTCTTCTCTTCTCTTCTCTTCTCTTCTCTTCTCTTCTCTTCTCTTCTCTTCTCTTCTCTTCTCTTCTCTTCTCTTCTCTTCTCTTCTCTTCTCTTCTCTTCTCTTCTCTTCTCTTCTCTTCTCTTCTCTTCTCTTCTCTTCTCTTCTCTTCTCTTCTCTTCTCTTCTCTTCTCTTCTCTTCTCTTCTCTTCTCTTCTCTTTTCTCTCCTCTCCTCTCCTCTCCTCTCCTCTCCTCTCCTCTCCTCTCCTCTCCTCTCCTCTCCTCTTTCTTTTCATCTCTTCTCATCTTCTTCTTCTTCTTCTTCTTTTCTTTTTCTTCTCCTTTCCAAATTATACCCACAGGTCCGATTGATACGTCCAATTGCAACAACAGGCAGCCAGACAAGAACAGTACAAGAAACTTTATCTTAAGTATTTATTGTTATGCTAGAATATCACTCAGTTTCCTCTGGGGTAATTCCGCACTCCTGTGGGAAATATTTGACCTCATTTGCATTTTCTAATTGAATTGCTATCAGGTTTCCTGCAAGACTGAACAAAAAAAGTTCCTCGACTTACTAACACCACTTGTATTAACCAGGAAAAAGTTTACGTTCAAGTGTTTGCTGGGGAGGAGCGGCGAATATATGCTTCATGTATCAGAAAATACATTTTTAAAATATTTACCTTCACTGCTGTCATTTTATGCTACTAGCATTAAACTTTAATGTACTACTTAGAATTCTTTCTTTACAGTGGTTGCCAGTGCAAATTTGCAGATTGCCCGGGTTATTCAGGTGTCTGAAGCAATCAGCACATTTATAAGGCCAACACTATGAAGGAGGGGAAACTGTCGTTGTACCGGGTCACTCCCCAGTAAGATGTCACCTCGCACTGGGAGCAACGGCGCAGCTGTGGCATCTGTGGCAAAGGTACAGACACCAAAACCTCTGATTTTGCCATGAAAGCACACAAGGGGACGACTATCCCAACAGGAGCCACCCTGAACCAATGTGACACCCTGAAAGCATGCTGGCCACCAACAAAGCTCTCCTGGCCCACTGCGCAGACTTCCAGTCTTATATAGTGCAATAATAAAGGATCACAAACCCAAAGGACGGTGTATTGCGTGGTTTATCCTCTGTGCCCCCCTGGGAAGTGGACCACTGCCCCCATTCAGCAGACAGGCTACAGGACACCGGGTTTGCTCCCCCCAGAACGCACCCAGAGTTTGCAGCAGAGCGGGGACTTCGCTTCTGGGCCCCCATGACCCCAACCAGTGTCCCCAGTGACGACTTCTCCTATAACATCTATTCAGTATTAACCTCCATAATAACCTAAATGTCTAATAACGGCCACTCCAGGAGGGCTAATCGTGCTTTCACGAAGCTTTAATCCACGGATAACTGTGAACTGAGCTCTGGTTCATCGTTTTGGAGGTTCCCGCCACGCAGTGGGGCTGCCCCAGCTGAGGGCCACCACTCAAGGAGAAGCCTAGAGAGACGCAGGGCACGGGCGAGCGAGGCAGGAGGACACGTTTGTGCTGTAGGTGCCGGCAAACAGAGATCAGCAGGTGCAGCCAGGCAAATTTCATGCCAATTATTTTTAATGTCTGGGAACTGTTCAGCATTTTCACAAGATCAGTCACAAATTTACAAAGTAAAATGGAAACGGATGTGTGCGCCAGAAGAGAGAGTCGGTCTCTCTCCCTCTCTCACGTCACCTCCTCCTCTCTCCCCCGTATTTGCCGTCTCCATATCCTGAACATAACACAACAGTCTGAAATGTCTTTAAAAAGATTATGTAGTTCTGCTTGAGTATCATTATACTATACAAAACCAAATGTGAAATCTGTTTCTAGTAAAAGCCATGAAATGCAGTATATTAGGGTCATGGCCTGAAACACATTGAACTGGATATTGTTACGTTTTGGGGTTTTTTTTTAGCATAAACACTATTATTTTTTAAAATAATCTTATAATCATATTTATTTCTTTAGTAAACAAAGGATTATTTTGCTTGCAAAAAGCACAAGCATTTAAATAAAACACAAGTCGGATGCCTGCAATAGGGAGCCACAATAAAACTGCTTATGACCTTGTCATTAGTCTTGTTTTCCATATTTTTCCAGCCTCAAACTACACACTAATAAGGCTTTTAGAAAGGAGGGATATGAATTTTAAAAAGCTAAGCTCGCTCTGTTTTGAACTGGAGTTCAGCTTACATTAACATTAGATGAATTTCCAACCAAATATTTTACTAAAACAGAAATGTGTGCTCATTCCGTTTTCCTTCTGCTACACCGAGAAGAAATTTAAAGCAGTATATAAGACACCTTACTTTGTTCCTTCAATATTTAATTACTTTTAGAAGGAAGCAGTATTTCTTTGGTTAGAAAATGGCAAATCCAGTTGACATAACATACAGGGCTTAATTATATCTTGCACAAGCCAGAGCCGCACTGAAGAGAAGCAGAAGTGTATTTATCTGACTCTAAGCCGTGCAAAGCCTCAGGGGTCAGCCCACGGGGCAACTGCCGGATTTAAGTCTCTCCAGGCCTCTCCCTTCTTGTCTCACGCATGGCAAAACTTCTCCCAAATGGCATGGACTCACCCGGCGGCACTCCGACAACACGGCGCAGAACATCCCTCCCTCCTGCCCTGCCCTCCTGCCGAGGAGAGGAGAGGAGAGGAGAGGAGAGGAGAGGAGAGGAGAGGAGAGGAGAGAGGAAAAGAGAGGCCAGTCCAGCTATTTTGACAATTATGGATACACAACGGTGTATTCATCCAAACTACAGCCACGGGCAAGCGACCTTGCCTGTCCCTGAACTGGCCGTGACTGCTCCCTGGTGACACACACCTTCATCCTTGCTCCGCAGGTCTTCAAGGTCCAGCAATAAATCAGGCTCTTCGGCCAATTTCCTGCCAAATCCTGCTTAAACGTAACCGCCCAGCCACCACACAATTGGGTTTTTTGGGCAGGCGCCAGACAATATAACTGCTTTTACTCAGCGCAGTACAGGATGTTCAGCCCAGACTAATGCTGAAAAGGCAGGAGGAGAAGATGAAAAGGCGGAGAACTGCTGCTGCCAAAGGTGCTATGGAAGAGGTGGGACAGGGGCAGCTACTCAGGGAGCAGAGCAGAAGAGACGTGTTTCCACGGAGCGGTGCCCCGTTACGATGGCACTGTGCGTCCCACTGCTGTATTTAACTGAAGCAACACCGCGCTCGGACTGTGGGGCAGGGACAGGCCCTGACTGCTTTTTGGCTATGGGGACAGACTGAAAATGAAAGAATAAGAGAATCATAGAATGGTTCAGGTTGGAAGGGACCTTGAAGATCATCGAGTTCCATCTGTAACCTTCTGTGTGAAACACTGAACGGCGCTGGTTCTTCATTCCTCAGCGGTGGGGAAGGGAGGACGCTGGCACTGAGAGGAGGGGACGTTTGCCGCTGCGGTGCCGTGTTGTGCTTCGCTGCCGCACCGGCCTGCGCCGCGCGGGAGCTGCGGTCCCTTATCAGGCAGCAGCAGCGCTCCCCGTCCTCGCTGCAGCGGAGGGAACCAGCCCAAATCTCCCCTCTGGGAGCCCCCCCGGAGGTGCGGGACACGCGGACGGCTCGCGGAGAGAACGGAGTCCCGGTGCGAACCAGGAGACGGCTTAGCAGCATGGCAGCAGCAGCCGGTGCGCGACCAAAGGTCTACGCTGTCACTACAGAAGTCTAAACTTAACCTCCTATTTCTCAAGAAGACGGTTGACTCTGACCCCAGAGAGAGCATTTGCAGGTTTTATTTCAAGCCAAGAGAGCGTATCAGCAGGGAGATGCAAACACCAGGTCTGGACCTGCAGTACGTAACAGAGCCGAGCGGTCACCTGAAAATACAAGAGTATGAACTTTTGTTTGAAAGTAAAGTAAGAACACTTCCCTCGCTGGTGAGCTCACACCACCTCTCTCAGAGGGCTCAAGGATCATTCACAAGGAATTTGACGCTGCTCGTGGTATCTTCTACCTGCACATTTCTTTAGGAAGCACCAACCAGGCAACACAAACAATCCGACGGCGCACGCAACTTTTAAAGGTTTGGGGAACACAGGCCAAGGAAGGACGAAATAATAAGAAGAGCTTTGACAACTTCTTACCTTGTGTCCGCTGTGTTGCGACTTCTCTGCCACCAGAAGCCTGACGATGGCGTCCCGCCTGCCCAGGCTCTGGGGATCCCACGCCGTCACCCTCAGCACCAGCGGCTTCGAGGGCATTTGCAGCTGGTGGGCGGCGTACATGGTCCCATCCGCCCTCACCTTGAAGTCCAGGCTGTTGGCTTCGTACCGAACTCCCTTGTTACCGGCGCAGTTATTAAATTTTACTAGAACAGAGAGCAAGAGATGGAAGAAACGTGTGAGATTGGCGTGATAAGAAAAGCAATCAAATACAAGTTTCAGACATTTAATTTTCACTGATGTCTTCTATATCTCTAATAACCATCAAGGAAATGATTTAACTGTTTCTTCGACCTTTCAGGAGTGCTCTTGTGCTTTATCTCCGTTCCCCAGGGAAGACGTTGTGAGCCATTTTTAAAGTATTTGATACAGTTTCATTAGATCTCAAACACAGCTGTTCCCCATTTCTACAAGTGGATTTCTCCCTTGTCGCCATTATCTTTTAAATTCGACTGGAGTCTATTACCCACACCGTGGGTATTTTTTTGCACGAAATGTTCTCCATTTCCCTAACCCTTCAATAACCTACTTACCAGATAGCCTATTTGCACATTCTTAACCGAAATTCAAAAGCCCATAACAATTCCATTATCAGAAATATAAAACCATAAAACTTAAAGGAGGAAAACTAAACCCCTTCTGCGGATCGCATCCGCTGCTGGAACCGCCCCCCCCACCAGAGCTGCAATCCCCCCCGGCCGACCCCTCCACATCTACAGCTGCTGCAAAGAGGAACTGTAAAACTTCGCTTCACAAACAACAACTTTTCGTTTAAAAGCCTACACTGTCAGATCAAAGCTCCCCTCTTGCTGATATTTTTATTTTCCGCTTTTTTTCGGTCAAATTCTTTTACAGTCTAGTTTGAAAACTATTTTTATTGGCATTATGAAACATGTCACATACATTAGGCTGGAAAAAAGCCAAACTATTATATGACAAAATTGACAAATCTGATAGAAATTGAACCTGCAGCTAATCACGCAGGAAACAAAACACTTTCTGCCATTCATGTAATCCACGGGGCGGAACACACATGTGGTGATGGAAAACACATTGTACCCGTAAAAACATCTCAAGTGAGTGAGAATGGATCGACGGCGTTCCAGCCAGGATCGGTACAGGGGTTCTCATGCTGCGGAGCGCTTCGCAGTGATGCGCCTCGCCTGCCCCGGGATAAGGACAACCCGCTGCTCCGAGTCGGACACAGCTTCAGCAGGCACTCGATTTTTGCAGAAGAAAAGCTCAGTCAGAGGAATCCGACCTCGACTGGCGGTGGTGGGAGAAGGGACGCCGTGTAGTCCAGGCGAGAGGAGCTCCTGGGCCAGGTTTACCCCAGTCGTCCCCTTCCCCCCGTGCCATAGCTGACTGCTCCCGCTTTGAGCTGAATCAGGGACTAATCTGGATTTAAACAAAAATATCCGAGGGATGGCACAGGGGAAAGAAAAAAGCCGCCGGGAACGTGCTCGGCCAGTGCTGCTGCCAGAGCCCCCCGTACCGTCACAGTGTGGAGAAACGAGGAGCAGTCTGGAGTGGAGGATGGGAAAATCCATCCCCTTCTTCACCAAACTGTACCTCTCAGCAACCGGGGTGCTGTGATCCTGTCCCAACTGTCCATACATCTTACAAAGGCTTTCCGTGCTACGTAGTTATTTAGACCACATTTGTACATTTCCGTGTGCATGGTGGGAACTGTCACCCAATGCTGCCGTAATTATTGGGCACAAACAGCAAATGTCACACACTGATTTATATGAAAGAAGATGGATGAAGTTATCTAGTGTACAAAAACCTCATGGGTAATGCTTTTAAGCAATTTCATTGTCATAGACTACATCGTTAAAATCTTGTGCAATCTGGAACCCAGGGAAAACAAAAGCCCCTCGGTTGTGTTTCGGAAAGCGGGGCTTTGCCCGTCTGTCCTTTTCACTGTAGCTCAGGCTGCAGGAAGGAACTCCTCTGCCCACCTCATCCCAAACGCTTCACTCGAGACACTTGTCCGGTTACCTCTGCTTTCTGTCTCCAGAAGCAGAACAGATCTTTTTCCATGTAACAGTAAGTAGCATCTCCCGCATTACTCAAAGTTTAAATGAAACTTTGGTCAGAATTTTTTAAGGGACAGGATGTTACTTCATTGCTCCTTTGGCCACAGCCTGAAGCTCTGGGCGCCCTTTGCTTTCAGTCACTGACTGTCGGAGCACGGGGCAGACATTCAGCCGCCTGGAGGAGGGCATCTCTGTCTTACGAAGGTGACGCTTCTATCTGCTTAAATTAACAAAGAAGAAAGCCTACGGGATTGAGTCTTCCATAGTTTCCAGAAAAGCTAGGAATTATCTCAAACTTCAACGCTCAGATGCACAAACTAGAAGCCAAACTTAAAAAAAATACATGACTGTGCTGAGGCTTCAAACTTCAGCATCGTCAGAGCTGGAGCTCGGGCCCCTCTGGAGGTGCCGCGCAGCACAGGGGCCATCCCACCCGAACCCCACCAGTGCTGAGGGCCACCAGTCCACGCCAGCCAGCCAACGCTCCGGCCATGAGGTCAACCAGTGCACAACAGCTCACCTCCTGAAGGCCGAAATTTCTTATCCCCCAAAAATGAGGTTTCACTTCTAAATGGTTGGCTGGGGCCAACGCGTGGTCAGCACCAACAGCAAAACCCGGCGGTGCTACCACCAACTGACCGAATGGACAACCCCAGCTCAGCTCTCAGACCCAGGCCAGGCCCTGCTCGCCTCAACAGTAAAGACAAGATTTTTAGACCAGTCTGAAAAACAAGAATCCACGGAAGCCCTGAACGAGGTTAAGCACACGCAGTGTTCGGTGGCGCCCACAAGAACCAACGCTGCACACCCGGAGCAACGGGGGTGGCCTCAGAGCCGCGCGAGGTGGCCAGTGCCATGGGGGAGACCCCGTGCCCCTGGGGACCACCCCGCTGCCAGATCTCCTTTGCCCCTCAGGAATTTCTGGCAATCTCCCCCGCATTCACAGCTATAGCAGATATGTGTGAACACATCGAGTGCTTCGCTGCTAATACGTTATTTATTTTCAGCTCCAGACCATCAGCGTCGTTAGAAACGAGGTACATCAGTTGGTGTGTTATTGCGCTCCTCTGCTACACAACGGCAATGCAAAGAGTGAGTTCCATCTATACCTCCTGAAGTACCCACACATCATATACAAAAAGTCATTTGAAGAAGAGGAGTGATAATGACTGCACATTAAAAACAATTCAGAGCTTACTTCGATTTTACTGAGATTAAAAGAAAGCCCCACAGTGTACTAGTAGTCTGAGAGGGGAAAAAACTCATCCCTCCCTATACGTGTACGTAGTGATTTCAGTATTCAAAGTACTTAAACATCTGCTTAGGACGCAGCGCATGGCTCCAATGTGCTGCTCCCGTGTCATATGTCACTGTGTCGACTTTTATGCTCCATTATCTAAAAATGGCTACCTCTTAGACAAAGTCCCTCTGTGACTCGCTAATTACTTCCATTAGTTTAAAACAAACTTGACTGGAGACAGAGAAAATCCTGAGAGAAATCAAGTTTAATTTTTTACACAAGCAACGCCGCCGCTCCACATGGCTCTTCCCAGGTAGCACAGGTAGACGAACGGGCGGCAATGAATTAACACAGCCAACCCCCCTCCGAAGAGTCCTGAGGAGCTGCAAACGCAGAAAGGCTTTGCGGACGTATGGATTCCATAAGATTTGGTCCCTACGTGGGACCGCACCTCGCAGAGCTGCCCGACCAGCGGCGAACGGGCCATGGCTCAGCCGGTGGCTCCGCAGAGGTTTCAGCCCCAGCGGGGAGACGATCCAGGAGCTCAGCAGCGCCCGAGTGTTGGGGCTGACGGCGGCAGAGCTGCTGCCACCGCTGTGGGGCCGACCCCGCACAGCGCAGGGACCGGTGGCAGTGCGGTACAGGCGACCCACGCCCGCTCCCACCACATGGCTGCGAGGGGTCACCAGAGACCCCTCTGATGGGGGCTCATCCTCCCTGCGGCCCCGCAAAGTGACTCCTTGGGATGTTACATGACGACTGAGATGCACTGATATATATATATGTGTATATATGCACACACACACACATATACACATGTAAAATATTTTTTCCAAATACACCTGTATAGGTCTGAGGGGGGGAAAAAAAATCAACCTATTGTTCTATAATAAATAACATAGCTCAAGGAAAGGAGATCTCGTCCGTATTTTCAAATTCCACCTCTTACCTCTACTCTTCGCTCTCATGGAAACAGAAATTAAAATTTCATTCAGTGGCAGAAAACTTTTGCTTTGTTTCTTATTTTTCTCCTATAGAAAGCTCTAAGCCTAGGTAATTTGCAGTTGATGCAACTCTTGACTTTAAAATAATTTAATAAATAAACAAACAAACATTGGCTCTGTTTACTAGACTCAGATCTCTCTGTGGACACAAATCCATCTTTCTTTGACCAGTTTGAAGTCTAAAGAACACTGCCTGAATTTAACATTCAAAAGCTGCAGCATCAGTAATTAGGATTTCAGATAAACAGCAGAGCCACACATCTATCATTTCTACAGGATGGTAAAAAAAGAAAACTTTTTTTAATATACTCTGGAAAAATGTTCAGTGATGCTTATCGAAAGCTTATGCTGAAAACAGCATCAAATGCCTGATGAAAAGAAAAGCAAGAAGGCACCCTCATTAGCAGGCTTTTAGGTTTAACCCTTTACCCTCATCATTTTTAATTGCTTCTCTATGGAAGGAGGAACTACGACAATTGGAGATGCTGAAACAGGTACTGAGTGATGGGCAGAGAGGCGGCAGGAGTCTGCAGCAAACTGCTGGGCACCGGAGGAAAAAAAAAATGGTATTTTTCTTCAAAAAAGACGCAGGGTGAAAAAAAAAATTCAACAAGTTTGGATTGTTCCCTTTTATTATTTAGCTTGTTAAGCTGGCTGGCCAGAGTCAAATGATCAAGCGAGGATCTTGAAAGACGTACGAATACCCTGAACTTCCTTGCCCCCCAAACGTCTGAGAAAATACATTGAATTTAATAGGACTATACATGGTATAAACCAAAGAATTCACTTAAAGCCTTATCCTTCTGGATTCTCCTTTAACTTCTCCTAGTCCATTAAAAAGTGCCCCCTCTGGCAAGCTGCACAGGGCTGGGAGAGCAGGAGGGATAATGCTTATTTATTAGGATATACCCCCCGGCGGGACACCATCCCGCAGTTCAGGACACGGGTCCCCTTCAGGACTCTGTTTCTCACCACGGTTTTTGAGGATTATCACTGCGAAAATGCTTCTTTCCTGACGAACTTCAAAGCAGCAAATACACGGACTATTTACAGCGGGGTCCTGCCTGCTTTTCGAGCGGTGGCTCTCGCACGGCTCCTTTCACACCCGCCGGGGCTGCGACAAACCTGCGCCGCCAAATCCACCCCGCGCACCACCTCTGCGACGCCGGGACGCTGAGGATGCCTTAACTGGAACCTCGGGAAATTTCGGGTGTTTGGGTAACCCGCGGAGTCCTGAGCACGCAGAGAAACGTCCCTTTCGTGCCCTCTTCAGCGCATCACTCGTATTGCCGCCCCGCCGCTTCTGGCCCAGCGCTCCCACGCGTCCGCGCTCACCCGTCTCCTCCGGCGCCTGCAGCACTGCCCTGCCCGCCACCGCACCAGAAATTAAAAAAACCCCCAGCTTCCTAGCGGATAGGAACCTGCTGTCGACGAACAGGCAGGAAACCATTCAGTTAACCAAAAAACCGTACGTATTCCCGCCTTCCCCCCGTGAGAGCACTACACTCTCGCAAACTGATTTCTCCATTAAGTGCTGATGTGGAAGAGCGCGCGCTGTGCCTCACTGGGAAGCTTCATTTCTTTGAGAGAGTAAGTACGTAGCATAAACTTTTACGTGGCCACATTTTGGAGGCATTTGTTCTTTACGCTGGCGCAGCCCCTCTGCCATTCTGTGAGAAAACCGTTTTACGGCAGTGGGAATTCCCCGCGGCCCCACCGGGAGCCCCCAGCAAAGACGGGACCTGACTCCGGACACTCAGGCTCCCCGTTTCGCATCGCACCGCCTCCATCGCCCACACGCGGGCTAACCAGGTACAAGACTGACATTTTAAATGGGGAAACGGGTTTTTACGGGCACTTCAAACAGCAAATAAGGGCAGATTCTATTTCCAAATTAGCACTGGGTTCAAAAAGTAAGAAATGTCGCACAACTTACTATTGCCACTGATTTGTAAAATGGGGTCCTAGGAACAAACGTAAGTAGGCGGTGGAGTTCTGGGACCACAGCATCGTGCCTACGGAAGGCTAACGCTGAGGGGAGGCGAGAGGATGCTGTCCGTGTCGCGCGGAAGGGACGAGCGTCCCCGGGTGCCCCGGCGCTGTGCCCGCGCTGGAAGGATGCGGAGATGGGGCGGTTTCAGCGTTTTGTGGAAAGAAAAACCGACTTGATCCATTCCACTCACACGCAATGCTACGTTTCAGTCCGGGGTCCTACTTCTGTCCCTCTCCAGCTTACAGTGGATCCCACACTATCGCACAATACACAACCACATTTGGTTCTGGCTGTTAATAAAATACTCAGAGCACTTCTCCTTCTCTACAAGAAAAACCAAGCATAAATAGGAAATAATGTTGGCTGTAAAACCTAACAGAAACAATGTATAATTTTCATCCTCCCATTACTAATTTTACAGGTTACGTTTTCAACCATGTCCCCATAAAAAATATTACACTAATAAACTCTTAGTGTCTTTATTTAATATTTATAGCACTGTGGGAGAACCAAACTCTACTGGTAAAAGGTAAAAACAGCAATTCAAACAGCGACTTCAGAGTCTAATAAACATATCCCTAGTGATCAAGTTTAAGAGTATAGAGTTTAAGAAAATGCTTTGATACGGGAAACCGTTGGAGAGAAATGGATGTATGTTGGTTGGTATATGAATGTATACAAAAACGCACGTGCCCACACCCTCGGCCTCACAAAACGCTGATTATTCATTAAGTGTTCTCAGAGTAAAAAACAAAAATGAGTTAAGAGAATTTATCATCTGCTGAAAATATTTAGCATGATTTAGCATGTTCCTAATGTTATTTTCTTGCAATTAATGGTACAGAAATCTGCTGTGATTTTATCCATTTTCCATATCTCAGGTCAATGTGAAACATTACATCCAATTTTCCAGCGCATTATTTATGATCTCTGAGCTATGACTGCTAATATTTGCCTTACTGGAATAATAATAAATTACCATAACAATTTACCATATGTAATTACGTTAAACAAAATCCTTCTTTATTTATCTCCCTTGTAATCTTCAGTTACAGTGAATCCTCCCACACGGCATACGCAATAATACAGCACTCGCGACGCTCCCACCCTATTACACGCTCGTCAGAGGTGACCCCACGTGAGAGTCAACTGGTGACACCTCTGAATCAGCAAACCAGTTGCACTCCATCTCCAGCAGCACGTAAGACATTTGAAATGGCACGGAAAAGCATTTTGCATCTAAAAGTATATTTTAAACTCCAAAGCTCATCCCCCTCCACGACTGAACCCTCCACGCCGGTTTTGGGCAGGCGCTGCTGAGCTCCCACCAACCTCCTGCTCATCTGGAGGCTCTTTTGCTTTCACAAAGCCAGTTCTGCCTCCAATGGGTTTGACGGGGAAAACCGCAAGCCTTGTTCACGTACAAGTCATTTCTTAAAAAAATAAAATATTTCTGTGGGCAGAACTACACGGAAAATTCACCTTTTCATTTGCAGAGCCACCTAAATGCTTTAAACACCTCTTCCAGCTTTATATTCACGTTTAATAGCTCTTGCTTACACAGGGTTTCTGTTTCCACGGCCAGATGAAAAGAAAAGGAACAATACATTTCAACACACTGAAATCGGGATCCTTTAGAAACTCATTCTGTCACCTGTACAGTCAGCCAGTAGCAATGAGGAGTTGAGAGTACATTAAAAAAAGATCTAAATCCCATTCAAACAAAACAAAACCAACCCTACAGTAAACAAAACCCAATTCCCAGGCACTGCCTGCCTCCTTCATATTCCCACCAGTGCTATTTTTCATTTACTGGAAGCCAATCCAACTAAAATACATGTTTTTAAGGAAGGAAAAAAGAAAGTATATTTCACTTTTGGTATTGGAATTGGAGGGGAGTACAGACCCCTGGAGAGAAGGACTGTAGAACATGATAGAAAAGATGAATCACTCCGGCAGCAGCCAGCCAGCCATTAATTTTCAGCAAGCCAGGAGTTGGTCCAATTAAACCAGGCTCCTTTCCTCCACATTAACATGCTTTACTCAGTTTTTTCCGAAGCTAAAACATCAGCTCGAGACCCCAAAGGCTTTTCTATTTAGGATCAATCAATCTACCTTGCTGCACTGTAAAACATACACTGTCAGCTCTGAAGCTAGCTCAAAAAAGAGCAACAGTGGAAAAATTTGATAAATCGACATGTTCTGGCAGTTAGTAGAGGGATTCTTCCTACACTGTCACTTATTTTTATCTGATTAGAAACAAGTATTAGAAGAGGGAATATTCCCCTCTATTCTCCTCCCGGTATTTAGCATTGGGCTAAGGGAGGAGTCTTTTCATCCCCAATTTTCTAAACCCAAGCCAGAAGCTTCCTGCCACAGAGGCAGAGAGCCGCCATCGCTGTTCCAAAGGGCGGCGAGTTTGAACTGGGTTCGCACGATGTGGAACTCACGCCGGAGCCTCTGCTCCAGCACCGGAACGTGAACCCCCATCTGTTAGCGCCCGTCTTAACGACCTTCTTCACTGCCCTCCACACGTCTGTGCTCAGGGCTCGACGGTGGGCGCGCATCCTCACCGCCGGGTTTCCAGCACCTGCTTTGGCCACGACTGCTTTATTCGGGATTTCATGGCCCGTCTGAGATCCCGTCACTCTCCCGCTACCCCACCGGGATACTTCAGAAATGACTAGCTGATAAATGAGCCGGGGACTGATGCCGGAGGCTGGTAAGAAGCACCCTCACATGGCGGGAAGTCCCCTGCAAAGCAGCACCCAAGCCAGGCGAGCCCAGAGCATCGCCCCTTTCTTCGGCGAATGCCGGAGTGACCGCGCTGTTGGCTTCCATTCTTGTTCTCAATAGACGTCTTTATCCTTGGATAAAAAACCTTTCACAGCCGTTTCCCTGTGACAGTCCTCCTCTGTTCTTAACAGTGAGGAGGACCAAAAGCCACTGGGATGTGCAGCTGATGTTTTAGCTCTGAATTCAAAGGCCAATGAAGAGAGGGCTGGTTGGGGGAATCTTGCAAATACCAACTGCACCACACTTTTTGGCAAATGCTGAGTTTTTACGGGCAATCATTTTTGTTGCTTTCTCTTCCTTAAATTCCATGCATCTGTAGGACAGTACTGAGATTCGCTATGGCTCTAATGAGATCATTTTCCAATTAAAGGCTAAGTAGAAACAAACCTCTCACCACTCTACAGGAGAGTTTGGGTTCTCTGATTAAGCAGCAGTAAATAAACCTGTTCCACTCTTGGTCCTGGTGCAGAGGCTTTCCATGATTAACTCTCCAAGCAAGATGGACTGATTGACCCCATGGATTAATCAATGAGTTTCTCAGCTTCAGAGCAAAGTGCAAGTTGTGGGAGTTACCTGCAGTAGGATGCATTTTAATTATTATTACTACAGCACAGAGTAAATAAATCCCAGGACGCTTTATTTGGAGGCTTTACCCTTAGCGCTAACGATTTTCGCAACACTCTCATGTTTGTCAAACTACCTACACGGGAGAAGATTTTAAACATCGCTAGGCACTGAGGAAAAACGACAGACTTTATGGCAGCTCAATGTGACAACTGGAAAGGGAGGAGCCTCCACAATTGCAGGGCGAGCTCCAGGCCACCGCAGCGGGTCGCCCGTCTCACCCGGGGGCAGGAGCATCCCCGGGAGAAGCCATTGGGACCCGAGGCTGTATTTGAGAGCACCCCCGGCCGTGCTGTGCTGAGCACCGTCTCCCCCGCGGAGAGCCCGTCCCCGCTGGCACCGGGACCATCCCCATGTTCGGGGCGGCGGAGGGAAGGAGGGATGCTCACCCCACTCCCGCACAGCCGCAGCCGTCCCGGCGGCGCCCACCGCCCCACCGCCAGCGAGCCGGCGGCCCCGGGGGGGGTTTCCTCTCTCTCACAGATCTCTTTTCAACTTGCCAATTTGAAAGACACGGGGAGCTGCAGGAAGATTTTAGGGAGAAAAATAAAATGCGAACGCAGGCCATCGGCAGCCTCGGAAAAGGCGTTGAAAGAGACGCTCCAACCGCAGCGCTGTCAGAGAGCCGCAGGGCCCTCTCCCCTCCCGCTCTCCAGCACAGCCAAACTCTCACACCCGGGAAGAGAGGCTGCACGTGTCAGGGGGGAAAAGAACCAGAGGCACCAGCAAAGACACCGAACTCCTCACGGACGCGACTTGCGTGTGAATACTGACAACTCTGGGCTTGGCTGCTCTCGTCTCCCTTAGCCTGGCGCAGGGCAAACCCGCACCGAGCCAGGGAGGCACCGCGCAGCGCGGCGAATGAATAGAGCTTGCAGGCAAGAATATTAGAAACGGAAAATTTTGTTATCTGTAGGAATCAAGGCAGGGTAGCTATATTTAACCTGCAGCTGCCGTGCACCTCTGCTCGTCCGCCTGCACAAAAAGCAGCTGCAGTCCCCACCTTCAGCTGGAGCCTACACAAGTCTTCGGGTTTCACGAGACGTCAGCATTATGTGGAATAAAACACTGTTTGGTACCCGGTGGGCTCAACGGCTTTGACATTTGGACACGTTGAGAGACCTTTATTTACCGATGGAGGCTCTGGGTTCTGTTTCTGGCACTCGCTCAGAGGGAGAAGGAGAAGAAAAAGTGGCCTCAATGCCAAAGCGGCACTTGAGCGGGTAATAAATATTGGGCAAATCGAGAGATGGCATTGCTGCCGAGAGCCACCGCGTGCTGCCCCAGGGCCGGGCTCCAGGGCGCACTGAATTCATGGAAAACTCACCCACAGAGCAAGGTATTAACTGGAAAAGCAAAACCGTAATAAAACACAGCTCCACGCTCTCTGGTGTTGGTCATAACCGAATAAAAATGAACCCCCGATCCTCTGCAGCCGCCCTCGAACGGGCCATGTCCTGACATCGCCCCCCCCGCAGCGGCGCTCGGCTGCTCACGCTTCCGATGGGGACGTGGGAATGAGGTTCACTGTCATCTTCCCGTTCCTCTCTCACATTTACCCCCTCTGCCCCTTCTTACTGCAGCGGTCTCCGACAGAAGGGCAGCGCTCCCCTTGCCTGAAGAATGACCTCAGGATTCAACCAGCAACCTTAAATTTAACAGAGTGCCTTTGGCAGAGCTCGGTACCGCCAATTAAAACAGAGAGAGACTAAAGCCAGTAAATTAGAGAACGTGACAAATGCAGCACAAAGCACTGACGATCCCAGAAGGTATCAAATTTAGTGGTAAAGTAAAGAAACAATAGGGAAGTCCAAGACATTTCAGAGTGTAGTGAATCAAATTAAATTGCCTGAAATTCCACATGGAATACATTTGACAAATTTCTTTCCCCCTCTTCAGCTTTCTGTTTGAGATGAACTGTCGTCTGGCAGCTTCAAACGTCTGGCACAGCTTCAGCTTCAGTTTGCTGGGGCTGAATCCAAACACGAACCTGAACTTTACCAGTTCTGCTCTTTTTGTAAACATACTTGCTGTGGCTGCCAAATGCTTTCCAAAAGCACACAAAACCCAGAATCCAAAAGGAAAACATTGTCTTGCTGCAATAAAATTGGCGTTTTAGCACCGATGGGGAGCACCGCGTGCGCGGAGCCGCCGGGCGGTCAGAGCCCACCTCGTCCTCGCGGTCCCCACGCGATGGGGACGGGGACGGAGCGCGGGGAGCGCCCGCGGGAGGGATGCGTCTCCCACGGCCCCGGTCCATCCCGGTGCCACAGCGCCGGCGCCGCGTCCTCCCCCAGGGCTGCGTGGGCAGCTAATAATACAACAATTAGCAGTAGGACTCCTCAGACGCGCTAGATAAGACAAGCAGTAAAATGTGGTTACACGCGTGTCACTGAGAGCGAAGACCAGCTTAGATCACCCCAGTGAGCAGTCTCAGGAACAAATTCATTTTAAGGTAGGGAACTTCAGGCAGAGGAAGAGACAGATACAAAGAGGGTTATGATCAAATTGCTCCTGAGCGCAGATAGCATCAACCTTCATATATCAGATTTTTTTTCCACTTTGCCTTTAAAACAGAACTGTTTTCGCAAAACACTTACAACAATGGCACATTGCTCTGAAGCAGGATGCGACCCTCCCCCAGCAGCAGCCCACTGCCTGCGCAGATTCTCTCTTACAGAAATAAAAAATTCTTTCTTCCTCCATTTTAAAGCTTTTTAAAACTACCAAGCTCCATAAACTGTACAGCTGCGGAAGGGTAAAAGGAGGCCACCTTTAGGCTGAAGAGCAGCAAACGAGAGAGGTGTGTGAATCCTGGCACAAGACAGACAGACAAACAGACGCTGTTAGAAAAGGGTATTTTATTGTCCGCAAAGCATCGGCCTCATCTCAGAGAGCCACATGGAGTCCCACCACTGCCCAAAATAGACAACATCTGGTTCATATAAACTCTGATTCATTGCATGCCCTCTCTCCCCTTGGATTTTAATTATGAGTAGATCTTATAACGATTATATTTGTATTTGTTCTACCATCTAGATGTTTTTCCATGATATTAACTACAAACGGAAAGCTTTTCCTAAAAATAGTACAATAATATACTTAAAAATATGCATATGGCCTTTATTAAGGAAATCCCTATACTGAATTTTCAGATGAAGTAGAAGTACGACTGAAAGCACCGATTAGCAAGCAAGCCTTTACCTGCCTTCCTGAATAGCATGTGACTGAAGAAAACCCTTTTTATCACAATAAAACCCCAAAGAAAATAGAGTACAAAACTGACTACTGTTCCCAATGCTAACCCGCGTGGCAACGAGTAAACATCACTCCCTGCTGCACTGCTCTGACCCTCCGGGGGCCGTCAGGGGGTGTTGAGCCCGTTTCAATGGTCAGGGGTCCACATTTTAAAGAACCTCTCTAAGGTGGCACTTCCTCAGCAGCAGAGACAGGTCCAGACTGCGCCTGAAGAATAAACCATTCCTTCTCCCCCGGGTAAGAGTAGCACAATCAGGAACGCAATAGTTGGAAGCCTTCACACTGAGAAGTTTTTTGCCTAAGTTGTTTTTTTTTTTTCCTGATGAAACTCTTGCTCTTTCTGGGAATAAGTTGATTTAGAAGTGACTTTTTAATTTGTATGGTTGAATAACTACCACCACAAAAGAACATACAGTGCAATAAATAAATACCGGTTGCGAACTTCAGAACTCTCTGCCACCGCTTCATCCATCAAAACTAATTCTGTAAAAAACAACAAAGGATGCGACAAACCCAACCAACCTTTTCCCCCATCTTACAGAAAGCCTGAAATCTATTTGGGGAAATGCTGTAACGTTTCGATTAAATGATGGAGTCCTCTGGAAGTGTTTAGCGCTCCTACAGAAACGCCCTCCAGAGGACCAGCAGCCCCTGTCTGGGCGAGCCCAACGCGCTGAGCGGGCGGCTCAGGTCCAAGCACTTGTGCAGACACCCTGCCCTACTCACGGCACAGAATTTCTGGGAACGTTATGGAAAACAGAAATTGCCACAGACGTCTGAATTGCTGAAACGGGAAAGCAAAAAGGGCCGATAGCTGAGTGTCCCCCAGTCCCGTGTGAGCAGAGAGCGTGACCCATGTGCTGAACCCTCTCCGCACACCGATAAACCCTCCAGGTGGAGTAAGACGAAGATCTTGGCTCTGTATCTGTTTTTTAATTAAAAAGTTTTGTGTGTAAACAGATACCTTCTCTTCTTCCATATGCACACTGACATCCACTACTTATCATTGTGAAGTGATGGCTAGAGGAAACAGGATTAAAAAATATCATATTCCACGGAAGTTTTCTAAGTACCGCCCATCCTCGTGCTGTCTGGTCCCCTTTCACATCAGCTGAACGGTGAGAGTTTTAAGCTGACATCAAGAGGTCAGGCCATTTGAAGACATAAAAGTCAGCTATGAGGTTGTCATTTTATTTTTTATTTATTGATTGATTGATTTGCTGAAAAAGAAACGACTGGCTGATATATCTTAAAGGTTAAACGAGCGTGATGGATGACACCAAAGAGAGCCCTACCAAACCTTGATTCTTTTACAAACTACCCAGACATCAACAGCCTAAAGACACAGCGATCCCGATTTACCGACAGGTACCACCGAGCGATGAAGACCCCTGAGCCGGAGACACGTCCTCTGCTGCCAGCTGTGAGGGCGGCAGTCGGCACCGGCGCCAGGAGGACGCTGCGGTGGCTCTTACGTCCCGTGCCCGACGCGGGCAGCAGCGCCTCAACACTTCCCAGTCACACGTTTGCAGTATTTTCAAAACCAGGCCCCGGCGAGGACTGTCAGCCACCGCTGCCAGTAACGCCTCGCTCGGCGTAAACACATGGTGAGTAACGTGATGAAATTGCACCTTTGGGTTTATTCTAACTAACTACTAAAATAAATCTTTTCACGGAACGCATATGCATTCATTTATACCGCACTGTATGACCACAAGTTTTCATTTTACTATTTAATTATTCATCATGGATCAGGTCTCAATTCAAGCTAATATGCAAAGATGAGGAAGTGTGGGCACTTGTTTATCTCAGTTTTTTTCCAATTAATTCAAGTTGTTTATTAACCACATTACTTTTCTACTATGTGATAAGAAAGAAAAACAAAACCAGCAACCGTCCAAACAACAACAAAAAAGGCTCCCTTTATCGAAAAAGCAGGGTATTCTACAAAATTTACTTGCATGAATAGACTCCATTAAACCAATTAAAATATTCATGTGCAGGGATGGCTCATATTATTGACTCAGCCTACGAGGGAAATTTTTCTTCTTTTTTGCCTTTAATGTCTACAATATTATGAGTGAATCGACCTAATAACATTATATGATGGAGCCTGGCACAGGCTTCGTGAAGAATTTTGCCTGCAAATATGAAATTGTCCTAAATTTCCCTCCTGTTCCATACCTGCAGTGACAATAAATGGTACATCAGCCAGAAATTTCATGTCTACTACCAGGTGCTATACCTGAAGTAATAAAACCCAAAACTTCCAAACCCCCCTCAATGTCTACTAAAAGTAACCATCTTCTATCTTTTTTTTTTTTTTTTTAATAAAAGACTTTGGAAAAGTTGAAATAAGAAACAAGAAAAATATTATTCAGTCCATAATTCATACAGTTTTAATGACATTTCTGACCTTTAAAACAAAAAGTGTGAACAACTCACACAGACCATTGGGCAAACAGAAAAAGTAACAAGAAACGCCAGCACAGGAAAGAGGAACTAACCATGAGGAATCCTCTGCGGCTCCAGTATGACAACATTTCTACTCTGTAAAAATAAAACACCATCGAAACTTCACCAGCCATTGCCCTCACTTTATCCGGAGAGACCAGACAACTGCTCACCCGGTTGTTCCTTTGGTTATTCTAATGCCCAAAAGTTTCTGAAAAGTAGTCTTGTGCTAAGGACATACCACTGTTTGAAATGTGGCTGCCAAACCAGAATATTGCTTTCCTATTCTTTCTTATCCTTGCACGTAAATACTAGCAAGAGTCCACACGCTGGCATCTGAATTAGTTACTGAAAACTGTCCAAAAGTAGACACAAACTTCAGCGAGCCCCTCCAGTTCATGCTCAGTGATATATTAGCAACTTTATCGTGTCTGTATGAAACATCAGGGTCACGGGCTTTTAAAGATATCCCATATTTCACTACTGAAATATGTGGCCTTGATTTTTTCTGCGCTCAACATAGGCGTCGCCTGATGCTCTGTCATAACATTTACACGCACAAGTCAATTAATTATGCTGTAAATTATTCTACTTAGCCGTTTGCCATCGCTCTTGCCTGACTGGGGCATTCAGTTGGCACCATGAACCCGCTCCACCACCAGGTCACTGCACGGAGGATGGGGCAGACGCTGAGCTCCACCAACCCCAACCAGCCACACCACCGGCCCTCAGCGAGGTTGATTCAGGGACAACTTTAATGTTTTCCTTCATGTTTATAAAAAATAAATCAAAAATGAGCAGATTTTTTGTGGAACCTGGCTGCCACGGGCAAGTCCTTCTTCTTTGCAGGACTCTCCCCTGTGAATACACCTCCCAAACCACTGTGGCCTCACATGGCGAGAACGCAGGAGGAGCCGCGCGCCGCCAGGCAGGTAGGATGCGCACCAGGGCAAGCGACGCTGAGGCGCTCTCCTCTGCGTGCACGCGGCCAGGACAGCCGCAGGACACCGATCTGCGGCACGCCTGGCTTCCTACCTGCTTATTTCCTTGAGCGCCAAAGGGACCGAAGCTGCAAAACGAAAAGGTAGTGGGGAGGAATGTAACCGTCTGGGGAAGATCCCCCCAACTAGCAGTTTCAGAAAGAAAAATACAGGCTGTCTAGTTTAAAACCGCTGTCATATGTTTATGCCGCCGTCCTCCTTAGGTATTTGCGCTACACACCGCCCCCGTGGAGCGGTGATATTACACGTTAGCTCTCTACCCTGTTATTTCTGGCTGCTTAAGCAGCAAAGGACCAATATCCCGTTCAGCTACGCTCAGCTGGTGCAAGAGAAATCGGTGAGATACCGCTCTGCAGCTCACTTCGACACCTCTCGTCCTTGTGTGGCACTGCTTGCTTTTGACAGTGACTGACGACTCGCGCCAAGCCCCTGCAGCCGCGGCTACCAGGAACCGGACGGATATTTCTTCATGAGCTAACCCTTATCTCGCAAACTCCATGAGCTTTAAGCGCAGACAGCTTATCCTCTGGAACAGTCTCTCACTTCTAAAACACCTCCCCTTTTCTCCTGTGATTTACTGTTCATTTATCTTTACTGGAAACCCGATATTTGAGTTGCAAACTAGAGACATCTCGGGCTCTAGTTTATGGAAACGCCATCCACGGAAAGCCGAGAAATGGAAAGCCGACACTCCCACCAGCATATTAGCTGGTTTTAGACCACAGTTAATGAGTTGTCAATCAAACATAATTTTACATTAAATTTCATTTACATTTAAGTCACAGTGGACTGAGCAGTGGTGTACATATCCATCAACCAGTTTCCAGTGACCATCAATAATTAATAGCCTCTGTTCGCCCTATAATCCTGTTTCCCAAATCCAGACTGACACCTGCCAAGCAGACTGGCTCTCAAGATAGTACTTCCCCAAAAAGTAATTCACACCTGAAACACAGCGCAGGCACACGGCCATCCTTTTCGTGATGGTTTACTTCCTTTCCAAAAGTCACCTCTCTGTTCTGGGTACAGGAAGGGCACTGGGGTCATTCTGGTTTAAAAGGGAGCTCCAAACTGAGCAGCGCCAAATATCTCAGACAAGGCAGGAAATCAACTAAGGGCTCAACGAATTTTATTCACCTACCTACTCAACATCCCACGGAAGAGCCACAGAAGCTGCTCGTGCCCTCTTGAACCTCTCACCCCAATGCTTGGTGGTGACAGTCTTGAAAATCTTGGTTCCATTTGGCATTATATGCTGTTGTCTGGTTTTCACGTTGATATCTAAAGGGGAGACCGAAGGACGAAAGTCCTTGGCTGGGCCAAATCATACTCATTGTGAATTCACATCAGTTGGCAGAGAAACACCATCACTTCATCGTTTGAAACTCTACCTGGTCTACCTGGGAACAAAGAAGAGCCAACAGAGCCCTAGCAGGTTTGGGGCCGCTCTAACGAGCATCCGAAGGACTGGTAGGCAACTACATCGCAGCCTCCTGACCAGGGTTTATCTCCACTAATTGTGAATTTAGGCAGTTTTCTCACACTGTTCCAGTGGCAAATGAGGGCCAAAAGATGACCAAGTCTGCAAAGAATACGCTCGGATAAGCAAAGGAGAAAGCAGTAACTCTTACTCTACTGTTGCATGCTGGAGCTCCAAGCCGTAAAACTTAAGCTAAACAATATTCAGTGATTTATACTGCTTAGCTCTAGATAGATAGAATACTAAAATATTCTCCTCCATTTTAGCAGCAAGGCAGGGTGTGGGGACACGAGGTGAAATCGTGTCTGTTTACACCACCTTTTAATTTAGCTGATTTGGTATTTAGCTGAAAGGATTCCATTAGAGATGAATTACTCCTTAAGAGGTTTCTTTAAAGCAAGGCATTTTAAAAAAAATCTGAAAAGCTTAAGGTCTCGTAACACATGTGACTATTTTGCTGTGTTTCAGCCCTGGAAAAAAAAATAATTATTGAAGCAACAAAACACTGTTTCTTCTAGTAATGAACAGTAAAAGCTTGTCTGGGGGAAAAAATAGAGATTAGGTTGTGACTGTGTTACTTCCAAATGCAAAGCCATTTTGCTCGAGACAATATTAAGATGCTGGGATGCGAGGTTTGATCATTAATTTTGGCTAACACCACACATTAGTGTTGCTGCAGTCTCAGATTTTTTTCTTCCCCCCTGCTTTTAGACAGCCTTAATCATGCTTACAGCCGATTCTAATTGCTGAATCGTATCACTCTCCACCTTCTCGAAAATGCTCGGGGCAAAAGAAATAGTGAAGATTAATGACAGACGCGTAATTAGAAGAAAATGTAAAGATCTTGTGTTAATCATTCAGAAATAATTTGATAAATATGAAATTCTGAAGAGCTCTCAAAGTAAAAGATGATAAAATGAGTACCGTAGCACAAAGCTACGCCAATCTGTATGTACCGCACTCCTCGCGACCGAGGGAGCGAGCCCAGGCGAGCGCGCGCGAGCGCTGGGTATGCAAGGGAGGCTTTATTAACATAATGGCATTCAGCATGGAAGACCATCTGTTTTAATTGAGCAAGCTTATTCGAACAATGCTTTGCTCCACTAATCTTGTTTAGATTAATGTTAATGTTCTATTAAAAGGTAGTTTATCATCCCACAATACTGAGTTAGTGATCACACCCATAGTAATATTCTCCGCTCTTACGCAGGCAGAGAGCTCGCTCATTACCCGGCTATTGATCATCTTACAGCGCGACTATTAAGGCTGGGAACCTTGGTTAAAAGTAACCAGAGGTCTTTTTTCCAGTGAGGGTAAAGGCACAGATAAATAACTTTTATATAATTAATTTAAAATACAAAAGAACACAGTCTGCAAAATGATTCTCAATTATGCCTTTGGATAACTACAGGAACGATGCTTTAACTAATAATACCTTTCAGGTTGTAACAGAGTAAGTATCAAACTGGGATGGGTTTCTCGGGATTGCTATTTTTTCTTTGCCTCCTAGGATACGTCTTCTCACCAGAACACCTGATCCGTCCTCAGCCTTTGCTTTTAATGAGAAAGCAGTAAGTTGAGTGCTAGTTGGAAGCACGCCTATCATTAAAAACGCAGACACAGGGCAAGTCAAAAAAGTGTAGCAAAGCACATTTTGTATATGGATCTACAATCCCCAAATTGTAGGAGGCATTAGTATATCCTGAAGGTTTAACTTTTTTTTTTTGCAAATAGGGCAGAATCTGAAAATGAACTCTTGCATCCTCCACGGGTGGAGAATATTGTACCTAAATGTTCTGTTATTATTTTTTAGAAGGTTAGATTTTTATAACAAAATTATGTGCCAGGCGAGAAATGAATCATTCCAGCATTGTTTGGGGTGGTGGTGCTGGGTGTTGGATTAGCAAAATGGATTACAACCAACTAGATTTACAACAAAAATAGGACTACAATAAGAAAAAGAAATTCTACACCCATCTGAGTGGGCCATATTCAGTGACAGAGTGGGTCTTCTTCCTCCCAACACCTAACACTGCTGGTGGGGCAGTGTTCTGCTTCCCCCCTCTCATCTTCACGAATGCCATCCTGACCTGCTCGAGCTCAGCTTCAGGCGCCCAGAGAGGATCCCCCCTCCCGGCTGCCCCTTCCCCACGCCGTTCTGCTCCCTTGCACATCCCCGGGTCCGTTTCTCCACGGCACCGCAGCAGCAGCTCCGTCCGACCCCTCCAACACTCCGACCCCTCTCCCGCGCCACCACAGCCTCGGCGTTTGCTCCTCTTGTTCTCAGCCGAGCAGCTCTGCCCCGTCTCCCTTGCTGCTCCGCCACTTTGGGAGAGCTCCTGGAGATCCAGCAGCAATGCCACCTTTGCTCTTCCCTCCTTAAACCACCTCCTTTGCCCGAGCAGATAAATAAATCTCGCCAGTGGCTGGGCAGCTGGCGAGTTGGGCGATGCCTCTTGTGTGGGAACGGTTGTCTTTGTTTCGGAGGACTCGCCCCATCCGTCCATCTCGATTCATCAAATGTGTCCCGTCTTACCCCAAAATGGCGAACCCACAAGGGCGAGGATCAAGGTTTTTGTGTTTATTTTGTACCGCTCCCAGTACAATGGTGACTACAACTGCAGCTGCTAAATACCGCTGCGGCACAAATAAAGTAACAAAAGAAGCAAGAGAAGCAGCCCCCCCTCCTCCCCAAATTTCCAGCGTGGCTTGAAAGAGTCCAGTTAGAATTTTTATTTCCTAAGGGAACATTTTATAATTACATTTTGGACATATGAACAAGGAAGATGAAGGATACCAAGAGAAGATGAAATATATGTGAAGAAATTCTTCACACGCCATTCTAAAAACAATAATCTCACAAAGCAATAATTCAAGTGAGACTTCTTCCCCGAATACCAAAACATGCCAGTCATTAATTAAAATTCAGAAAAGCTGCTTTGTGATACGAAAGCATCACCGTTCCCCCTCTGCACAATCGGGAACCTGAGAAGGAGAAAAGTTAAACGGTTCGTCCAAGAAAACCCAGCTGAGAGCTGCCGAACGGCAAACCGCCGCAGGCACCGCTGGACACTTCTTCTCACTCTGGCTGGGGGGGTGTCCAAAGCTCCCCGTTTTAGCCTGGGATAAGTTTTAAGTTTCTGAATAAAACTAAACCTGAGAGTAGCCATGCACTGAGCTTTCGAAAATCCCATCTGAGCTGACTCCAAAATACGCTAATTATGCGGATTATATAGGACACAAAGACATCTTCTCATTAAAGAACCACACTCCGAGATGAAATCCTCTCTCAAATTGGTGTGCTCTAGTGAAAACGAGACCGGCTGAGGACGCATGTGTATAAGCCACAATTTTTCATGGGGACGTTGGAAGAGACTTAAATGAACCCCTTAATTTGCAGAGTGGAATTGTTAATGCTTCCCTCAGAAAGACAAGACACATTTCTACCTCTAATGAGCGATATACATCTATGGCTAACAAGCCATACAACCTCTGAGCGGATGTTGACAACTTCACAAGGGAGACGCGAGCCAGAGATTACCGTGGCAGAGCTGATAGAGATCAGGGCTACAAATCACCCATTTCCCGAGTATTAGTCAAGCGCCCATTCCATGCCCCAGGCTGTGTCCAACGCGCTGAAATTACAACTGACAAAATAAAATTAAAATACACAGACATCTCTGCCCCCATCTGTTTTCACCGTTTATCGTCCTTTCTGAACAAGTTCCCGTGCTGAACCCATCTCCCCGGTCCGGCTGTCCACACGTCACCACCCCTTTCGCACGACAACTCTGGGCCGGGGACGCAATGGGCTCCTCTCACTGGCTGCGCCTTTTGTGGGACGTTTGCCACATTTTGGAGACAGTTACGCTGGCACAGAATGGGGAGCAGCTGGGATCTGGACTGCACGAGGTCCCGCATGAAGTTACAAGGCTGCCCGCCTCCGAGCACTTCGCTTCCTTGCGCTGAACCCAAGAGAAGAGAAGTGGGAGAGAGTGCCGGGGAGTGCGAAAACGCCGGGGCAGCGCGAAACTGCATGGGAAGTGCGAAAGGACAGGGACAACACTCTTAACGAATCACAGTTCGCAGACAATTAACTTCCATACGCTATTTTATTCCGTCATCAGCTGTATTCGACATTAACGTGTTCCAACCGCTTTTCCGGTAGGCTGCGGGCAGGCTGAGCACCGCGGTTTCAGCAAGGTGCGCACCCACCGCCGGTCCTTCTGCACGGCACGTTGAGGGAGGGGAGGGATCACACAGCCTGCGATGTAAACCGACCTTGCACCTTCCCTGGGATTTGCAGGCTCCCTCCCGAATTCCCCCACAGGGAGGGGAGAGAAAGCCGGCAGCATCCCGCGGGGGGGCTCCTCTCCAGTGCCAATGCTGAAGGAGGTCCCTGCAGGCGGAGCAGGGGAACGCGCGTACCTACATACAAGGCGCAAACCTAAACGCTGGTTTGGTCAAGACTACAGTGCAGAACGTGACTAATGTTTTTTTTTCCTCTCAAGACAGATAAGGAACGCGTTCAGGAACCTGCGACTAAGCTGCATGGGCTGTTAGCCAATGCGCTGTATCTACACATGACAAATTATGCATTCATCCATTGTTTGAAAGTTTTGAATTCACTGTTGGTGGTAAACTTTTTACTAGAACACACAGATGGTCCTGCCTGATCTTGTTAATGAAAAACTCTCACACAGCTACAAAAACAGACGTGATCATCTGTTTTTCAACATTCTGAAAAAAATCTACAGAGGTGTAAGGTGCTATACAAATGAGAATAATTAGCTTGTGCCATCTGTGGACATTATAAAAAAACAGAGTATCTGTATTCCTATGTTTTATAATGATAAGCATTATGTCTCCAGCAAAGTATGCACTTAATAACTTTTCAATTTATTGTGACCTTCTGCTCCAATTTACTTAAGGAACTATAATACTAGCTGTGCCTCGCACCTTCTTCACCTTATAATTAGCACGTAATAAAAAATGCTATTAAAAAGTAATAAGTCTGAAGCTCTCTGACAATTCACTGATTAATTCTGAAGATTTTAAAGCACATTGAAACATACTTGGCTAAAACATCAATTTTATCCAGTTCTCAGTACCGCTCACGAGTGCTGGTGTGTGCTCAAGTCTCCCAGCTCACCTCCATGTAACGGCAGCAGGAATTGCGCCCGCAGTGCTGGGTGGCCTCGTGACACGGTAATACTCCCCAGGTCCTTCCAGTCCAAGTGTAGGGGTGAGCTGTGTTGTGTCCTTGTGCGAGCAGTGCTGCACGCCCGAGTCTTCAGGCACAGCTCTGGGCGTGGATGCCCTGAGCATCTGACGAGGGATAGTTAATATCGAGGAGTGCAGTGAAAGGGACGACAGTAAAAATGATCAGTATCCAGGACTAGATTTCACCGGATTCTGTATAACATCCCCTGGAGACATTTAAAACACACCGGGTGTGCAGAACTCTATTCCTCAGCCTCCAAAAAACGGGGAGTGACCAGGAAGGCCCATTATTATTTCATGGTTTATCATTACTTTGTTAGACGCTGGTAACAGACGCCTGGTGTTCAATGCAAGATCCAGACCATAATCGCCATGCCCCAAACAGCCTGCCACCTAGAGAAGAGTAAAATATGTAACACGTCCTGTGCTCCGCTCATAATCCTAGCGTGAACACCCATAGCTGCAAAGAAAAAGACACACAGTCCTTACTCTCTCATCTGCCACATGTTTGACTACCGGCAAAGGTGTATCGCGATTCATGTTTGACACGAAGCCAGGAGAACTGCGAGAGGAAACAGGCAGCAGACAACGAAAGCATTTTTTAATTGAGTAGTCCCACTGTGGGACTACTCCCCAATTTTGTGGTCTCCCTCATCTAAAAACAATCCTGTACCTTCTGGACTTCTTGATTTGCACTTTCTGATCTGAGCTGCAGCGATGCCGACTCACTACTGCCTTTGGAGAACATCCATAGCTTCACCTCCTACACATGGTTGAGATTAAAAGTGTGAACAGCCCAGGCCCAGCGTACAACAGCGACTCTTCCTCACCCATTTTCTGACCGTCTTAGGGGCACGGTGAGGTCAGGCAGTCCTTGCTGTCAGTCCAAGGACTCGGTATTGTTTCACCTTGTAAACCTTGTTTCTTTCAACTGACCCATTTTCACTTCTATTCCTGAAATACTTCCTTTTTTCCCTCCTCTGATTGCATTTATTTGTGAGATGTGAATATATGGCCCTGTTTGTTGAAGGTTCGAGAGTACCTGCCTTTATTATTACTGCTATGCTCATTTAAGCTGCAGCATCTCCCAATTAATTTACTTTAAAATGGGTTTTTTTTCAGACTCCCCCTAGATAGAAAGTAACATAACTTTACTCTGAGATGACTTGGAGACGCCTGCATGCGTTGCTCTCTCCTAAGTGCACTCTGAAGTCAAATCAATTCACAACGTCATGTTCATAAAATGGGAAATGATAAGAAAAGAATGAGTTCTGTTATACAAATTACCAGCAATTCAGCGTGGTGCTTTAATGTCATTCCTGTTCTTCACGGATGTCACCGAATGCACCAGGCAAGTAAAATGCCCACATGAAATGAAGACATCGAAAGTAAATGTTTGCTCCTATATTGCAAAGAACCTCGTAAACGTCAGAGGTTTTTATTTCATGCACACCACAGCTTGTCGAGACCCCGGGAAACATTTGGTTCTAATGGGAAACCGATGTTCGTTCCTCCCCGTGCTGCCCATCACACCCGCCTGCGCGACGCCCCCCCGCAACCCCGAGCAGCCGCACGCACCGGGAGAGCACGGAAATACAGTTCAGTCCCCGTGTGCCAAAGTGCCAAAGAGATGAGCAATTCGTGTACAACTCGGAAACACCGTGTGTGAAGTCTCGTGCCCCTTAACACAGGCAAGCATAGGAAATTCTCATTTTAATTAACTGGTAGCTCAGAAGTTTTGCACGCCCCCCCCTTTTCTACCCTTCTGGGTTTGGCAGCTCCCTCTGGAGCTTGTGCAGAGTAAAGGGGACAGGGTTGTCCTGGCTGGGCAGGAGCCAAGGACGTTTTAAGGGAACATGCTCTGGGTGCTCCTGCACTGCGCTACTTTTTGTGATCTCTCCTCTGCCCACATCATGGGGCACAAGAGCGGTTGATGCTGTCACTTCACCCGCCAGAAAAACCCCTCCTCCCTGTTGGACCGCATGCAGTTGTGCGCCCCCCACCTTCCTCCCCTCGCTCCCGCGTACCGCGCTTCGTTCCCGTGTACCCACCACGGGGTCACCCGGAGCGCGGGCGCCGCGGGGAGGGAGGGCGAGCGGAGGGGACGCCTGCCCGGGGCACAGCGGGTGACTGCGGGCGGGAGACACAACGCTGCGGTGGCCGGCGGTTCAACGCAGCACTCCTTTGCAGCTCCACTCATTCCTCACATTTTGGGGTGTATGTGTATTTCGGGGTGTACCACTTGCAGGAAGGTGAGCTTGGCTGAACTACCCTGCTGCTATTACCCTGCGTTAGGATTTAAGCGGGATGCTCCCACCGCAACACAGGATCCATGGATATCACGCGTTTTCAGTGTCTGCGGGTACCACGCGATGCTGTGAAGCCCCGTGCTGCAAACACGCAAGGCCGGACTGCCGGGAGAGAGCAGCAGCTCAGCAGTTTCTGCTGAAACACGGGTAACAAATAACGAAGGGCATCGTATCAGAGCTGCTCCATTCCCATCACAACACGTTACAACAGATGGTCGGCCCCCGGTGGCTCAAACCTTGCTGTGAACCTGGTAACTTCATTAGGTGATTCAAAGGCGGCTCCATCCTTAAAGATCTGGGTTCAGCTACGGGGAGGGAACATCTGAGCCTCTGACCCCAACCTCCTCTGGAAAGGGAGGCTGAGCCCTCCTCACAACCCCGCTATGATCCCGGAGGAACGGAGGGAGGGAACGTCCAGGCAGGAGCTCAGCCTGCTCAAAGGCAGACTCCGCTGGAGAGGAAAACACATGCTCAAGCGGTATGTTTTTCTGTCTTGGAAACGCTAACAAGATTTTTGTGTTTGATTTTTGGCTTTAAATGAGTCAAATCAAAATTAAGGGATTTCCGTGTGTGATGCTGAAGGCGCACACACGCATACTCTTGCATAAGGGATTTGTGTTTTGTAAATTATACCCTTTAGCCATATCACTAGTCATTAACCTAATTTAAATTTCAATAAGGAGATTCTCCGCTTTTATCATTAAAATTAACTAGCTCCTCACTGCGAAGATACAATCCGGAGGGTGAGGTGAAAGGATATCACCAAGGAAGTCTGATTAAACCCAGGTTGTCTTCAGCAGCTCCATGGACTCCCCCGCAGCGACACAAAAGCGACTTCCCCTCGCCACGGGTAACGCCAAACTCTCCCTTTCGCGGTGTCTCAAAGGCCACCGGCCGCCTGCTGCTCCTGCCAACCGCTGTCTGTCACGTACTGCCCAGGTTTATAAAGACGCTGCTGGGATCATCTCGCGGGTGCCTCTCGACGCCGTGTTCAAACGCAGAAGGTCATTGCAGGAATTACGGGCGCGAGTCGCCGAGGCGACCCTCGGGGACAGACCTGCTGGCCCGCCCTGCGTGCCCGTGGCTCTCCGGGGCCGGGCGGCTCTCCGGGGCTCGGGGGGTTCGGGGATGGCGGCAGTTCGCCATCAGAGCCCGCGATGGCCCCGCAGTGCTCCCCGCTCCCCCGGCGCTGCGGGACGCAGCCCAAGCCCGGCGCAGGAGAAGGGAGAAGCTTTCCCTGCCGGGAGCCAACGGGACAGAAAAGATCAGTAGAGAGATGCTGCCAGACCCCGAAACTATCCGGAACAGGAAAATCCGCATGTGTGCGGAGGCAGAGCTTGGATGGAAGCGATGTTCGGCGGTACGCGGCTGAAGCAAAGAGCCCTCCAGCTCCGAGCAGCGCCGCGGGCCCACGGGGACGGGCCGCAATTCAGGAAGAAATGAGCAGCGAGGTGCTGGAGGGGTGCTCAGCACCAGCGGCGCTCCTCTAGCCGAAAGCAGGAATATCGGGCAATGAAATCCCAGCCGTGCTGTTTACCAGGGTTTCAAATATTCTTTTGGGAGAATGCTGCAAGCCCTGATGTGAAACGAGCAGGTAAAGTGGAAGCATCCAGATTTAATAAGCTTTTTTTCTCTTTTTTTTTTAAGTTATGGGGGAACTTTATGTAGCCAAATTCTAGCAAAAGAGGCACCGTGAGTATAACAAATCAAGACTGAGNGGAGGTGTTCAAGGCCAGGCTGGACGTGGCCTTGGGCAACCTGGTCTAGTGGGAGGTGTCCCTGCCTATGGCAGGGGGTTGGAACTCGATGATCTTCAAGGTCCTTTCCAACCTAAACCATTCTATGATTCTATGATTCTATGAGAGAAGTGCAGCTCCTCTGTCGCCTTGGGTCCTGCACTTCCAGACCAGCGGGGGAGAAGCCACAGGACTTTCGAGGCTGATTTGCCTCAGAGCATATTCTTCTGCCATTTCTTCCTTCCAGAAGCAGCTTTAGAGCCGGGGGGGTGTGGGGGTGTGGAGGTGTGGGGGGAGCAACAACAGGCAGCACAAAGACAAACAAAGCGGGTGTTTAGAGCAAACACTGAGATAAGACTTTTCTAGGGCTTTGTCTAGAAAAACCTTCCTCTCAACAAAAGGACATCCCAGAACTAACTGAAGTCCCTCAGATTTTATGGGTCCTGATGATGTAGTAGAAAATTAACAGGATTGTATGTTTCACAGAAAACAGGTAAGGAAGGACGTTGAAAGGAAATGTTATTTTAATTGGATTTCTTTGTTCTCTTGTTATCACCTCAGCAACGCCTGCAGTACTCAAAAATCTTCTGGGACTCAGGAAAGCTCCATTTCTTTGATTCCATTCGCATTTGAAACTTATATGAGAAATATTATTGGTACGTAAGAAAAACCATATGTACAAGAGTACGCAAAGGACACACTACGCTAACTGTCGTAGGGTAAACCTGCTCCGCACAACCGGCAACAGATGTAACCCAAGAATTCTAAATTCCAATCAAATGAATCTGAAGATTAATTGCAAAATCCATCAAAGTACTTTGGGGAAAAATGGTAAACTGTACATAAACATTCGGGGACTTTTGCAAATTCCCGTAGCCTATAATTAGATTTAGTGAACGCTATCAAATCCGAGGCGCCAGTGCAAACATAGACAGTTTTTGTTGTTTTAAGATGGGTACACAGATACATGAAATGTGTCTAATTACCAACAGTTGTTTTGTTTCCCTGTTTAATTTCAACAGCACAAATCCACTCAGCACAAGAGTTTCATGTACGCTGGAATAATTAGCTGCAAAAGCTGAATGTCTACAAAGTTAAAAAGTAAAACAAAAAAAAAAAAGGAAAATAGTCGTAAGCACTTGATGAAGCCGTTTTGCCACCAAACTCCGGGTAAGGGACAGTGGCGTCTACACCTCCCGTACAATTTGTATCCACGGTCATTACATTCTCATCTTTACTTTTCTCATTACAGAGAAACATAAACGAAAGCCCTTAATCCTGCAAGTTCATCCAGGTGAAGAGAACAGTCTGCAGAAGCCGTTACGGGTTTAGCTCTGCGCCTGCAACAGCTCTCTGCACTCCGCACAGCCCAAAGAGGTCACTTCCAGTCACAGGATCTTTGGAAAGTGTCACCGATTTCCCCCGAATCCCCAGCCCTCTTTTGTGAGGGGCAGTTTTAAAGAAGATTTTGGAAAGCGAATTCTCTTCCCCACATGCACCCACACTACACATACAGTTGCCAAGTGACGAGGAGACAGAGGGACACTGCAGTGCAGACCACCGCCTGTGCTCGACCACGGCTGCGCTTCCCCATGGGAGAGGAATTTAACTCGTCAGCGTTTTTCCCTGCAAAGCAGATGCTGAATCTACATCCAGATCTAAAGTGGTGCAAGATCTGCTGTCTCTCATACGCAGTCCACGTCTGCATCCATGTGTTGGAATAAATACGTTAGTATTTTTAGTAAATGCACAATTACATATCATTTTAAGACAAAAGTCACAGGATGTTTAAATACACACACACCCAACAGACACTTTAGGAACAAAATTATAGATGACATACTTGATTCTTAGCTGTTCTATGCAAAACATTTCCCAAACTTGAAGAAAGAATACACTAATCTGTTTGCTAGCTGAAGTAATTTTAGAATTAACCAGAACACTTTTTATTATTATTGGTACTTGCATGTTTAATTTTAGAAGTGTAAATCATGTAATTAAAGCTTTGACATAAGAAGTGATTATGTTCAAATGCGGCTCTCCATGCTATGAGAAAATACGGAGGGATGATTTCAGATTTCTGTATTTAAAAAAAAATCCAGGCATTTTAGAAACGTACCACAGAATACTATATTAAACATCCTTTTTTCTGCAAGTGCGCTGGAGTAAACCAATGGGCATCATCTTCGTATAGCTGGTTGAGCATTTTGGCTTTCAGTGAAGCTTTCATCAGGTTAACAAGGGAAAAACGAGGCAAAGCAACCACCTTACCTAAGCTCATGCTTCGCCGGCTTCGCTCTGCTCTCAGCGGCTCCCGCGGACTGCCTACGCCACGGGGCACGAGAGCAGGAACAGACAGCGATCAGACACCAGCGGGCACGTTATAATTTGTTACTCCATGATATCACACATGTGGTTTTCTGAGACTCCAAACTCAACAGAGGTGCTTTAAAAAATTTTACACTTTACGTGTTACTCGATGACATCGTCAGGGATTCAGAAGACAACAGATTACAGTAATTGAATGGTGTCAAGGATGAGATTTTTGCCCCCGCTCTGTTTCTCTGATGCAGCAGTAAGTCACGAGGACAGTATTTTCCTAAAATTCCAGTTCCAGGATCAGCAGCACTTTCCTGGCGCAAGCACTGGAGAAGACAGTTCCCAAACATGCACCTGAGGTCTCCCACAGAAAGGCCACACTCTGTGGGCCACGCACCGGCACCGGAACCAGACAGAGCTGTGGGATTGGGCATGGACAGCTGGAGAAATTCATGGCAGCACAGACCCTGACACAATGAAGAGGTCCCGGCCCTATAACGCAGCCCGCGGGGCTCTCCAGCCCCCGGAGCAACCCAGGACTGTGAAAAACTAAACATTACTTTTAGCCATTATAGCCATAATAAACTTCTTCCGTATGAGATCTGGGTCTTCCAAAGGAGTATGACAAAATCTCCTCTCTATTCCCAAAAAGGTTTGACTGCCAGACAACTTCTGCTTTCTCGTGCTTGTCTCTTCCCCTTATTGAAAAGAATCAGCATTGCCGAGTTGACGTCAACTGATAGCTACACAAGATAATTTTTTATAAAACACTTATAATTTCCTATTGCATTAATAGGCTTAACATAATCTCTTAGACTTTGTTGGAAATTAGACCCTTCGGGAATTAAAAGCCTAACGCACCTTAACTTTCCATTGTATTTTGAGTCTAATTGGCTTAGCATCTTTTGAAAATTCTAGCTTTAATTGTTTGTTACATTAGTTCTTACAGTTACAGCTAAGTAAGAGAAGTGAATAAAAAGGTGCTTATCCCACTTTCCAGGCAGGGTAACACACTCGCAAGCGCACCAGCTGAACCTCTGTCAGAGAAGCCCTTCGTCCTCTCCAGTTTCCAGGTTCCAGGAAGGCAAATGCTTGGCGCATCCCCAAGTCCCACAGCCAAAGAGCTGAAGCAGGGAAGTTAACGTGTACCCCATGAGCTCAGTTTGAACAAGTGGCAATTGGGGTATCCACTAACCTCTGGAACTTGGAGACGATTTTGTAAATAACCTGTTTAACAAGCAAAACTAATTCTGGAATCAGACTACACTAAGAAGCCCCCCCAGCTCTACTCCTCTACTACTCTAATACTATTCACAGCCTACCTAGACCCATAAAGAAGGATGCTTCTATACTTTGAAAAGTAACTTAATCCTGTGCTCCACCTATTATTCCATTTTTGTGGACTCTGGGTGTCCTCCTAAGAAATCTTCATGTTCAAATTGTGCTTTGCATGGAACCGGAGCTACCTGTCTGCAGAACTGGTACCCAAATCACAGAATCTGTGCATGCAGAGAGGCCGTGGCTCGATACCTCAAGAGGAAAACAAGCAGGACAATGCAACCAGCTGGCATCCACGCATGAATTAACGGTCTCTAATTTTTGAATTGCATACATTAATGCCTACAGTACTGCAAACACTATGGCCAACAGTAATTACTTCCTGGGCTTTTCTCAGAACTGCTTACTCACCTCCTTCCTGGTCTCTTTGCTGTTTGTGTAGTTCCTTTGACACTGAAAAGATTCATTTTTTAAAGAAGAATGAAAACAGTATGTGCCACCAACTCCTTGCTGCTGTACGCTGGCAAATGCACAAACTGCAAAAATCAATGAGCTGCATGATTCTCTTTGCTTATGGTGCTTTTACATCTCGCACAGCTTCGGCCACGGCTCGGCATCCAGCCCGCCTAAAGGTCATAATATTAAGATACTTGGAGGAACAGAGAGGAAGAAAGGGCAGTCTGTAATCGTGGCATGTCTCTTAGAGAGCTACAGTCCCCTCCAGTGCCAGTGGGGACGGAAAAGAAAGCTTTCCAGCCACGTCTCTCTTCCACTCTCGCTAAAAGACTTTCATTAAATCCGCACTGGATTTATACTTGCATCTAAATTTAAAGGGGAATATCCCCTGACTAGGAGAACGAAGATAATCAGGTACTATTCCACAGATGGCTGAAGAGGTTCAACAGGTTCCCATCTACCCTACCATCAACAAACTTTGCAACACACATGTGATTTCAGATTTGCCCACCGCCACACACCTTCTGCCAAGCACAAAAGACCGGCATTTATTTATCACTATTAGCAGGACGGCAGGACCGGGCTGCAATTCAGTATAACCAATATTGCTTTTCTGCTCCTTCTCCTGACAGCAATTTCAGAGAGTCAAAACGAGACCGGATCCCAGCGGGGCAGGTAAGCTGTAGGCACATCATAAAAAGCTTTGTAAGAAACATTATGAGGTTGCCTCCAGTTTTTTTCCCAAACAAATAACGGCAAAGCTATACGTTAAACCATTTGTAAACAGAGGGGATGCAGGGTGAAAGACAGAACGGTCTGCACCGCAGGTGAGAACTGGACAGAGCACGTTACGTGACTTACACCTTCTTCCTCTGCATTCCTGATTTGTTGAACAAAACACGGGGATAGGGATCAGGTTGCAAAAATTGATACTGGGATAAAGTATTTTCCTGCTCCGTCCCCGCAGTGGGAGCCAGCCGGGACCCGCGGGGACCGAGCGCTGGTGCTGGTTGGGCCCCTTTGGTGGCGGCTGCCACCGCGGGATTGGAGCTGGCTGCGACCGACGGCCTTCCAAGGTCGGCTGGAACTAACGGCAACGTTGCCGGCAGTTCCCTCTGTTCATAAACCACTCAACAGAGAAATAATCTGAATCAACTATACATAGATGAGGTGGATAGCGATGAAAAAGGAGAAATAAAAAGAAGAATACACTCAAAGGTGTGTGCTCCTTTGGGTTATTACAGCAAATGGCCACGGCACACGTCCATAAATGCAGCTGGAGTCTAATTTCAGTCTTGTCTTAAATAGCAGCACATTCACCGACTTCACTGGCATTATTCCCAACTTACATTCCAGTAAATTGTACCATCTCCATTCCCTGTCTCCCTCCGGGAGCAGAGTTCCCACAGGTTCAGGGCTCCAGAAATCCCTACAGAGGCCACATTTCTGGGTCAGCCCAGTCTCTACACCTGGGAAAACGGACACTCGCCGGAGCCCAGGCTGTGATCCATACGTATCACGGCCCCGGGACAGAGCTGCTTTCACAGAGCGGAGGAGAGGAAAGAACATATTTGTCCCTAAAGCTGGCAATTTAAAGCAGTCTCTCTGCTGACAGACGCTCTATCTTTTTGTACAGGCAGTGCTACAAGACCAAGGTGAAGCGCATTTGTGGAATGCTTTAGAATTACCCATGTTAGAAAGCACGTCTCTATATAAAATATTGCTACTGCTATTAGCCTCTAAAGTAGGTTTCATTCTGCAGAGATGCTACCTTAATAAATCTGAAGATGATTTTAAAATGTAAACAGTTTGTTGGAATATGCAGCATTCAAACTCTTCCTCTGGTTGCTGGAAAGGTACGAGTCCAGGAGAAAAGCAGAATAAATCTAAAGCTGTAATGAAAGCGAGTTAACTTCATACCTCTGCCCAGTCTCACTGCTACCCGTGACACAGCTATTAACTCGGGGAGCTAGATTTGCTTCCATCACAATATGTATTACTGCATGAGGACATCAAACTTTGAATGCTCTATAGGTTTCCTGAATCACAGCAACGGGGTGCCCTGTGCTGAGCTCATCAGTATGCTCGTATTTGTTTGGCGGTCCCCCGCGCCCCCGGCTGCAGCCCGAGTAACCTTTACGGAAGCGTGGAAGGGTCAGCGGCTAACGTACAGAATACTGAGAAGGTCAAAGTGTGGCCTACACCACCACGTTTCACATTCAAATTCAAACACACCGCTGTTACCACGCATTGAAATGAGACCATGCGACAGCACAGAACGCTGGTTTTGTCACAAAGGTATAAATATAATCGTTTTCCAGTATTCTGTGACATGTGAAATCTTCTAGCCGCACCTTCAGAATACGACATTTTACATAGCAATCCTACTTCCAGAGGCATCTGATTTCCATAGTCACCAAAATGAGGCCTTTTACATTTCCATTTTCTATTGGGAATATTCCCACTGGGTGCTTCTGTCACCGACTTGCAGGTGAAAAGGGAATGTTACATATTTAACTTGTTCTGGGTAACATTTTAGAGAGTTAAAATAAATATTTGAAGATGAATGTCAGAGAATTTCCCTTACATCACGTGCCAGAAGCAAACGCTGCCTTTTGTACCCCGTCATCCCCCACACCACTGGTAAGGGGGGCTGTTACCTGGGGGACAGTGCAAAGGTACAGCAAAATGTCAGTCCTGTCCTACTGAATAGAAAATTGAGAGCATTGCAGATGGGCGGGGAGAGACGGGTCAGGGAGGAGGCTTGAAAAAGGGGACATATTTGATCAGTGTGATTTTTTTTTTTCTTAATTCTTATAAAAGGACAATACAAAAGTGCTTTTTGTCATTCTTAAACTCCACACTTTCATGTTCTCTATATTATCATCACACATTTTTGTACCGGTTTCCATGTCTGCCTGGTTACTTTGCCTGTAAACTCACAACAGCTCAGATCTCCTGAGAGAATCAATTTCGTTGATTCTAATATATACAGTTATGAATGTAGTTTTTAGCGATATTGGCAACGGAGAACATCTGTTTACTTTGAGTTAATCAAGATTAATATTTTATCTTCTGCCTGGCTAAAACACCCACCTAGATGAAGCTTTCTGCTTCAGCTGTAAAGATGGAATCTTTAAGTAACCTAATATCAAGCCCATACCAAATTTCTGACAGGGTTGTATCAGGGAACTAGATGATTAAGACCGACTGTTTTGCTTCAGTCAATCCCATCTCAACATCCTGAAATAACCCAGGAGTGTATGATACACGCATAGTGCTATGCTTATACTGACAGATCAGTGTGGCACCATGGACGCTTTCCAGGAATGTAAAGAAAAGTTGAGTCATACTTGGAACTTTCCTCCAACTCTTTATTTTAACAAAAACTACGGCACAAGGCAAATGAGGGCAGACGGGGAACTCTTGCGGCCTCACTAACCCATTTTTCTCTCCAGCGGTCATTGCTAAGCTATGGAGAATGCTATTCACTCCTCCAAGTAGGTACCCATCATTAATACGGGCAATCTGGATGTATGATATCAAAGCCTTTAATTCCTGCTCTCGGAAAACACGTCTGTTTTGATCTTTCTATGCAGCCAACCAGTAAAAATGTTGCACATATTTTCTGCACCTATCCAAAGAAATTTATCTTTCACACCCTACTTCATGCCATATGTTGGAAGCTGAAAGAATGAAGGATTTAGCTGTCAGTCTCTGAAGGCAGTACAGGCCCTCTTCCAACTGCACGCAGCGTCAGATCTCAAAGTATGACATTTCACTTTAGCTTCTGTCAGCACTATCTGCAGTGTATCACTGGTGCACAGTTGAAAATATTCTTGATAGGCAGCTCATATGCGCTGGATAAAGTGCTCATTAATCTTGCCTTTAAAGTACTGAGAAGTTGGGCGGTAAAATTCTTAAGCGAACGCGCTCGGCTCCAGCACGGAATGGATGTTCCCAGTGTATCACCCAGCCAACAAAGGGAGCCTTCCAAAAGCCGCCTGTGAGGGGATTTCCGCTCTGTTGGTTTGCTTTAGGTACGCCCGTTTCCTTGCAGAAGATCTCCCTCCTCCCAATGGGTTTTGTGTTGGCAGCGGGGCAGAGCCGCCGCAGCGACGCGAGTGCTACTGCAACGCAAAAGCCCCATCGGGTACCGGATGGGGATGGGGATGGGGATGGGGATGGGGATGGGGATGAGGATGGGGATGGGGATGGGACGGGGATGGGGATGGTTCTGCCGCTCCCGCATCCCTCTGCAGCGCACCCATGCTGACCGCACGCCGTAGGACGCAACCCTGGCTCGCAACAAACGGAGTCCATCCTCTCACCGACACAGTGGAGGTACATTTTGAACAAACGCTTTTGAACCCCCTCAAGAAATAAACGCATGGGGTGTTTATCACAACTGCTCTTCCCCCCATGCTGGAATATTTTAGTATTAAGCAAGAACAGTTCAGTCTGCAAGAACCTGATTCTCTGACAAATATTTTAAAAATGTTTCCACAAAACAAGGACGCTTCATGAAACATTTAATGAAAATATGGATTTTTGCTTGTTTTTAATCCCTTCCCTATTAATAAAAGATTGGTTTTTTAAAAGATTCACTATTTATTTTTCTCCCTCTGCAACCTAATACAGCCGAAACAGACAGCAGGTTAGGCATTTGCCAACAGCAACAAGAAAACAATAATATGAAACAGAATAATATTTTTTAGCTCCCCCCCCACAACTGCCCAGGCAGAAAATGTATGATATGAAATTCATTTTGACAAGGGACTATCAATCACTTCTGGCGATAATCCTCCAATTTGTGATTATTGTTAAACTATTGTATGCCTACATCAGCATGCATTTAAGAGAACCTGGCTTCAAAGCAGAACACACTGAATACTTTACTAATAGCTGAAATGCTGCATTTCATCATAACATCAGACCCATGTTTTCGTTGGAGTCTTCCAGTGTAGTTCTATTAGGAATAAAAAACCAAAGAAGAAAACAAAATCTCAAAGAGACCAACCAGTCTCTTTCCAGACAGATTTATACTGTAAGCGATACCCATAACAAAATATTGAATGCCATTTATTTTAGGTTTATTAATCTTTGTAGTCTGCAGCTATTCCTACACGAGGTAGACAAGCTGGCTAAATCCTGACATACCCACTGCACCACACGAGACGATGACGTTAACCTGCAATGATCAGCTATAGTAGAGCCTGCTGAAGCCTCAAAACCTCTTAATTTCAAACCAATCTGGTAGGAAATGGCTGCACCAACTCCATGTCTACGTGAGGTCCTGCGGGAGAGATGCAGAAAGATGTTCTTTGATTCATTCACACGAAAGTATGAATGAATCAAAGAACTTACCCAGAAATGTTCCTCGGACTCCATTCATGCTTGTGGAACAGGAGCATGGGCTCAGCATCCCACTCTCACTAATGCCCACGGTAAAGCAAGTTTTGGTCTATGCTCTGACTGTCCACATTTATTACCACATACGAATGTCTACACCACGATTTCAGATGCACGTAAAATCCTAAATCGTGTACACTTTACTAAGGGGCCTCTCTCAGTAATAACATTCAGCCACAAACTCTAACAGCTATGTGTTAACTACCCTCTGCCAATATCTTAACATATATATCCTTCACAACCCATCTGCTTTGGAAAAATCTGGCAGAGAAGATCTGGCAGCGCCTGTGAGCTATGCCCTACGGCACACGGCGGATACGGGGAATAAACCGCGGACAGCAGGTTCTCCAGCAACGCTGTCCTGTCCCCCCGCGCACGCTGACTGACAGCTCGAGCCGTGCAGCTGTGCTGCGGCTCTACCAGGAGACAAATGATCTCCAAGTCTTTGCTGAAAAACACCCTGTCTTCGGTCCTATCTTCCCGTAACAACTTCTGGGTCCCAAGACCATATGGCACGAATAATCAGTGGGCTACTAATGCTGTCGAAAGTGCACGAGGAAAAGGGGAAGGACGCATGCCAGAAACGCGCCTCCCTCGAGAATCCCACTGCAGCAGGTTTGGCAATGAGCCCCAGAGACCCCGAATCTACGGCTCCCCACTAGCTTGAGAAAGGAGGCACACAAGGTCTGACGACGACCACCTGCTCAGTGAAAGTCCTCAGGATGGAGCTGCGCCTTACGTGGCAGCTGGCTGGCACCACGGGGAGGGACGCGCGGCGTGAGGAAAACCAACCAGACAGGGCCATGCTGGTTAGAAAGAGCACTTTAAGCAACAGAAAACATCTGCTAAATCAGTGTCTAGTTATCACCCAAATGACAATACTTTTATTTCCTGCCATGCCCCAGGATGGAAGAGGCTCAGACCAAGCTGTGGCTGCGTACATGGGAAGCAAAGAGGGAGACCTCGCAATACATCTGCCTCCTGACTTATTAAGTCTACAGAATGTCTGGAACGGGAGTTTTGAACGAACAAGGCTTAACGTAGCCTCATGAAAGTAACAAGAAACTTGTACAAAATGCCTTTTAAATAAAACCTATTGAAGCTTTAGACCTCCATATTAAGTCTTCAAACACTCCATCTTACAAAGGTCAAGCCTCCAAACAAGAACTTGACTGATGTACAAATTTAATGGCAGATGCTCACATACACGCAGCGTGTGCGTGCCAGAACGATTGTTCTCTGCATCAAACTGCCACTCGCCCAAAGAGATTCCCCCAAAAGATCACAGTCTATAGATGCACAGCTGTGCAGGGACTTCTACCTGCAAATCTGCCCACATACCTTCTAAAAAAGCAGAGCTTAAATACATGTGCTCAGCAGATAATGCTTTGCCCATGGCATCGGGTTTTGGTTCTACCCAAATAACAGAGAGGGGGGTCACCAGACAGATCTTACCCCGACAGGACAAAGCAGCAGGAGATGGCCGAGAGTTCTTCAGCAAAGCACCTACATGGTACGTGCACACCCGGTGGGCCTAACTCGCCTGAGACAATTTAATTGTGCCACGCAAAATAAACGGCTCTCTGCCACGTCAGAGCGTGTAGCTTCACTTATCAGCACCTAAGCCATTTTCGGTGAAGCAGAACTGAAGTGTTTATGTGAAAGCTGCTTATGTGGCCAGCCACTCGAGAGTCCTCACTTTAAAGTACCATGAAATAGGCACACTATTATGGGAATTAGGGACATTTCTCCACAGAGGGCGAGCTGGCAATCACAGGGAGACCCGGCTTCATCCTGAATGTGATTGACTTTGCACATCTCGCCCTGACCAACCGCACGTCTGCATAGACCCAGAGCACGTTGAAGGTGTACCTCCAGAGGTACATCATCTCTGCTGGGGCCACGAGTCGGCAACAGCGCGACAACAGGAGGAGAAACTCTCCTCTCTGAAGACCATAAGTGACTCCTGGCAGTGCCTTTGAAAGCGAGAGCCCCAGAGGCAGCGATGTCGGAGCGATCTCGGGACGGTGGGGAATGTTTCACGAAGCTGTACTTGACACTGTCCTATGGTTTTGATTCACTATTTTACTTAGTAGACACATTTGGAAGTGTTAAGAGTTTCTTCTGTGAAATTTAACTCGCAGAGAAGACCCTCTTCTGGCACATTACAAATTTCAATCAAAAAGTTATAACTTGCTGGAAGTGCCACGGACAGTTTCCTATTACCCTTCTGGTGGCTACCATCACGACAGGTTACATAGGAGATTCAGGTACATTTATTTCCTGAGGAAGTATTCACACTACCACAACAGGTAAAGCTTGGCTTGAAAAATTCTGAAAGAACCTGAAGTATAAATGTCCCGTGACAAAGTTGCCACGAAGCATTTTGACTCCATTGAAACAAAACCTTACCGAAGGAATATTTAAATATTTCCAGTTGAAATTTTTCAGACACACAATTGCACGAGAAATTTCCATTCCTTTTTTTCTGGGAGTGAAATTCCAAAATTTCGCCCACAGTGGCTATTTCCAGTTTTACTGTGCTCCTGCCTGAGGCGCAGTCTGCCGTCAGTTCAGTGGAAATACTGAAATCCGGTACATTCATGTTAAGAAACCTGTAGATATGTCAGCAAATGTGTATTAGCAGCGGCGACTCCCACCTGGGCACGCACCTTCTGACAGAGGACAGTTTCCCAGGCCCTTCCCGCCACCCGGCTCCGCAGCCGGTGGGCAAATAAAGAGAAATCTCTCAGTATCTTGGAGGAGGCAAACCCTCTAAGTTGCTCAGTACCCTCCCCGAGCCTTCAGCACGCAGACATGCAGCTGGATGCGGCGCAGCGGGCCCCGAGCACGGACCACGTCGGCAGCTCTGCCCGCGACCCGCCCCACGGCAGCAGGCGACCCCCCACTTCCCCCGGCCCCCAGCCTGAGGCCATCGATGCTCTCCTCAGCGAACGTGAGGAGATCTGGGGCTGAGGGGTGACCCACCTACACTCCGAGGTGTCCCGTGACTGTGAGGCCATTTAAGGCACACTGGTAACATCTCCACTAGCCCGTCCCAGCAGCTCGAAGCGTTTGGCAGAGGCAGTGGGGCTCTCAGCACCGAAGGCTCTGGTATTTACCCCTCTCTACACTCCCCCGTGCCCCAGCCAGACCGTTACCGCTACGCCACGGTCTTGTTTTGCATTAGGACTAACCACCAAGCTAGCAGCAAACACAGTACAGACCCACCATTTAAAATGTTTGGCATTATGTGTCGTTTCTGTTGTGTTTCATATGAATTTCTTTCCAGAATGTGGTGGATGTATTAATGACGGGGAAAGCTGCTGTTTTAACAGCAATACAGTATCCCAATAACGCTTTTGTTTCCAAGTATTTTCATGTCAAGACTACAATTTCAGGCAATTAAGCATTTCACCATCACTGGGAAACAAGTAATTATTGTCACTCCCATCTAACAGACCGAGGAGCTGGCAAACACCAGTTGCTGACTAAAACTGAAACTGGAAACGGGATGTTTGGAGCCGCCGCAGGGATCGACCCCAGAGCTTTCCCTGCCGGCACCGTACCCGGCCCAGAGGGAGACAAGGGGGGCCCAGGGGGAAACCGGGTAATTCATCCCGACCCCAAGAGCCGCAGATCAGCTCAGGTCCGAGCAGTTCCAACCCGTCTTCCATTTATCAAGTGTGGTATTTCAAAGCGGTGAATGCTTCTCAGCCATTTAAACGCCATATTTCCCACTGGAGATCCTCAGTAAATTGTCAGTGTCGGTGACATCTTGTGGCAACGAACTCTTTGCTGCAGCACACGGCAAACGCCGGCAGGAGGACAGGCAGAACCCTGCCCGCGCCCCTCGTGTGCCTCTTCGGCCCAGTGCAAAGCGAAAGCCCGAGCAGTCAGAGCCTATAACCCCTTTCAGGATGTGACCCTTTACGCACAGGGCTATCCAAGTGAAATGTAGAGGGTTATACCAAACCCAGGAACTATACGCGATTTTTCAAATCTCTCATCCTTTGTACGGCTTGCACGCTTGGGCTTCTGAAGTCCGCATGAGTCATCCTAAGAGCTTCCCAGCTCAGTATGCAAATTTGGCAAAAAAAAGCATTTAAACAAATTGTTTGAGTTCATAAGGACTCAAATAATTTTGTTTTCTCTTTTTCTCATTCTGCCTTTTGTAGAATAAAAAGGGATTAGTGCATGTCCAGCTATCTAAACTGAACCCTTTTAGGAAAAAATGTTGACAAAGGAGAATGTATATTTTTACAGCTCTGAAATCCATGCAGAAAATAAGTATTTCTAAGATAAATGCCGCAACTTCATAACTTCAAAAAGTATTTGATGAAACAAAATCAATTTTCTTTAGCTGCATTTCATTTCCTTCTGTTCTAATGCTCTCTTTTTTAGACTTTCTTCTGTCACTTCGTGTTGTCACTCGAGTGAGTATAAAAAAAGACACCAGAAAGTCTATGGCCTGATACACAGTCTGCTTAAGCAAGTGGAATCTTTACTCTCAGCAAATCTGAGGTCAAGCCCTTCGACAGCCTTAAAGAGAAGGGTATTTTTGCATTAGGGTTGTTTCTCAAACACTTGCAACGTTCAGCTTATTTACACATCTTCGCACACATCAGCACTGGCTGTCAGTGGGAATTCTGTACCTCGGTACTGTCATTAAGCCAACTTCCACGGGATTTGAAAAGTTGGGAGAAAGAAGGCTCCTGGAAGAAGAGAGGCAAAGGGAAGCACAGCAAACTAGAACTGGGTAATTAGGTGCATTCAAATTGCAAACAGGTCACAATAAATGGCACATATCTGAAATACGTAGGCGTTTTCATCTTTCTGAATGCAGAGTCCTGTGTTGTAAAGGACAGAAGACATACAAGCACCCCCCTTTTACAGCCCGAGGGAAAACATTTAGGAACGGAGGAAATTTTCACAGGTGAACGGCAAGGCATGAAGTCATTCCAAGGATCTCTCAGTCTCTTTAGTTTGGAAAATTGTCGGAATGGTCTGCTCAGTGTCTGACACAGCTTCCAGGCATTGGGAATCCCGCTCCTACATGCAATGGCGAGGTGTTTAAACACGTTCATTTCCCACTGCAGTTGTGTCTCAAAGCAAACAGGCAATGTTCTGGAAAAAACACTGGACAAAACCAAAACTTTTGTCAATTGCTATTTAAACATTTGTTCAGACTCCTGCCTACTCTCCTGATAATTGTTTCCCATTTAGATAAGTAATTAAAAGGCAATTGTGCTATTTTACACATGTTACCATCAATTTACTTTTCCACTGCATAGCTGGAAAAACGCAAAATGAAAGCACTTGAGCCTGGATTTAGACAGTCTAAATTCCACTTGAGTTCCTGCCCCTCATGTCTGCAATGGGGGAGGTGTCTGTGCAGACCCAGCAGCCGGGAACCAGGAGGCGAAAAGCCTGAAGGCACCTGAACGTGGGTCCCCCCGCGAGCACCGTCCTCCCAAACACAGCCCTACCCGCGAGGGCTGGAAGGGTTTCTGAGCCGGGGCATTGCTCCCCTGCGCTGTTGCAGTCAGGGTTAGTTCGCTGGCTGGAGTTAAAGGCAGGTTATTGATGATTTATGTCATAAACAGGGGTAACAACCATTAACGTGTGTATACATATCTCCATAACCTGACGCAGAACTTCCCTGCAGCATTCATGTAACGCTCAGTCCTTCAACTGCCTCAAAGGCGGCTACGCTAAAGTTGTAAAATATGGCTTTAGTGAGGACTCTCGATGAAGAAAACCTTGAGAATGGGCCTTTTCCTATGAGGACCAGATATCTGAAGTAGATAAGGAAGGGTTTCTGAGTCCTGAGGGAAGTGTCTGATCTGTACTTAGCCGCAAACATGAAGGAACATAATCTACACCCTGAAGGGCTCCTGCTTCACAACAGGCGGCGGACGAAATGTTGGTAGCAGAAATGTGGAAGTCCCTTGCCTTCAGAACGCCAAAACTCTGAAGATGTTTGTCACTAAGACCTGGGTTTGTTTCCATACCAGATTATGTCTCTTCTGCAGCTGTTTGTTCTTAAATAATGTGGCACCAGTTGTCAAACCCACATACCTGCCCAGTGGGTGACAGCCCCCGTATTTGTGCAAACAGGGTCACTAACACAGCATGGGCTGCTGACACCTGTGGCCTCTGCAAATGCGTTCTGTAACAGCAGCACGGGCAGGACGTAAGCAGCACGTCAGGACGGCCGCAACCAGCACAAACCACAGCACCTCAGGAATGTGCGAGAGAAGGAACCTGTGTGCATACGGGCTGCTGGGAGAGCACTATGAGCGTGTTAACTCCTCTCTTCTTACTTGTTTGGATCCAGAGGGACCCAGCGAGGACAGCATTTCATTTGCTCACAGGCAATAGCCAAGATTTGACAAGCACACCAACGTCAAAGACAAACATGAAGCAGAGAAGTAATGGAAAGAAGAGCCATGTCATCTCCTGAAGACTGCTGAATCCCGTGAAGCCACCTGCGAAGCCTTCCAGGAACAACTCAGCCGCCGCTGCCAATGCAAGTGTGTTGGATTGGCTCAGCCATCTTCAAGAAGGCAAATCACTGTAATTCCCTTTCAAGGCAAAACAATTTCAAACTCGCTTTCTGAAAGTCAGGCACCTAAGCACAAGTGGCCTTATTTCCAACAGTAGCAAGCACGGAGGCTCTCAAAAAGATGAATGGAAGCTGTGATTGCTCACCACCGCTGACAATCAGGTGGCTTGTAGTTAAGTGTCTACATCTGCAAAAGAAAAAAGCTGGCTCAAAGGCTTCATTTTCACCGCAAGTGCAAGCTGGGGTATTTGAGTGCAGCCAACAGTCTCAACGCCTTCCTTGCAAAGTCTTGCAACCTCCAGCAAAAAATACTAAAAGCATCGCACGGGTACTACTCCTGTGCTCAATTTGCAGTTGTACCTTCCTAAATATTTCAAAAGTTTGACATCAATTGCAGGCATAGGTACCCAAGAAATGTGTGCCTTCTGCACTGTGGGTTCCCACGGGATCCCGGCATCAGGCAGCTCTGGACCGGCACTGGAGGGAATACTGCTGACTGAAGCCCATTTGCTGTGAAGGACGGACAAGAAACTAAAAAGTTCTTTAAATAAATTCCTTTAAGTTGGATCCATTAGGCTGGAGCTCACTTAGGCTGTATATTCATGCCATACTTGGGGTGGGGCTGTGACTTGTCAGATATGCTTAATAAATCTTTCCCCCATTTAGTCCATTTATTTTAAGAATCAGCTGCTCGGTAAAGTACAGAGAAGGATCGCTTCTCACCAGGAAAATAGAATCAGCATTCCTCGCTCTGAGACCCTGTCTTTCATGCATAGAAAAGAGTGCCCATAAATCTAGCATGGTGGATCTCAAAAGCTGAAATAGGATTTATTTGGATGCCTTCCACACACTGCAGCTATATTTCATAACCACTTACAGTGCTCACTAAATTTTGACATGGCTGTTCCTGAAAACGCACACTTTTCATGGGGGGGATAATTAACTGTACAACTGTACAACTACCCACTCGAGAAGTATCAGACTGACTACATTACAAGCAGGATTTGAAATCTGTTGCTACTGCACCATAACTCTTCTTGAAAGGTGTTTAAAGTTCTAAGCATGATGACAATTCAGAAATATTTAAAACCAGAACCTAGACCCATGCTTTGCATTCTCGCCAGGATCGTGGTTACCATGTTATCTCCCCGTTCACTCTCAGATTTTCTGCTTCTAAACAATTAAAATGAGGAAGCGTTATTCTGCAAATAAGGAACGTCCTGACATCTAAATCAAGTTGAAGAAGAGGGAAACAAAATTTTCTCATTTAAGAATCTTTTTTTTTGGTGGGGAGAAAAAAAAAAAATAAATCATTTCATCACCTAAAGCACAATACACCGGTTCAAAGCCTGACCTCAAGGAAGATAAGAAAGAAGAAAGTGAATATGGAGAAGGGTGTCAGCTACTATACCTAGGAGAGAAGGAATTAAATTAATGAAGAGAAATTAAGGCTGAATATTAAGAGGAGGGAGGCATTTGTCATAGAGGGGCTTCTTTCTCTTAATGCAGCCCGACACAACGACGCATGCTTTTTGCCTTGTGGAAAGTTTTACAATCTCTGAATGCGTGTACACTTCCTACAGTGCTTGACTTCCTACGGCTTTCGAAAAGAATTAGCGGCCGTAACTGTCCTCTACACCTTTGGAAGTCTTCTCCTCAGACCCCACCTAATCCTTATTCATTTCATTTCGTCCATTTCCAGGCTGGAAACTAAGCGCTCCAGTGCTTTGCATGAGCTTACGGGATGAGGTTGCAGAAGCAAAGCTGAAGTCCCACCACGTGGAACCTTTCGCCGGCCCAACATCCCGACAAACGCCCAGGGGTGGCCATCGCATGCTGCTCTGCAGGGAGGGCTGGAAAGAGCCATCAACACCTCTTCTCCGTTTCTGCTGCTTCTAACCAGAAATCCGGTTATGTAATGACAAACCCATAGTTTCAAAAAGGAGCTGCAGCCTCTGCGCAAACCGAATTTTTTCCTAAAGGGAATCTTTTTCTGCTTGAAGTACAATAGGTACTCGTGTAACTATGAACCACCATTTTAATTTTTCTTTTTGCCTCATCAAGTACTTACCGAGCAGAAGGTACTACCTGTGATAAATGCTACCTGTCAAGACTTTACTTTGATCATGCTTCAAGAAGGAAGGATTTCCAAATCATTTGCTTGGAAATTTTTAATTCTTAAGTGGGTTGTTTGTTTGCCTCAAAGGAAGCACTAACCTATTTTACAGTGTCAAAAAATCTATTTTTAAACAAAGTTTTCCTTTGTACTTTAAACATTCCCTAAAAATACTTCTTAGGCTCATTTTGTAAAATTAAAATGAAGTAGATGTTTAAACTATTGTCTGATTCAGCAGCTCTGTCGTTGTGCGTACCCACCGCTCACGGAAGGATCAAATCTGGCCAATGGCTCTGTTCACCTGAATTAGGGTGTTGAGTTAATACTGTCATTTGTCATGGCACCAAAGTCCCTCTAACCGTGCCCAATCACAAACAGAAGAGATTCCTAGTTTTGCTTAACATTCTTTTAAAAGTGCCAGGCAGAGCACAAGTACTGCAGCCCTCTCACAAGCCCTTCCTATGGTTTATATTTAGTGTCAAAAATAAAATTAGGAGGCTTGGTGTGGGAGGTGGTTTAAAAGGTCACCTCTATAGCTTATAGAAAGGATTCGCCTCGCTCCACTAAGCCCCAGACACTGTACTTCAATTTCACCAGTTCAATTTGACTTTGCCGGACTGGGCGGGAGGGCTGCAATTCATAGAGCGCGGTCGGCGGAACGCCCAGCGCACTGCGGCGCAGCCGAGCCACGGCCTCGGCTCTGCGCTCGGCTCTGCGCAGGGGAACTCCGCGGGAGAAGAACCGAAACGGCCCGCTTTTCCTGTAAAATGAAACATTCGGAAATACACAGATATTCTGAGCGCCATGCTGGACGTGACGGGCAGCCTTTGCATGGAAGAAGACCAAAAAAATAGCCAGGATGCCATCATAATCAAAATATCACTTGCTACCAGAGGGATGCTAGCACTAATATTACCTACTTTAAGCAACAGTAAAAGCAGCAGCAGGAGAATGATTCTCCTGGTAATGGAGACTTTGCTCTCCGCATTTGGAGGACGCTCTTTCCCACTCCTTCATGTCACGTCTGAGGGAATTATTCACAGGAAACACAGCAGCTAGACCCCTTTGTTTTGCACTCGCTGTTCTTAGGCTCAAAGATTTCATTAAAATCCTTTCACGTTAAAAAAAGAAAAATCTCGGAGGAAGGGAAAAATAAAGCTTTCTCCCCCATTTTATTTACAGACACTGCTAAGCCTCCTTAAGCTACTTTTGACTGGCTGTCTCGTCCCCCGACAAAGCAGATGTGAGGAAGGCAGATATATAACAGTACAGCACGCACAGCAGGGCTGCCAACTGTCAATAAATTTATGAACAGTTTGTAGATCTACAGGAGTTTTGTGAAAATTCTTATTCTTTCAGTAAAAACTGGCAAGCTTTCCTGCATCTTGGCAAAAAGAAAAAGTTATAAAATTACAATTTGAGAACATACTGGGTCTACTTCCACCTGGAAAAAAACCCCACAAAACATAACCCTGATGTTGCTGGATGAGATCAGTTTCTGCATGGAGCTCTCTCAAATCCCTCTGATGTCGGAATGGATAACGGAGTTGCTGATGTTTGAAAGTAATTGGCAAACGAATTCTGCAGGACACGGAATATTGTGCAACAGAACGTGAATGCGGTTTAGTTAACCACTAAAATAGAAATGCTTTGTTTCAAAAATAACTTACTGACATTGGAGTTTTAAAAATAACCACCTAGAATTACTTTTATGACCAATCACACGGGCTATTTCCCTTTCTGCCCCAAACCCGGGTAGGTTGAGATCCAAACGCTAATCTGCACAAACAGCTCTGAGCTGTATTCTCACCCATCGACTTGAATGTGCAAAACCCGTGCTTCCAGACGTGAAGGCTGTACTGAAACCGTTTTGCATAACTCGCTTGATATGCATGAAATTATAGGGCCATCCTACAAACCAGTCATTGCCTGCTTTGTGCCTGCACCTGTACCTGTTTGCGTGTCCGTACCCTGCCATTCGCCCGGGTGGCTCCCGCAGGGCAACGCACAGCCCTGGGTGCCCAGCGCACACCCACCCCAACGCACACCCACCCCAGCACACACCGACCCCAACGCACAGCCCTGGGTGCCCAGCGCACACCCACCCCAACGCACACCCACCCCAGCACACACCGACCCCAACGCACAGCCCTGGGTGCCCAGCGCACACCCACCCCAACGCACACCCACCCCAGCACACACCGACCCCAACGCACAGCCCTGGGTGCCCAGCGCACACCCACCCCAACGCACACCCACCCCAGCACACACCGACCCCAACGCACAGCCCTGGGTGCCCAGCGCACACCCACCCCAACGCACACCCACCCCAGCACACACCGACCCCAACGCACAGCCCTGGGTGCCCAGCGCACACCCACCCCAACGCACACCCACCCCAGCACACACCGACCCCAACGCACAGCCCTGGGTGCCCAGCGCACACCCACCCCAACGCACACCCACCCCAGCACACACCGACCCCAACGCACAGCCCTGGGTGCCCAGCGCACACCCACCCCAACGCACACCCACCCCAGCACACACCGACCCCAACGCACAGCCCTGGGTGCCCAGCGCACACCCACCCCAACGCACACCCACCCCAGCACACACCGACCCCAACGCACAGCCCTGGGTGCCCAGCGCACACCCACCCCAACGCACACCCACCCCAGCACACACCGACCCCAACGCACAGCCCTGGGTGCCCAGCGCACACCCACCCCAACGCACACCCACCCCAGCACACACCGACCCCAACGCACAGCCCTGGGTGCCCAGCGCACACCCACCCCAACGCACACCCACCCCAGCACACACCGACCCCAACGCACAGCCCTGGGTGCCCAGCGCACACCCACCCCAACGCACACCCACCCCAGCACACACCGACCCCAACGCACAGCCCTGGGTGCCCAGCGCACACCCACCCCAACGCACACCCACCCCAGCACACACCGACCCCAACGCACAGCCCTGGGTGCCCAGCGCACACCCACCCCAACGCACACCCACCCCAGCACACACCGACCCCAACGCACAGCCCTGGGTGCCCAGCGCACACCCACCCCCGCGCACACCCACCCCAACACACACCCACCCCCGCGCACACCCACCCCCGCAGGCAGCCCGGGGCAGGTATCATTACAGAGGTCAGCTCGCCATCCAAAGACGTTTAAAATACCAGGCCGTAAGCTCCCTCGCTCTACAGCTAAATCTTAAATTCAGGTTTTCTCCAGTTCTACGGATTGCCAAGGTTCGATTCAGAGAAGTGCAGCAGGAACGCTACTGGAGAGCAGTCTTGCCTACGAATTTTTATTGTAACAGAGCTGAATTTATTCCAGCTGGCTTTCTGCAAATGCAGATAGGACAGACAAAGATTTTTACATTCAAGATTAAGCAGAATTTTAAAGGCAGGAGGCACGTCTGCCTGCAACAGCATCTCATGAGGTTCCACACCTCTTAGCGTGGCTGAAAAAATGATGAAGCAGCTACAAAATGTCCATTCTTCTCAGCAGCTTTCCTGGTCCTACAGCTAGAAGCACAAGACTTTTAGGGCTCTCGCTATCCGTCAGGCTTCACAATCATTTTGAACACTTACTTCAACCACTAACCCCGCCATGTTTCTAACAGCTACTTTTATCAGCACTGAGCGTGCAAGGCCAGGTTGGACGGGGCTTGGAGCAACCTGGGCTGGTGGGAGGTGTCCCTGCCCAGGGCAGGGGGTGGAACAAGATGGTCTTCAAGGTCCCTTCCAACCCAAACCATTCCATGACTCCATCAGGGACTTAATAAAATAAAATTAAGGAACTGAGACTGTGTCTTCATCTTCTTCCTTCTTTTGGGCTGGGTAATGACAAATATGAGCCTTTTGCAACAGTCTATTTGTATTATTTTTGAAAGTTATTTAAATGTGTAAATTTGAATAGCACAAGTGAAATCAACTGCAACGTTTCTCAGCATGCCGAATGCCAGCACTGGTGTGTGCGCATACACAAACACCCCACCTGAGCAGGGGAGGGAAGCAGAGAGCAGGAGCTCACATACGCACCCAGACAACCATTCTGGTGGGAAGAAAAAAAAATTGCCTTCTATCAAACCGAGATTAAGTGAATTTCTGCCACTACTGAATGACTTGGGAACTCTATTCACTTTAATGTACTATGAGCTGTCATTCCCATCTTTATACAAAGGCACTGACTTTCTCAAGAGCAGCTTGAAAAAGTATTCAACATTTTCTGTACTTTCTATATGTATTTTTTCCATTAAAATGATACTGTTGCATGTTAGCAGGAACAACACAGACCTCTCGTCTCCCCTGGTTTTCTGTTTGTACGTATTATTTACGGGGAGAGCTGGCTCCAACCCTTGCATATAGGCTACCTCACGCTTGCTATTATAACATATTATCGTGACCTTTTTGAGTTCTTAGCACTGTCGCTGTTTACCGCTAGCCTTAGAAATTCAGAAAGAGCCCTGAAGGCTTTTCCTTGGTCCATGAAATTTGCTTCAGATTTGACGGGTAATGATTCGAAAATCTCCATTTTGTTCTCTCCCTTTGTCAGCAGCGTTTTGGTAGTCTCGGGATAACATCGGGGCACGTGGAAGTGCTGCACCCAAGGCAGCAGCGTGCAAGGCAGGGGCAGCAGCACACGTAACCAACCTGCAGGACCCGAGCTTTGAACCCCACTCCTGCCCTGGCCGGGGACACGGTTCGTGAACCTGAGCACTGTGACACCGGTTTTAGCCCATCCAAAATGAGATCTTCAGCGTGGCCACCGGTCACACGGCTCCACGATGCCTCGGGACTGCTGAAGTCGGTCTTTAGATACGCCTCTTTGAACTCCTGACTTCCCAACGCCACGTCCGTGCATTACGTATGACTTCACATAACACACATGAGCAGAGATGGCGGGGGACCGGCATTAACCTTTCGCCATTTGTGCAGCGGAAAGAACGGGCAGAGCACCACAGCAGTTCAGCCGGATGCGCTCGTGACTCCCCCGGCCCGTGTCCCCCCGCAGGACGGCAGACCCAGCTCCCGCTCCTGCTCCTGCTCCCGCTCCTGCTGGGTCGCAGACGAGTGGAGAAGAAGCTGCAGCTACGAGCGCCGCGGCCGTTTGCAGCAGACAGCCCGGGGGGCAGCCGCAGCACCGAAAGCCGTTTTGCAGCCGGCGCGTACCTACGACAAGAACGCTTTCAGCTCCAGTAATTCTTTATACTGCAGTAGGGACAAGATGACAAATCTGATTATACTGAAGTCCATTCTTTCACCCGGCTTTCCAAAATTTACAGGTTTACCATACGCTTTAATGGAAAAATAACCTGCCTCTTTTTAGGTAGCTATCGTTTCAGTTTTCAGGGATTCAATCCTTTCACGCGCGCGTTGCCACCTACACTGAGAAGTCAGATTCTCTATAGTCACGGGCAAACAGTCCTTCTGCCGCGACCCCGCGCTGTGTGCCCGGTGTCTGACAGACAGCCCTTCAGGAATGTTTGCAAACGGGTCTTCTCTGTTTAGGGGCATTGGTACCCGGGTTTTAAAAGATACGCAGATGTCTACTTACTAATTATGTCAAATTAACATTAGAAACATATATATATATATAAAAACGCAAGGAGGAAGGCAGATAGACAAATAGATAGATAGAGAAATTGCCTAATGCATTTTGCCACCTCACAATTTAACTGTATTCCACTGCATCAGGTTTTTGGTTTTTTTTCAGAGAAGACACATTGTTCAGTTTGTCAGCGAGAGAAAATTCATACTAGGTACTGCAAAGAGCTACTTACTGGCACCGTATACAATTTGTAGGTAATTCACATTAAATTATATCTCCCATTCCACTGTGTATTGGAGAACAAAAGATATGCCTGCAAGAATGACAATGTTACATCTGCATAGAGAGACTGTGATTATTGTACAATAAGGCACATTCTTCCCACATACAACTTATGGAAATGTGGATGCCCTAAATCAAGGGCCACATTTTGATACCACTTATGTCAATGGGACGTTGCCACCAAAAAGGACAAAAGATAAATTTCTCTCCCAATTACACTGAATATAAAAACACAAAATACACTGGAAAGAAGGGTGGTGGAGGCTTTTTTTCTTTCTTTCTTTCCCTTTTTTTTTTTTTTTTAGG
>VUYV01000178.1:1450391-1610023 GCA_008711295.1 Anarhynchus alexandrinus | reverse complement strand
TTTTTTTCCCTTTTTTTTTTTTTTTTAGGAGGGTAAAATTACAGATCTAGCTAGTCTAATGGTTTTTTTTCCTCCTGCTATGTGGGTGTCAGGATGTCACAGGTTCTTCTTCACCTCATGAAATATGATTTTGCTAATGTTTCCCTCACGCTATAACAAAAAGCCACGTAGGCGGTATGTACTGGCTTTCAGGAGTGTGAAGTCCCATTATTTTTTGTAAAAAAATTCAAATGTGGTCTGCAGGAAATGAAAGAGTTTATCCTGGAGAAGGGATGAATTTTCGCTCTTCAGCATGGGTGCGCACACACCCGCACCTGTGTTTGCACTCCACCTATGGAGGAACCCCAAAATAAGCAGAAACCGTGTGTCGGACTAATCCAGGAGAAAATTCTGGGGCATGTAGGTGTGAGGCTATTTATGGGATTTCCAAAAATGTCAAAATGTTAGCAGATATATTTTTTTTTTTTTGCACCTGCAAAGTGAGGGTTTGCAAATCCGCAGTTTTCAGCACATGTGGAGGCAGTGCTGAGGCACCGGCAAACACGCGGAGCCCGGGTAAGCACTGACTCTTTTTCCCCTCCTTATATAAAGAAGAAAAAAGCAGAACGGCAGCTTATCAGAAGGATTTTACCGAAACCCAAAGCATGGAAGACAGAAGTAGAAATCCAGAGCAGTCTCTTGCCTGGAGTGGAACAGTCCTTCGTGGTGCTACCAGCAAAACCCTAACGCCTTCCGGCACACCCTCTCCCAGAATAGTCAGTCTACGAAAGCAAATGAGAGCCATTCACCCCCAGGTGGGGGGCACCCACCCCATCGGAGAGATGCTGGGACTCCACCGCAAAGGAATTACCGGTGCTTCCTTTCTCCCTGGTGAGAAAAAGGAAGAAGCGAGAACGCCCCGGGCACGAGGAGCAGCGCTGCCGTCAGCCCCGTGGCGCGCGGGTCTGTGCGCCGCTGGGGGCTCACCAAGGGCCATCGCCGCCCCCGGCCGCAGCGGGACTTCCAGAAAAGCCCTGTAAGCATCGTCAGAGGAGCAACTGCAAGAGAAGTGGAGTGTTTTCTGAGATGACTCCTTTCCTCACGCTACTTTCATCAAATATAGAAAAGATCAAATAAACCCCCAAATTACAGGCTGTGTATACATGCTAGCTCACACATCACTAATCCCTCTACTAATGAGTGCAGGATTTCAACATTTGAATTCTAAGGAATCAAGTCTTTGGAGAGCTTTTTAAAAACACCAAGCAGTTGGGGTGCCTGATGTTCTCCCTCATGAGATTTTGTCACTTAAAAGATATATATAAAAATGTTCCTTGCCAAAGCGAGGCCCCAAATGGAATTTTTGCCCCGACCGCCATCCTTCATAATTTGCATGTAGTTAAACACTTTCCATTTTCTGTCAATTTTAACATTATTTACAGTACAATGATGCCTAGCTTTAATTGAATATTTAAATAAATGCCTTCTAGAAGATGAATGCTTAGTGTTTGCAATAGGAAGAGGCAACCTGGCTATAGATAATTATGTCCTACTTTGGTCTGGAGTTTATTTCAATCATAAAAATAACCAAAGGAATGGGAACACAATTTCAGCTAGAATTGTATGTTTACTCATATATAATTAATAAGGCCCGTACCTAATTTGCATTCCAAACTCCTCAAATGAATCTGTTTAGGCAGGAAATACCATGGCTAATTGGTCTAAATGGACAAGTTGCATCCTGCCCAACACCTTCCCCTTTGTCAGACGAAGCCCCTCTATAGCGTAGTGCACCGCACGTGTAACTTCTGCCAGGACACGTGGGAAGGGGGTCTTTTGGACGGAAAAAAAGGTCAGTTCCTATATGGCAAACAAGTAAGAGGAATACATTCCCTTATGCTGGAATATTAATCACTTATATGTGAATAACAAGCGTGCCCCATGAGTCTAAATGATCCACTCATGTTTGTAAATGAGCTATCCATAGAGATTATTCCCACATAAACTTCTGAAGACCCAATCTTGCTGCTGCTGAAGTCAACAGTAACATCTCTATAAACCTCATTGCGCTTTGAATTTGCCAGACCCATAATAAAATACTACAGTCTTATCATTACAGGATAGCATTTCTCAAACTTCAAACTCACTCTCAGTTTCTCTAAGCTATGGATACCCAAATCCATCCTCCCACAAACGACGATTTCATGAAATCCTTTCAATATATACACACAGGCACACGTATACGTGTTATTCAAACCAACTGATTTGGGGAGCTGCCCTACCCAAGCTAATACCCACTGCGTACGGCGCTAATCCATATGGGTACATTTTCACAACAGCTACCAGGGCATAGCAGAATCTCCAAATTAATTATGTGCAGTAAAATTCACAAAGGTGCTTAAAAGGGTTACTTAAAACACTGTTGCTGCCAAATGCGTAACACTTAAAACTTAAATGGTGCCATATATTACCAAGTTCACCACCGCTCCGCTTGCTGGAGTTGTGAAGATAATTAAAAGCCACTCTAAGTTACGTAAGAAGATTATTCTTTTAGGAAGCAGTGCTTTAAAGGCTTCAGTTTGCTTCCACAGCACTTAGCTATTTGTTTTGTTTCTTCGAAATGTTTTATTTTAATAAGTGCAGTTTTATATGGGTTCTACTGCTTTAATGTAAACCACATGAATATGAATGGGCAGTATTTACAGGAGATTTCCCCCCTGCATTCTGCTCTATTTTGTCATATTGTCTGCAGCAGATATGTGATTTTTATTTTCCCTTTAGCAGTGAGGTAATTTGCCCATGTTATTTGCTCTGTGGGCATCCTCATAACACATTCTGAATTTATTTCATGATGTCTCTTGAAAGCACTGTGAATCCAAGACATGCCGAATCAAACTAATGAAGTAACCCCTGCACTAACAAACCCTCCCTGTCTCAGCTCTGTTAGAAGCAGAAAGGACATAAGACTGATAGACAAATATTAAAGATATAATTCTTTTGGACTTGGTCCACATGTTCACGAGATAATGAGACCTTAACAAAGACATAGATACGCATATGAAATATTAGACCTGACATTTCATTTGAGGTGAAAATTGCCAGTCCTCCTAATGACATCTTTTCTTACCAGGTACAAGAAAAAAAAGGACTGAACTGTAAAAACTCGCTTTTTCACAGCACTGATTTTGATCTTACCATACCAATTTTCATTGAAGAATTTTAAAATGAATACAATGAAAAGCTGGCAAGAAAAAAAAAAAAAGAAGCAGGCTGCTGGTTACTCACTAAGAGTTCCTTTAATTTTAAGAGAGCAGCACCATGAAACAAGCTGATATCACCATTATTCCCTAATTTGTGGCTGGCTCAGGCCTCTCAGATTTAAACCGCTCTACAGGAAGCAGAGAGGCTGAATGTAAAGTGAGCATGTGCCTCCTCCAAGTTAACGCTATTTATCTCGAAATACCGAGGGGGTTAAAACCAGTTTACATCAACCCAGACATTTTCATTCCTCAAGTTGCATCTTCAGCTCCGTTTGTGACCTTACAATGCAACGTGTCAAAAAGAAGAGGCATCTGAATCTTTTATTCCAGCTGTAGTACTGCGTCCTGCATACATTTCTACATTTTGTTTATGCTCCGATGTCACATCCCATTCCACATTGGTCACTCAAACACAGCTGCCAAAAGTTATTTTCATTAAAGCCTTTCAATGTGTTGGTAGGGGAAGGAGGTCAGGGCTGAGACGCCTTCTTTTTTGTTTGCTTGCGTTTTGCTGGGTTTTTTTAGAACAGAAGAGAAAACATCAAGAATACAGAAGAAAGGCAAAGCTTCCCAGACAATACCGCAGAACAAGTAAACGCCATGGCAGATATTCACTCCAGGAAGATAAAAGAGACACTCGAGCAAAAAGTTCCATTTCACGTATTTATTCTTCAAGAGATGACAAGTGTTGTAAAGCAATAATTGCAACTTCTCTAACTCCATGGCTTTAACCCAGCAAAACCAAGGGTACTCTACTGTAAATGCTGTAGAGAAAGGTGGTGAGACATCCTCACAACCGGATCTTTTCCTAACCTAGAGCCAGACTGCAGCAAATAGCCCTCGGGGTCTCTGGAGACCTCCGATACCATTCTTGAGCCTTCATCTCCAAATCACTGTGCACAACAGGCCAATACAGATGGGGTGCTAACAAAGTTCTTAACTTTAGTAATATAGTTCACAGAACTGCAATTATTGGCCATATTCCTTTCTTCTCCTCCTCACCCTTTCAGGAAAATTGTGAAACCTGGGCAGGCTCATCCCTATACAAGACGACGTTTGTGCCAGCCCTCAGCTCCAGGACCAGACTGTCAACAGGGCTTGATCACACCGTAAGGGGCTGACAAACTTCCCAAGCGTTCCTGAACGAACATCCCCGCGCCAAAAGTTATGCAGGGTGTCCTGCAGATCCCAGCATCTTCCAGAGCCATGGCGTTGAGCAAGAAGAGCAACGCAACATGAACTAAACCCCCTTGCTGAAACCGCAGCAGCACACCTCAAGAAAGCAATTTTCAAGGTTGCAACTCCATTACACCTATTTGGGGTGTTACAGTCACTTCCCTGTAACGACCACAACCTTAATAGGATTGCTTAGAGCAATCGTTCCTCATCAGGCTGCCCCTCTGTCAACGTCAGCTCTTCTCATTGTAAACCAGTATATTCTCACTGTAAACCAGTATATTCTCACTGTAAACTAGTACATTCTCATTGTAAACTAGCTCATTATAAACTAATATAATCTTGGAGGATTCGGGGGGCGGAAGAAAAGAAGAGATGGTGAAGGGGAAAAGGGAAAAAAATGGCACATGACAGCCAACCGCGCCAGCTGAAAATGTAATCTTGGCACAGAGCAGCAGCACAGCCTTAACATCGTACGCCCAAAGGTCTCGGGCATGTCTGATGTTAAACGACCCCGGTGAATCACGACGCAACCTCGCTCTCCTTGGCCACACGTGCCTCATGAAAGATGAATAAACATAAGCCGGTCTGCTGTCGTGTATGTGTGCTCAGAGTAATCTTGAGGTATTACCGTGAATCCTTCCAGACTGCCTAAGCCCCTACGAAGGGCATGTTATAAAAGGCATTCATCATCTGCTAAGAAGCTACATCTGGGACATTCCAGCGCCTAGGTAGTTCCTAAAACCATTTAACGGGGAGAAATGGCAATCAGCGAGATAATCAACTTGTACCACCCAAGAGAGAAATCACCCAATCCCTGTTTTGAACATTCATGTCTTCTTAAGGAGATTAAAATCTGGAGTTGATTTTTAAGTAATGCTACAGACAAAAGAGGGATAAAAATATTTTTTAATTCTTCCAGAACATTCAAACACAATCTGGAATGATCAATATCGCTAAGAACCCAAAGCAGTATTACCGGTTATGAAAAACCGGACTGTTAAACGCTAAATTGGAGAGGCTAAAAAACCCCAAATCAATGCTTATTTATAGCATTGTTCCCTCGATAGCTGTAAATAGTATCATTTTCACGGTCATAAAGTGCACTGGCATGTGCTGTGATTCACTCAGCACAGGTCACTAGTTAGATCCAGGACAGCAGATAAGCATGCGCTTAAACAAAGGGTCCATCTACGGCCCCAAAGGTGGCCCCTACAAACAGCAACACTGCTCATACACCGCAGTGTTTGAATAGCACCCTCCACTTCAGAAGAGAATTTCTTCTGCCCAGATATAACTATAAATATATAGTTCTCAACAACTGTTGGTGATTCTTAATTATTTTTGTTGCTGTTAACATGCTGGACATATTCCACTGAATTTCACAGCCTATAATGGAAGAACTGTTTATCCTAAATTATAAATTTTTCTTGTGAACAGAAATATCGATCTACCAGCAAATAGCAGTTTTATTTACTCAATATCCATAAGAGCAGGCTTACAGAAGTAATTTTAATTATTAAGTCTATGTTCAGCAATTATACGTTATGTACAAATTTCATTTCTTTTGTTAATTTTAATAAAAAGTCCATTCCGTGCCTGCTGTGTTCCTCTTCTACAAAAGCATTTAAAAGATTAGTCTTAATTATGGGTTTCAATATACCATGTGAGGGAAAAAAACCCAACAAAACCACCACCAGTGATGGATGGACTGCACGGCTTTCTGCTAATTTCTCAGCAGGCACAAACCCTGTGGCATTAAAAATACAGAAGGAAAATGACTTCCAAAGGTACTGAGGGAAAAATATCATCAGAAAGCAAACCCGTGCAATATCTGTGTCGTGTGCATACAGCACAGGCTAAATCTTCAAAATTTCCTATCTGCCATGAAGTCATATTTCAGATGATTTTGGGGGGTCAGATTTTCAAAGAGCATTTTGCTGGCGCAAAGCCTCAGCCCAGTGCCTTGTAATGAGCGGATTATGCACCCGATCACACTCATTTCTCCAGGTGTTAGGGAGCCGCTTGGTTTTGGCATTTTGCAAATCCCACCAGGCACCCGCCCGCGTCCCTGGGGAACGGAATCCTCTCGGCAGCCGGATGGACGCTAAACGCGTCCGCTCGTCTGCGTAACCGCAGACAGGCAGGGCCATACCCGCGCGCAGACTGCAGGGACAAGCGCGCCTGCGTGACACACAGCACCTCTGTGGGTCTCACACATTGCAGCGCATCAGCCATCAACACCGAGGGATCCTGTCACCGATCTGCATTCCCGTACCGTGCCTCGATGCACTCTGAGGGAGGAGGAGTTAGAAACAAACATTCAGGAAAGACATGTTATGATGATGGAGCTACGTGAACATTATCTGGTTTGAAAGTTTTTGCTGCTGCTAATACGTCCTTATCGCAGATGAGCACCTGGAAGCTGATGAACGTGCGAACACACCGGTATCTTGATGACAGCTCAGGAAAGCAGCTCGCAGTTTGCCATTTCCACCGCTCCCGTCCTCCCCAGCCCAGCTCATTTACGGGGCCCAGATGGACTTTGCGCACTGGGAGATGTTGCGTTATTCGCCCCTCATGCCAAGTCCCTCCGAGCACAGCAGCCACGCTGCCCGCTTGAATTGAACGATTCATCAGCCCCTCTCTATTTGTCCAGGATCTCAATGTGCTCATTCTTTTCTTCTCCTCTCTGCCCTTTTTCTCCAGTTCAGTTCAGTCTGCATTTCATTACAGCCTTTCTTCCCAGTGTCTCAGTACATCCACATTCATCCGCATTAACTCTGAACGGCAAAGTCTCGCTATCTGTTGGGAATGCTGACAACAGATTGTTTCATAATTAATTGAAAGGCAAAACCTGGACATTCTCAATCAATGCTGATGGGAATTACTTTGTCCAACTTGAGTAAATCAGCAGTGCATGGCACCGGGAAACCAACGCTCGAGTTACACACTAGTTATTTCACTGTGAGCTAAACACACAAAATTTGTGCTTATTTTAGGAAAACTTTTTAAAGCACTGCTTCAATGGTGAGTAGTGTAGACATTTGGAGGTAGATTATATCTGGTTAAATTAACTAGTATTTGCCTTCAAGACAAGATTACATAATATTATGGCTTCCACTTTCAAAGTCAACGTGGATGTGCAACAGGGATCAGACATCCATGGTATACAACTATCCTAGCAGAAACATGGAAAAAAGGCTCCCATAAAAATGTAAAGAGCAATTCAGTGCACATTTAATCACTTTAGTGCCCAAAGGCCGCACCACATCTGCGACACAAAGGATATGGTGCATGGTATTTTGCACACGTGCTCCTGTTCCACCGAGTATGGACTAGGTTCTGGTTTTGGTAAAGCTGAAATAACTCTGTATGAAGTTATTCTACAGTAATGTTAATGCAGTTTATATTTGAGTGCATCGCGTGAACTGTAAGATAAAAATTGCCATTTGAGATGAGGCCAATGGTCTAGAACCTCCTCCCCAGCTGCAGTCCAGCCCTGCGCCGCAGAGCCCATCTAACAACTTCCCAGCAGTCGGCTGCGGAAGATATTATCAGCACAAGGATGTTGCTCATTACTCCCTTAATTAGAGCTTGCTCCAAAGAATGAAGGTTTATAGTCTTTACTAATCCAACTCTGACCATCTTTCTTACCTAAGTAATCAGGGCTCTCACAAATCTTATCAAGCTTTATGTCCCGTAAGATTTAATGCACTGGATCAGATCAAAGGTCCTGCTACGAATTGCATCTCATCTTGGCCAATGGCCACCACTGGATACTTTTGACGTACAATACAAAGGTACCTAAATAAACATGCATATATGTATAAATATATGTACGCGTACATGTTTGTGTGCCAATGCGTACAACTAGAATGCATATAATACATATATACAAACAAACTTTCTAATAATGAACAATTTAAAATCCTTCAGCAATCCAACAGGCACGGCCAAGCAGCAATCCACGCGCGTGCAGGGGAGAACGAGCGGAAGCACAGGCTGAGCAGATGAACCCCAACCCCGGCGCCCGCGGGCAGTGAACGGCTCCCGTGGAAGCGGGGCGTCGCAGGGCTGTGCGCGCCCCAGTCTCGCGTTAGCGAGGGGCACGACGCGCTCCTCCCACCCTGGCTTCAGCGGCCGCACTCCGGGGCCACGTCTGCGGGGCGGCAACGAGCAAACGCCTGCCAGGGTTTAACACAGATGGGAAGAAAGGCCACGGCCCTTTTTTTTTTTTATTTAAGGAAGAAATTGGGAAGAAGGGATATGTTACATAATGAAATTCAGCACATTTTTATTATGCTGAGAAGCTGACAGAGGAGCTACATTTTCAAAAGGAATCACCTTTCATAAGGAATAGAGTACTGAAATATTTAACCATTTGAAAGGCCAAAGCTCCTGTATCACACTGTCGCTACCGATGCTCTCGGAACCACGGAAACAAATGAAGTGGTGTTCTTTTAACATTGGGTCAAACCAAACTAACAGAGATTTCAACTAATACTTTTAAAATGCTCCCTTTACTCTGCTCAAGATACGTTATTAAAATACGAGTTAATCTCATACTATATATTAGAGTATTGTACCTAGTGACAGTATAGGAAAGGACCTGTCAGGCTTTTCATTACAAAACCCTATTCTAAACCACCAAAAAAAAAAAAATCCCTCTGGGCTGAACCTTGGCATACAAGAAACTTGAAAGAAATTAATTTTGTGGTTTTTGAATACTAAGAGTGCAAAGAAAATTGATTTAAAATGTTGAAGAGACTATGTCGTGCTTATGTAACTCAAAAAAATATAATTCATGTTTTTAAACAAAATCTTGCTGGTTTATTAATCTCTACCATAAGACAAGCAGTCTTGCTTTTAAAAAAAAGCTCCCTCCACACAAGACTGGAGATCTTCCACCCTTCCCAAATGTATTTGCTATATGTGAGAACTTGTACAAATGCTGCATAATGTCCCACCAAACTCAGATGGGCTTCTTCCAGGATATACCCGGGATACATCAAGAATGTGCTCAAATGGGCAGACATAAGCGATTTAAAAAAGACATGAAACAAAAGAATAGAAAAGGAAGAGTAACGACGACAGCAACTCTGGAAGCCGTACGAAGAGTCTGATTTCTGCCTTTGAGGGAAGAAGGGCTATTTGCAGTGTGAGCGGCTGCCTCCTTGCTGCTCCTCCACTTCGGAGGAGGCTGACAGGGACTTTGGAAGCGTCTGCCTTGTGCAATACAGGGGTGCGGAGAGCGCTGCATGGCCGAGGGCAGTCGGTGCCTCTGCCCGGCACAGGGACGACGTCTCCGAAGCAGGAGAGCCATAGCAGCCAGCCACCCCCCTGGCAATCCGCGATGCCAACCACCCCCAGCACAGGGCCCCCTCCCACAGGCAGCCTCCAATAATAAAAAAGAAAACGTTGGGCTCCGGAATGCCTCTGAGGTCGCAACGCTTAGTTCAGCTTCTAGAGAAATGCAGTGTTCTCAGCCCACAGGTCTCCAAACGTGGAGCCGTTCTTGCAGCTGGTGGTGCAGCTGAGGGTGGTGATCGCTCCCCACCGTGGCAAAGCGCTCAACTCCCCTCCCCGGTACCTCGTGCTCACCGCCGGCACAGACACAACCCCCACACAGCCCCGTTCCTTCTACACGTTGGGGTTTAATCCAGCACCAGCTAACCGCCATGCCTGTGTCTGCAGCACCCGCTTCGCCGCTCTCCTCTGCTGCTACCCACGGGCTGTCCCGTGGCCCACAAATTCCCCTTTCTCCTCCAGGGACCAAATGTCCTCCTCAGCCCTCCCTCTGCTTTGGCACCTTTTAACTTTCTGCAGCCTGGAGTCAGCACGACCCCTGCCCCACGATCGAACTCGCCACAGAAACAGTGGTTCCTTCTTGCCCGAAGTTTCGAAAGCCTCGCTCGATGGGCAGATTAAAGGAAGCAGACATCGACTCTTGGCAGCGGACCGAGGGCTGCATCCTGACTCAGCCCCTGCACTGACACGCTCCTGCTGAACTCGATGGGAGTTAATCCGTAAAATGACTGGCTAGAAATTGAATCAGGATGTCAAAAGTCAGTTCTTTATCTTCACAATCCAAAATCTTTATTAAGTTCTCACTCAACCAAAACTTGGCAAAATCAATGGGGCAAATCTCAAAGTGCTTACTCGGTTTTTATAGTGTTAGGCGTAAAGCAAATTTCTATTGACTTGAGTAGGAGCTTATTTGAGACAGGACTCAAAAAACAGTGAAAACCCTGAGATGCTCAAAAGTAGTTTAAGTTTTTTTCCCCGGTACCTTTTCCTTTCTAGGACGAGGCAAATGGGATATTCACATCCACAGAAAATCTTTAGAGATGCATTCTTGCCAAAAAGCTTTTGCAAAAACCTTAGTTCTTCCTTCAGCGCTGTGTTTCCACCAGTGCTGTTGTTCACCTGTATAACACCTTCCTTTCACCCCTTCCTAGAGCATGAACAAATATTCTTCACATTCCCTAACAGACTTTGGAGCAGGAGCAGAACGGCTGAGAAACTCCTCGTAAGGTAGTTCTGTGGCTCCGACTGGTGCTCGTTTCTTATTCCCGTGCCAGCTAAGCAAACCGTGCTCTCCCTCATTTATCCTTTCTGCCCCGAATTTTACTGGGCAGCACGATATCTTGAGGTTTCTGTTTAGTTTCATTCCCTGCTTCTTCTGCCTTTCCTTCCCCTTTGCAGTCAGGTTTGTTTTTCTGCCTATTGGCGACTGAATTTTTGGACTTTTTAACTTTCCCTTTTTTCAAGCTTATCAGTAAAAACTGCTAAAGTTGTCAAACTGAATCCACTGGTACTAAAACTACTTCTAAACTGCACGGCAGAACCGTGATGGAGTAGGGACACAAAGGCAGCCCTGGATCCCGCAAAGCTGTGATCCAGCTCCCGCATTTTTAAGCACAGTGCCCAAGTCCTCCAGCACATCTCCAGCGCAGCACTTCTGCCTCGCGGTTTGTGAGAAGACATGTCACGGGCTAGATCAAATTGCATACCTTTGATACTACACCGGCAAAGGTGCTGGTAGAAGTGCAATTACAGATTCCCTTCTTGTTCAGCATGTTCGCTCAAAGGACAACAATGTCTCTCTTCATCTTACAGCTTTATTTTACTGCTCTGAACAAGGTTGGGAGGTTTGGAGCCGCTGAAATGGAATCCGTCCTAAATAATCACAAAGTGCACCCTTTGCGATTTAATAATCTTACACAATAGGAGTATTTGTGTACACCCACTGAAATAAAATGGGAGCACAATCATCCTCTGGTATCGTTACAGGGCTGATGGAAGTCATTCTTGAATTTAAAGGATATTTTATGCAGATAACTCTACTAAGTACATAAGGAATTTAGGCACATAATATCAACAGTTTTCTGAGACGAGAGTTCATTCTGAAATGAAGCAGCTCATTTATCTCTCTCAGTAGTGCTCTTTGCACTATCCACTTTAATTTTCCAAGAGAAAGGTGAATAATAGAATTATTCAGATAATCCTCCCCAACCCCTCCCCCGGTCCCAAAATCAATAGAAACTTTGATTTGCCTTGAATTCTCTCCCTGACGTACAATGAACACATAATTCAAATACTCACAGGTACGCACACTTCATACAATATGCAGCATTAGTGCCTCGCATTGCCTTTGATTCGGCATTCTTTTAGTAGCGCAGGAGCTGCCTGGATGCTCTTTCCAACGCAGGCGAGACAACAGGAGCTCTTACACCACCAACCTTCATTTACGAACTGATACTAAGAAACACTGAAAAGACAATCATTATTCTTTGTCTGGTTTCTAATTTATTCTGTGGCTGAAAGACTCATTCCAGCACAAAATTCTCCATTCAGTACGAATGCAAAGAAGTACTTACAGGTTAAGCAAGAAGGAAATGTTTTAATCTATAGCATTTATATATTTGTGCTCTGACAGATAATTGCTTTCTTTGATTAAAAATACAAAGGAGAAAATGAGCTGCACTATGGCACTATTCAGTTTATTAAAAACCAGGCCCAGGCGAGGCAGTAAATTTCTCCGTGTCCCAAGTTCCGGGATCTTGTATCATGATACGGAGCTATTCTCCTGGCTCACACTGTCAGCAAGACCAGATGGGTCTGATTAGTTCCAACCCAGAAATACAAATGGTTGACAGTCTGTACGAGACAACAGGGAACAGAGAATTCAGTGAAGTGAAATGCTAGAAACCTCCAACCGCACACAGATATTCGCTGCTCCTCAGCCTCAAATAAAGGAAACGCCAGGAAACGAGTAAGTTTGGCCCTTGTTCAACAAGCATGCTGAGCTAAAAGTGGAATGGCAATCCAGTTACTGCATGATTTCCTTTGTCTAATACATCAGTTACTTAAATATAGTTGAAATGCTAAATCCTGATGCTATACGGACTGTAGCGACGGGAGGAGTCCCCTGATGAATGATATGGGCACAATTACATTCTCTGCTGTAGATGGAGCTGGAAGACCTTATGGTGTAAGAAAATATTTTCATTTACTTATCTTAGTGATGACCAAAAGCCGTAGAAATGTGCACCTCACATTTACAGAATCAAATAGTATTAGAGAAGTAAAAAATTAGGTTTACTGAAACTGATATTAAGAGTGTGGCATCCTTCAACTTGCTGCTGAAATCCTTCCTTATGATGGGTGGAACTATGAAAAGTAATAAACTCTTAATAATTGTGGAATACTTGTTTTGTTTCATAAGCTGAAATTACTTTTAGAGCGTCACACAGGAGGGAAGGCCCATCTGCCTCCACAGCCACATGAATATTAGCAGACAGCAGTAACGGCAGTAGGCTGGATACTTGTTTAGGATTCAGGATACCAGAGTAGGTCTCAATTCCCCACTCTTCCAATCAGCAATTTCCTCCCTGTGCCATCTATATTCCTGGAGATGTACAGAAGATCAGTACTCAGTATTGGAGATCACGTAAATACCTTAGAGAGAGAAATATAATCATCTATTTAAGAAAAAAAAGAAAAATAAGCTGCCTCAAGAACAGCCTGGGTAAGCTCTGTCTAGTTGATCTGAAAAACACTTTAAAGACTCCGATAAGCTCATTAGTACCGATGACTAGATATATGCATCCAAATCCCTATAAATACAGGAGGGCAGCATCACGGATAAATATCTTCCTTTCTCTTTTAAATAACGAGTTCCTGTGGACCACAGATTACAGGATGTCTGGTTTCCTTCTGTGGTCACTCACTTCCCGACAGCGGTGCATAAATGGACCAATTGTTGCTTCATTTATTCCTTCCTTGTAGAAATGGAAATTCAGTTAGAGGAATGCAAGGGTAACACTGTCCAATTCCCCATCTTTTGCTAGGAATCTCAGTGTAATTTTCTACACGGAAGCTATCCTTCCCTCAGTGAAAAGGAGGGGAGCGGGCACAGAGCAGCTCAAGCCGAGAAGCAGTTGCAGAGAGTTCAAGAGCCGCCGCTCCAGCCACCAGGTGCCTTTCCATAGGGCACGAACGTCACATCGCACTAGGTGTTGCACATTTGTAAACGTAATTCCCACCAATCCGCACGTTAATTCCAATAGCATTCATCCCCTCCACCTGAAAAAACATTGACATCGACAGGTATGTCAGCTACAGAAACACAGAGGACTGCTGGAGATGTGGTTGCCGCCTCCGCACTCGATACGCCCAGACACCCCCATCGACACGCCAGATGAGCCGGCGGGTAGCCCGGGCTACTGAAAGCCACGCGCCATGCACAATGACAGCCACTTTTTTTCATTATTATTATTTTTCCCAGAAATTTTAATCTCCAGTAATTGTATGCGGTTTAAATACAATTCTTTCATTAATCTACAGCAAATCATGAAACCTGATGTGTTTACCGTGACTAGTCCCTGAAATTTGTCAGCTCTACCCAGGAGATGAGTGTTATACAAATCCTACCAACTTCAATGACAACATCTCTACCAACTTCAGGGGCACAAGGTACAGCCCCTGCCTGGAAGTCTTGTGAAATTTTGTCAGCTTTTTGAGGGGCTCCAGCCTCAGGAAACGTGTGACATCATTTCATTGCTCATTAAAAGCAAAGAGTTTTTTAGTATTCCTCACTGTCAAGAAAACTTGAAAAAGCCATATCTGAAAGCTCTAAAACTAAGATACAAATATAACCAACATTACATGTGTCAGGTCCCTTCACATCACACTCGGTTTTGGAGGGGTGATGCTTGTTTTGCATCGGCAATACTGCAGTATGTTATCTCCCATGCAAAACTGCATTAAAGTAATAACTCAAATATTTACCTACTTCACAAGAATGACTGCAAATGTTTCCACAGTGTTTTGAATATGTAAAGTACTATATGTTTTAAATATTATTCTTATTTGCATACGACAATGCAAACAAGCTGTATCCTGGATCTCAATCGAAAAAAAGGCAAATGAAAACCCAAACTTAACTACCACGACTGTAAACGAAGGAAGCCCCTCTGAGAATAGTAATGCTCATCTCGGTGCTGCATCATGCTTCAAATGGTCAGGTAAGGTCTTCAAAAAGAATAGGTATGACTACCTGCATATCCTGCATAATTATTTAAATGAACACTTTTTCAGAAAGTGCAGGGAATCTGTCACTCCAGCAACGCCACCACCACAGCCGAATACTTGTGCTGACACACAAACATAGCACAACTCCGCCATTTATCACCGAAAAGACAACAATGATTTGAAGATCAAGGGCGTGCATCTAGCACATCATTCATGGGAAAACATTGTAGAAAATTTTTTAAAATGCAGAAATGGTTCTTCTGGGTGACATTCCTCCTTCTTTAAATCATTAGGAATGACTCAGAATGGGCTGCACTGCATTGGCCAGCACTATCGTTCCTCCATCGCAGGGTATGGGAAGCGGTTCAGCCCTGCCGCCCTGCAGGGAGACGAGCCAAGTTCTGCTCCTGACAGAACAAACGACAGGCAATCAGACATGGGAGGTTAGCCGGCATTCATCCATAAACACAAGGCCCAACTCCTGCTTTGGGTGTGTGCTTCCTGAGGAACCACCTGTAGGCACCTACAGCCAAAAGGTTTCCCAAATCCTGGTATGTGAATATATGTGTACTCCAAAGCAAGAATTCTTGAGAGAGTTGTTCTATATTTAAATTAGGATTTTTTTTTTTAATTTTTATTTTTTATCAGCTATGCAGACAAAGGCCAGCAATGAACCAGAACCATGGGTGCAAACTCATACGCCTGGGTTGCTCTACATTTGTGGGTGGCTTTTATCCAGGGCCCTGGTTTGGGTCCCGTCTTGAATTATTCAAGACCGAAGCACTGTATAAATCTGAGCCTAATAAAGCCGGGGGGATCTCTCTGCCATAACATCATTACTAACAGCGCGAGAGATGGCGGTTTTGACTGGAATACAAAGATGCAGAAATGCCTGGAAGAAAACAGTAATTATTACAAAAGGTCCTAAAATCATCTGCAAGAGTGCTTGTGGCGAGTGGCTGCAGCGGCACAAACCCAGCCGCAGCGCCGTAGCCCGCGGAGCCTCGCGGGCGGGAGCCCCGCTGCCTGCCCGGGAACGGGGCAAACGCGGGAGGACGGGGCAGGCGTAAGGGAACGGCACTGGGACAGCCTGGACTCCGGGCTGGGGACACCGCTCAGCGGCGCTGAGCCGCCCAGTCCAGCCTGCGGAGCCTGGGAAGATAAATTACCTCCTCAAACAGTTCTGATTAATCTGTTTATGTTAGTAAGTTTTCATTTGTGTTTCATTACTCTTCCTTCCTGAAGCGAGGGAGAGAAATCACAGACCCGTGTCGCTCCTGCTGGCCTCTGCTCATGGGAAGACAATGCAGGAAAATAAAAGCAGCCACATTTCGCCCTGAAGTTGCAAAATCCTCCGGGCTACCAGACAGAGAACCAGTTTGGCACCTGCCTTTGCAATGGTCCCATAATGCCTAAACTCATTCATCCAATATAGCCTCTCCTGGCTGCTGGGACTCCCCGAAACACGCTCAGCACATGTTCCCGCCCCAGGCACCTCTTCAAACACCCCCTCCCTCGCCTGATACAGCGTAGGCTGTAGATGCTCCAGGCTCACATGGATGTCTGCACACCAGACCCAAGGGCACGTTCCTCCTTGGTGCCGAGCAAGAGGAAAACAGAAGGGAGAAAGGAAACACTTCTTCCAAGAAGCTACTTCTAAAATAACCATGGAACTGTGTGCTGGAGAGAAAGAACTGCTGCCTGCACCTATCTCCTGAAGCTTCATCCTGCAGGAGGACAGGGAGAGAAAAGAAGAGGCACAAGTAGGCGGCTGAGGAAGGAGCATCCTGATGAGCAGTGGAACTGCCAGGCTACACCCGCGTCACCGCTTGGGCCCTCTCACCCTGCCGGGAGCAGTTTCTTGCCCGCTAACCTGCACTCATCAGCAAACAGGACTCAGACAGAAATCCCCACACCGCAGTGAATATATGAAGAAATCTGACCTGCTGGAGACTGACAGGTGGCTTCAATATCACCTCTCTCGAATTACTGTTTGATCGGGGAAGGAGCTGAGCCGGTCGCACGGTTTCTACTACTCAGACTGAGGACTTCCTCTGTTGGGTGGTTTTTGCACATTTGTTTAACTGAAGAACCCTTTTTCCCTCCCTTAGGTTAAACTCAATTATACCGGAAACAAAACCATCAAAAGTCACTTCTCATGACCTTTGGAGAGAATGACTGTAACAGAGTCTACCTGGACCAATACAAATATTGCATCCACGCGTGCAGAAATACACGATGTACAGAAGAGGAGCTCACCATGAGCTACTCCTGGTTGTGACACAAATTCAAATTCACACCCACAGGTAAGCAGGAGAGACAGATTTTGTGATTGACCTCAACATGGTGACCCACAACCTGATACTTCTACGCAACCTTCGCTGCGCTTAGACTGCAAAAGAGAAAGATGGACTAATTAAATTTAATTCAGGAATCCAGAATGAGGAACAGAGGGATAAATCTTAATAGGAACATGGGATTAATATCTTAGCATAAATAATAGTCTCAGGAATCGCGTTTTGATGATTCAACAGTTCTGCTATAAATAATTCACATCAATAAAAGAGAGATAACATCAAATTCAGTTGGAACATTGGTTAATCTGAGCATAAAGTGAAGGACTTCACTCAAACTAAAGGACAGCTGTAAGTAACTGCTCTACTGTATGGGAATCAGCACTGAGCATTTTCTGCACATTCACGTGCGTTACAAATTGCTTTCCAAGGTTACAAAAGAGTAGATGAGGGGTGAAGAGGGATAAAAAAGCTGGCAGTGGATGGAGCTTAAATGCCTACACCGTGCAACAGAAAACCAACACGGAACAAACAAATCTGCTGGGTGATCCCTTGGGTGTAACAGTGAGAAATACTTCATCATTTCTAATTTAGAAAAACATCTATGTCCGCCTGAAAAGGGTAATGACAAAAAGGGCAGTGAGAAGAAGGGTAGCATAAACCTGAACCCACACATCAGGACTTTCTGGCAGCCCACTTCAGCCTGTCTTCACGGTTTCCACCTCAGCAGCACAAACAGGGAATGGGCCATCCACGCTAACAAAAAGTCCTTGTTCTGAAGAGCATAAAAATAAATATTAAATAAGCCACAGAGCAAGGAAGACCACGGGGCGGGTGAGGCACAAAGGAACAAATGACTTGTCCAATCTCGTAGAGGATGTTGGGGTAGAGCTTGCTATCACACCCAGGTTTCCTGAGCCCCGGGGTATAACACAGACTCTAAGATTAACCTTCTCCCTGTTCCTGGTTTTGAATGTGATCAACAAGGGGATGAATATTAATAATGTATTTGTAAGGCTTATTATTTTTCAACGTTGCTCTTCACCCCAGGGAGGTTTCCAAAGCACTTTAACAATTATTTATATATGAAAGTCATTTTTCCCATAGAAATGCAGCCATCCTTGTGATACAACGTGGCAGCTGCGCTGCGGTGCAAAGCACCAGTGACACTGGTGGAGGCCAGGAACTAAGGAAAGAGACTGCACGGAGCAGAAACTGCGGGAAGCATTTAGGTAACAGACTGCAAGATTTAATTACACAAGTTGGAATCTGGCCAGCAGGCATGAACAAATGTTTTCAGTGTGTTGTGTTTAAATATTTTAATTTACTTTTTTTATAAACGTTATTGCAAAAATCATGAAAAATTGAAAAGGATACTTGTTAGACAGTGCATTCCCAGAAAGTGAAAAAAAGTTGTTATTTTAGTCCCCCAAAGTGCTGTAAAATATATAAAAAGTTCAACTACTACTGAGATTTCCTTGAAAAAAGGCATAGATGCTTTACTGTAAAACACAAAGAACACCATCATTGGAAAAACAGGCACCCCTATCGCTGTCTGCAGTAATTAGTAATGATTAGTAACTTTTCTTTAAGCATAATAAAACCCTCCAGATTACCTTGACTTCAGCAGATCATGGCTTAGACCATATGTCCTTACTTCATTCAGTAACTTAACCTACAAATCCTTTTTTTCTCCAAGTTCTTCCAATGCCATTCTGTTTTAATGAACTGATATTTAGTATGGCAGAGTAGAACCTCTCTGTCCTGACCCCACCTGCCTGTGTCCCTTCACACAACACGCGCAAGCAGAGCGAAGGTCACCAAGACATGTTTGAGATCTTAATTAGCACTGCAGAGCCTTCCAAGCTAACCAGCCAGTGTTCTACTCTGCATCACATCCCTGAAATCACCCACTCGTCTACCAGGCTGCAAGAGTGAACGTAGGAAGCCCCGTGAGGGACCATGCATCAAAGGCACTCGACCACGCCAACCAACACCAACAAAACATCATAATGTTACCTTGGAAATTCCTGCTCAAATCTAGATATATTCTCTTCCACCAAAAGTTGCTGCTTCCTGAGAGTGCGAGAATAGGATTCGGTTGGAGACAGTTTCAGCTTTCTGCGGCTCGGTATAAGGGCAATTAGAGATTATAGTCGAGATCCTAGCAAGTTATATCTGCATGGAGAGAGGAAACACGCTACATTTGGTACATTACGTCTTAATGACAGATGAGGCCGGGATCAAACGATGTGATAAGCACGCACAGAACTCTTATTACCGAGTACTGGGTCAATGCCATATAATTATGCACAAATAACATATGTCGTGTGTGATTGATAACACTCCAACCCACCTATAAAAGACACGCATTCTCCATGGTTGGGCCAAATCACATCCCATAAACGACTTAATCATTTGTTTGCTATCAATTTTTCATCTCACACTTAGCAAATCACTTTGACATCTGTCTGTCACTTCAGTCTCAAAGACCTTCTTTTGGAAAAGCCTTTTGTGGTGAACTTCACTAGACGTCAGTGGAATTCTATCTTTTTACTGTTTTGAACATGTTGGGAACGTGCTTGCAAATATGTGGATGTCTGGATACACTGTTAACCACGCATGCCACAGGATTTGGTTTCGCTTGATACTGTACTCTGTTACTGTACTTTTTTATTTTCTTGTGAAAATGCACAGACAAAGCTTCCATGAACACGACGCCTACTGAAAAACTAGCTTTTGAAGGCTGAGTATTTATTGACTTTTGCTTTTTCTAAAAATCTTTCCCCACAATTCATTTTATTATGGTCCACTTTATCTTACTGTTGAGTGCTAAGGCTGTTCAGAACTTTGATTAACATAAAGAAGTTATTTTAGAAATCAGAAATCATAACCTACTTGTGTTAGACGCAACATGAAACATTTTGTTGCTGATTCCTCAGCAATAGTACGTCACATTTTCCACAGACCTGGTGCCCAGAATTTCCCAAAGTTAGCAGTCCTTTCAAACAAATCCACCGTTTAAAGTCTAAATGGAGAGGATTTCTTTCCAGGATCCCAATTTGCAGGATCTGTCACAGCTGAATGTCCTCATCTAACACTTCTCATCTCTCCTGCTAGGTGCACGTGAAAGACTTCGATGCCAGGGGGATGCGCGGGCCCCTCGGGCAGCCCGCTCCCACGCCTGCCGTGCCAACTAAGCTTTACCTCAGAAGGACGAGCCCGGATTTAGGTGGTGTCAGCAGCACACCGAAAGGAGGTTCAGACAACAAGACTTGCTGGGTGCCTCCTCCCCCGCCTTTGAGAAAAAACGTGGAAATGAAAGGTAAAGGATGGAAGAGGACCAGAGGAGAGGGACGCAGTAAGACTAGAGGAGACGCTCCGCAGCTGGTGACGCAGCCGTATTAGCGCCCATCTTCTCCCCTCCTGAGCGCCTCTTGTTTCTGCTGCCTGTCCTGTCTTCATCTGTCTCGGTTCTGCCCCAGAAGACCTAAGAGAAGATGCGACGCACCTGATCCAACTCCCCCTGAAGTCAAAGGTGTTATTCCCTGGAGGTCCTGCTTTGCCTGGGGCCACCTGGCAATCCCCGCCTGCCGCGCTGCGGCAAACCGTGCTGCAGGCACTGATGCAGTACTTGATCCATCTCTAAGTCAGGACGGGAATCACGGCCAGGGAACCGTACCTCAGGGCTCCCTGGCCTTGTCCCCATTTTGTCCCCATTTAAGTTCTGATTTGTACACGGCCCTGCTGCAAAGACATCGTTAGGACCACCTCTCACCTCCCTTAAAGTGGTTGTTTATTTCTGCTAATTCAGACCTGAACATGAAATATTGAGAAGATATTAGTTAGAATACAGAAAAGTCTCTGAAAATAGACCAGTCCTGTAGCCACAGCTTTCACTGTTCTTCATACATTAATCAATAGTTCATATTTAATTAATTAGCACCAAGTTCACTTGGTGATGAAAGTAGACTTTCCATGAATAGGAAAATAAATTAATGTGAAAATCCAGCTACCAGGCTGTTCTAAAGACTGTCTCCCACTGACTTACATGTGATAATGGATGTCCCTTCTTTATATTATTAGGCTTTTTGAGCTTTTTTTAATTTTATTTTTTCAGAGGGAAAGAAAAGACAGCTTTTTTCCAGCCAGGCAAGAAATATCTCCAACTCTTACTGCAGAAAAGCCACCTGCCTGTAATGGCAACATCGCAGGCTGACTTAGGTAGATGGTATCAGCAATCTACGTATCACCAAGCTACGTATCAACACTGACTTAAGAGCACCCTTAGGATGTAGGAATCCTAACTTCTCCAGACAGCACTTGAGCTGAAAAGTACAGAACATTTACCAATTAGAAAGCCAACCCAAAGCATTTATTTACAACCAGAAATTTAATAAACTGCTTATATACTATAGAGTAAACACCTCTTCTGCTGCCGAGCAAAGAATATGTTTAATATTCAGGATCTATCTGCAATGTTATCATGTCCTCTTCATTAGAGCATCGGTTTTGTTAATTAGCATTTACTCATGTGAGTAGTCCCCTTGACTTTAATTGATCCATTTTCATGAATAAGTAGAACATAATTTTATAGTTAAAGAATTCAGTTCCTAGTGAATGCAACCAGCCGCCGATCTCAAAGTTTAATTCTTAGCATAATAAGGAAATAAAAATGAGTACAACCCTTTTCATCAGATAGAAGAGAAACGTGTGTAAAGCAACAGCAGGAACAAGAACGAGCCCAAGACAAGATACCCGGCTATCAAATCCATTTTGCTTGCTCCCTTGGCACAGCAAAAATGGGATCCTAAGAAATACAAAACACTTGGCTAGGGATAAGGTAGTATCTATTATAATGGCAACTCCTTCATGAGCAGCGCCTGTGTTTTCTAAAGGGCCAAGAAGCATCTGCCCTTCAAATTTTCGGGAGTTAACAGACCATAAGATGATCTGCTGAGAACTGAGGTTTGAGAAGAAAGAGAAACAGTACACGCTCCATCTGCTTCCCAGGGATGTGTTCGCAAGCTCTCACTTCTCCTGTCTGCTCTCTGCTTATAACTGAACCTCCTTGTTTATACTCTTTTTGATTCTTCAAACTAAAGGCTTCAAGATGGATTATGGAATTTTTATAATGATCCCTAACAGTGAAATAGTATGGTAGCTGAAATTTGGAGGCTTTCTTAAAGATGGTAATTAAAGATGGTAGCTGTATTTTTCTTTCGAAACTCCTTATCACATTTCAAGAATATCAGATTACGGATTTCAATAGAGACACGAGTATGGGTCACCGTGAACTCCTCCAGGCTGACAGAGTGAGTGGGGGCACGGGATTACCTCCACTTGTAAAAGCTGTGCACAGCCGTAGCTGGCAGTTGTTCACATTTCATCATGCGCTTTATGTCTTTAATTTTATTCTTAATTCAGAGTCTGTGGACACAGAGTGTAAGATCACCAATAAATCTTTAACTTTATAAACTAAAAAGAAGTGACTTTAAATAATTCAGAAAGAATTAATATGTTTCAGGAAGCAAGCCAATTTACTAAGCTAATTGCTGTGTATATGTTTTTAGAGGCTATCTTTGAAAAGGTGCCTTTAATCACCAGGTGCCTTTAGAGTTTTCTCATGTGACTGATTAGAGCCACACATCTAATGGGCTGCAAAACCACGAATGAGAAATGCCGGTCTTTCGGATGCACTGCTCCCCCTGATTACTTTGCGACCTTGCCATTCCCTAATTTTCACATATAAGGTAATATTCTTTTAACAATGTTCAGCAAATGTCTAAAGGGACAGAACTGAGTTTTTGTGAAATTGAAAAACAGAGGCGTCCTCAGCCAGCACCTGCACCTCATCTGGTTAACCCAATAAAACATCACCCATTTTTTCCAGAAAGGCATTTGTTCCCAAAGAGACTGACATCAGCTTTGGTAAAACAGCTGACCTAACAGCTGAAACACTATAGAGATTATGGACAGAATGTGAAACCTTTTCCAAACACAACAGGATTCTGATGCTTTAAAACTATTCCAAATCCCTACAAAAAGAAAAGGAGACAGGAGAAAGCAATCTAACATCTCTTTGAAGATTCACTACAAAGTTATTTCCTTTAGTTTGGTAAAGAGGTAAATAGCAGACCCAACCAGGAAAACAGTTCCTTTCATGTGACACAGATGGACGACCTACCAATTCTGTTTCAGAGCACATTATCCTTTGATATATTAACTGTAACATTATATTTATCAGCTAGTGCTATAAATTGCTTTGAAGATGAAAAGCCCCCCAGACCAGGTTTGGGTGGTTTTGAACACAATTAAAAAGATGCCTTTTGAAAACATTATTTTCTCAAATGAAACTTATTTAAAAAGCCTGGCAGGGTGGCACTAGAGGGGCTTTGCAGGGTGGAGGTGTAGGGGATGAAGGGAATGAGGTAGAGTCAGCAAACAACAATTGGCAAGAACTGCTCCTTACCCACGGCAGGTTGGCAGCAGTCTGCTATCAAGTTGACGGCAATTAGCAAATACAGCCTGATGCACATGCTCCACCACCTCTTCAACTGGCAAAGTCCCATTAACCACCTCATGGAGAAAAATGCTGTAGATGGGCGCTTCGCCACTGCACGGGAGGCGCAGCGCCCCTGTGCCATGCAGGTATTTTGCAGGTTCTCAACTTGCAGCATAGGTAAGGTAGAAGACAGAGTACCTGGGTTTGCTCTGAGATCTCAGTAACTGCTTCGTGTGTGAGACACAAATAGGATTATTAGTAATTTTATCATCATCATTAGTAAATTTATCATCATATGTTATGAAATAATATCCCATTTCTTGCCCTTTAAGTCCTGAACACTTCAATTAACACGTTATTTTACTTTTACTATAGCACACGGGAAAGGCACAAAGTATTCACTAAGAGAGAGACGGGGGAAAACAACCCCAGCAAATTATATATATAGCCAATGAAGGAAATCAATTAATTTAATGAGACATAAGTTGTTAAAATACCATGTGAGTTGATGTAGCCAGTGGTTGTTGTCAATAGCCTGTTGAGTTATTGCCTTTGCTACTGCTGAAGTAGGACGTCACAGAATGCACAGTATACAATTTAGAGACTTTACAGTCTGGATCATAAACGTATTGATTACATCAGCTAGGGGTCAGGTAGACAGATAATAAACCACTGCCGATCTAGCATATTTAATTCATTGCTTTTGATTAACTCTATGAATGGTTTCCAAATTTCATAGACTGCTGTATTTTTACTTGGGTATGTGCTGCACGTACGTGATTTTTTTCTGACAGCAATATCCATTCTTGCTGGTTTCTTCTTTTTTTGCTTCACTATCAGCGGAGCCAGACTTGATGGTGTCATGGACGGGGAGGGGGGAAGAAGGTGGGAGCGCAGATGCAGCAATCAACTTTACGCTGATGATGATTTCCTTATCAGAAAAGTCTGAGAAACTGCTTTGGTCGGTAGTAAAGTGGATGACCAAAGACAGCGTGAAATTTGGATTACAACTGAATATACAAAAGGAAGTGGCAGCTGCAGTAGGGAAAGCAGCATTTCAGTTAGCTGAGGAACGGGAGAGGGAAAAGTTGAGCTTGCAAAAGTGGTTCTCCTACTGGGCTACTAAAGACAGATCTAGTGGCAATGTGAAGACCTCCTGGAATATTCGGCCCTTACAGAACTGAGCTTTGGGTTGCTGTTTTCTTCCCACTCTCAGGAGGGGATGTATTGTTTCAATGAAAGGAAGAGGACATGTTCCCTACCTGTAATGCCCACGCATAGAGCCATTCCAAAAAAGAAAAGCCATCGATGGCTGCAGAGGTGCCTGGAGAGCCATGGGACTGAAAAGTCAGTATGTGTCATTACTCAGCATCCAAAGCTCACCCGCAGCCCTCCAGCACTCGCTGTTCCCCGAATCCATACTATTCTCCTCCTCTGGATACTCTCTCTGACACTTGACTCCCTCCTAGAGCAACACAGCTTCTCTTTTTTTAGATAATATTATATAATAATATTATCTAAATATTATTTATTTATATAAAATAGATTAGATATTAGATATATAGATATATAAATATATATCTAATATATATCTAATTATAATAAAATAAAGCTATTATTCTTTTCCTGTTGTGACGGGTTGTGTTGAGCTGAAGCTTCTAAAGACTGATGAAGCAGGTAACTAACCACCGAAGTCATACCTTCTGACACTCCCGCTACTAAATACACACAGGTTGCTGCACACCGTCGTCACAGCAGAAACCTCAAGCCTCCGTGTTGCTTTTAACCACCCACCAGGAGTAAGCGTCTGGCCAGAGCTACCTGCAGCGCAGTGTAGGCTGCGTTCTCCCATGCGTTCAAGGGTAGTTTATGTATGTCCACTGTTTTCAGAAATAGTTATTAAAACCCTGCTTTTATTTAATTATTTTTTTAAAACAAAATCAGAAGGAGAATATTCTTTAGATTTTCTTCCTTTCCAGTGAAAGATTTAATTCTAACAGAGAGAGAAAGAAAGAAAAAAGGAAGAAAAGCAAGGGAAAGGAGCAAAAACTAGCCTGCTCATACCCTTCCAGAGCTTTTTCTGGGGAAACAAGATCTATTGCCCATGTTTCAGTGTCTCAGCATGATTATTTAGCATATTTCAGCCCAATATGGTCCATTGTGAATGCCATTTTGTCTAGCCATGCATGCAGACACAATCAGTCCCCTTACAGCCCCAAATGAATGTCTGGCCCTTCCTTTTCCAGAATTTTACCGATGATGGCGTGACTCAAGGAAGAAGGTATTTTCTGTTACTTTGGCAAAGTCTTCATTTCCACTCACATTCTATTTTAGCTTCTCCAGGGACCATTTTATTAGTTGGAGAACTCATCGTTTGAAGTTGTGGATAATCAATTTAAAAGGAAGGGATGCAGATAGGTGTCAAACTATGCATGGAAAATTTGAAATATCTATTAGACCAAGTAACCAAAAACTGAAATGGTGAAACATCCTATTTATATCGGAGTCAAGCTACCATAGCAATGGGGAAAAAGGTAAGAAGAGTGGCAATTAATGAAACTTCTGCTGTATTAGAGACTACATTAATCAGTAACAAGAAGAAACGATGGGTTTTTAAACACCCACTGCTATCTCACAGAGTGGTAGTTAATATAGGAAATATACAGCAAGGTGATTTGTTTCTGCTTTCCTCCTTCACCACCTTCCACCATTTCCTTTTCCATTATAAGAAACATTTGCATGGAAAACATCTGCTTTTTGCCCCTAGGTAAGATAGTTATAGCAGAATTTTATGACATGATTCTAAGAAGAGCTGGCAATTGATATTAATTTAAAAGCTTCCCCCCCCCCCCCCCCGAATAATATTTTAATGGGCAGAATACATTACTGAATAAAAACAACTGATCTGTCATTTAACAATTTGGCAAGCTGTAGCACAGGTAACAGAAGGTATCAGAAAAAAACCTTAACTGATCCAAGTGAGCCACAAAAGCCAAACTAAAAAGCTACTCACAAATACATGGCCATGCTAGAGGCCTGTACACTTACAGCTTCTTGCCCCTTGCAAAATGCCCCAGCGCTGTTGCAAGCAGCTACGATACCACCAATGGAGGTGCCAGAGGAAAGCCACAGAGAGGGGCTGAGAGCACGCAGTGAGGAAGATGCAGCTTCAACAGCTGAACAGATAAAAAGAGGCAAAAGTGACCCCTGTCATTAAAAAAATACAGAGAAACTAAAGATGAAGTTAACTTGATTGTGCTTGTGCGTGTCCATGTGAGCAAGCAGAAGTGAATACAGAAGTAAGTATACGTGGTGGTATTATACCATACCTGCACCAGTAACTGCTGCAGGAGGTTCAGAAGGTTGTGGAATACAGTAATCATGGACAAGCTCACAGATATACTGCAATGTCCTATTCTGAATTAAATAGGTTAGCTACTGTTCTGAGAACAGGCATTAAAAACAAACCAACCCCCGCTATGGATTCCTATCCTGACAATACTAATACACTAATTAGCTTCAGCATCTGTATTTTTTTTCTCTAGTTCCTGCATTAGAATTCCTTTTCTCGTGCAAGGGGTTTTCATTTTTCTCCTTCATGTTTTCCTAATTTTTTGAATGTTTTCCTTAACCACTGCTGAAGAAAAGCAAAATAGCGAAACAGAAATGAAAAGAAATGCATGTGAGAGAGAGTACAAAAGAGGGGAGTTGTTATCGGACTCTTGTTTCGGTTTTGCGGGCATCCATGAAATCTAAAGTGCTTTTATAAAGAATCTCTCTCACAGTTACAAGGAGCGAACAGTTAAAAGAGCTGACGGAGGGCAGGGTTGGGCTGCACCCACAGCTGTGCCACTGGGTTACCGAACGACCTTGCACGCACCTTTCTGCCTCAGTTTCTCTGAGCGTAAAATAACTGCGATGATACTGACTTCTTGAAATGCCTCATTGCTTCAGTATCTACTTATGAAAAATACTATTAGAAGAGCTGAGCATAATTATTATCAGTTTCCAGGCCGTCTGCTGTAAGCTGGTGAGGTGGATCAGCTGACTCAGTAATGAAAAGTCAGTTTTCCTCCTCAAGGTGCTACATGAAATTGTTATCTGAAAGACTTCGGACTTGACCTTCACAAGAATGCAGCTCCCTGGAGTTCCAATTTCTGGCACACTTTTAGACATTCAGAAACGACCGCATTTCCAAGCAAGCTTCTCCCACAACGGATCCCATCATTTGCAGAAAGGTTCTTCTAAAACTCCCCCCGCTCCCCTTAGCTGCTGGAAACAGGGACTCGGCTTCTCCCTCCATCCCTCTTTGTCACCACGGGGCAGATTTCAGCATCTGAACCTGGGTATTTTCACACAGAGAAAAGACAGCACGTGCCAAATTTCTCCACTCTTGCTCTAGAAGAAAGCCAGACCACGTGAGAGATGAGCACGGAGATTTCTTCTGTCCTCCTCCTTTCACTGTTTTAATCTCACAGGCAACCCCCACTAGGGAAAGCCGTAATGACAAAAATTAATTCTCAGGAAAAGACAAAACGAAGACCTGAGAGCTAAATAGTTTTTTTTTTACCCACAGTGTCTGCATGGTCTTATTTCAGTAAGAAAGTGTTTTTATCCTGGAAGGGGAACAGAGTCTGAGGAAGGAACCGGGCGTTTAGTCACTGCGTACAGGATGCGTGTGTGCCCGTGCAAGTGCGCAAATCTGATGCTGTCAGCAAAACTTGCTGTCTTCTGCCAGACCCCCTGTGCTGCCTTCAAAACTCCTGCGGTCAATCCTCTCACCTGTCAGCCTGAGAGATAACCTGGACTGCTCTTCCCTTCTCCCTTTTTCTCCGTGAAAATAATAGAAAAGGTACCGTCCTGTCATTTGGAAATATGAAGATTCTGGGATTCTCCGGCACAGTCTCTCTCTGAGGGTTTATTTTAAACGTTTTTATCTTCCAGCTCACTTAAAACTGTAACAAATAAAACTAAATGATGGTGTTAATTTTGTCTGGTGCTGCATGCGCTGCTGCAGTCTTCAGTCTTCCGCCGGGGCCCCCTCCAGCGGCGCGCCAGCGGAGCCGTAGCGGCCGCAGCCCGCTTTACCCAACGCCTCAGCTAATAACAATCTCTCCATTTATCTTCCTCCATTGTTCTCTACCGCTTTCCACAGGGGGTAACAAAAAATGTTCCCAAANTAGGTATGTCTGTATAATTATCAAAGCATCACTTAATGTTCGCTAAGACAGATCGCGTCACTGAACAATTCATTTTCTAACACCACAGCCTGGTACGACCGGGCCTTTTGGCAGTAATTGAATCCAGTCTACTGCTGTCAAAACAGAGAATTTATGAATAATAAATTGATTGTAGCCAGCAAAGCTAACTCTGAGAGATAGCAGGTTATGTCAAGGAATAAGAAGAAATGTAAAAACACAATAAAGACTAATTTAGAATCAAACCTGCGATGCTTCCACAGTGGACAATAAAAGCAAATAAAACTGTCACTCTTATATGACATAATCTGTAGTGCCACAAAGTGCTTGAGCTCACAGACAGAAATAAGTGAAGCAAAAACATACACATACCCCAAATGTTAGTGCAGATATAAGATGCAACATAAGAATTCATCACGGCGGCGTGTTGTCATAGCCCTAATGGTTTTTAGGGTAGGTTATCGCCGTTTATAGGAAGAGGTAATGTGTTTTATTAGACCAACTGCTATGCAGAATAAAGGCAGGCAAGCTTTTTGGCATCTATTTGTGAGATCTTTGGACTTGCAGCAATCACATTTCAAGGTTTCTGTACAACCAAAAGGCAAAAATACAGATACAAAGGAACTCCACCCAACAAAGAAATAGCAAGAATTAATGGCCACAGACTGAAGGCAGAAAATAAGCTGTAGGGTGCGACTTTCTTTACAGCAAAGGCACTTACGAGATGGAACAAAGGGTCAAAAGGAGGGCCATGTTCCACATCTCGCTGCTTTCAAATCATGACTAGCTGCCTGTCTGGAAAGAGCATTTTAACTGCACAGAAGTTACAGGAGCAACAGAGTCACTGGGTAGAATCCTACAGCTTGTGATCTATAGAAAGTCATTGGTGCCCTACCAGTCCCTCGGGGCTTCAGACTGTGTTAACCTCTGCGTGTCCTGCGAGCCACCCAGGGCTTTGCAAGCCCAGATTCCATGCTGCAGTTCATCTGCTAAAAGGAGCTAATTAAGACAGCACCGTTGGTTCAAGGAGGATACTCCAGCAATTTCTAATATATCTCCTGTTATTCCTGTTGTCTGGGGAATTGTTTTCTCTTAAGCTTTCTCTAGTTCCTGGCTCTGTTCATAGACTTAACAATCCCACTAAACCTCCATAAATAGCTGTTTCTGGATTCCTCACAAATTCAGAACTGGTCTGACTTGATGATCTTCAGCATTGCTTCAACAGTCGTGGCTGGGAGTTGACGAGGGCAACCAGTGCAAGCCCACACCTGCCCAAACCTCCCGATTCTGACACTCGCTTTGCACGCGCTGGCCAAACTCCCTGCGCATCACCCGCAGGTCAAACCATAGGAATGGCACGCATGGACTAATAGCAGCAGATGGTCTTCTAGCTTAATGGTTCCCAGGGAGCCGATGGACTCGATAAAGTAATCATTAGCAACACATTATGTTGGTTTCATAAGAAATTGTCCTCCAGGAATGTAAAGTTAACACAGGATCAAGACCTCTCTTCAGAAGTTGGCCATTAACAGCTGGTCAATTATTCTACTTTTAAATAAAATGAGTAATCATAACTGAACTCAATTTATACAAGCCACATAGAACACTTCATAACTGCCTCCAATTCATCCTTTATTTAAAACAAAATGTTCAAATAAAATAAACAAGAAAAAAATGGTACAATCTGGCGCCATCCACTTTCACATAGTAAACTGGAAGTAACCACTTCCAGCTCAGTGGATTTATGAAGATGGGTGCTAGAATAAGGAGAAGACACTGTTGGGATGAGGTCTTCTCTGGCCTCGTTTTGTCTTCAACATTACTTTCTTTTTAGTTGAGGCATGTCCTGATACCCAGCATCCAGATTTCCAGCACCCATATTTCCAGACTGGCACTGCAGTCACATCTGCAAAGCTCTGCAGAAACCCACCACACCTACAAAGCTCTATCTGAGCACACCCACACCCACCCACCCGCTAGGAAATGAAGCCATAGGTTTTATTGGCAAGATTTTTAATAAGGAACTGGTTCTCGGGACAAGATTGATTCCAATGATGAGATATGGTAATTGGGGCAAACAGGGGTAAACTTTGAGAACGTATACCGCATTGACTACCTGCCTGAAAACATCTGTGGATTCGGAGATACTCAGGTCAATTCCAAGGGCAAAAGTCACAATTTCAGGACAATTAAAATAGTAGCAGCTTTCTGCAAACCTCTGTTGACTTTGCTAAGAACATGAACTCTAAAAAAAGGAGAGAAAGAAACCTATCTATACATTTGTATGGATGTCTGTATTCAGAAAAAAATTCTCCGTGCCCTGACCTCTTATCATAGCTGATCTTATTACATTCTTTTTGGATGGTATCGAGTGGTTCTATCATTATTAATAAGACGTGTTGATATGACATTAATAAGACAATCTAAGTTCTCCCCCACAGCCTCACAGAATACAGAGTAGCTGATAGGCTTATGTTCTTCCAAAATTGATGGATTTTCTTATTGACCAAGTCTTCCCCTGCCAACTGCTCTTCTTCTTCATCTAAGAGGCCTGGGGAAACGCAGGACAGCGTGGATGGGGGATGGAATCAAATATTCCACAAACTTCTCTTCACCCACCTTGTCCTCTCTTCCCTGCCACCCACGGCTGAACATCAGGATGAGGCAGTGACAAGGGACTCCGTACCCCACAGAAGAGCTTTGCAACACTCTCCCCTTCAGCAGACTCTCTCTCCATCACACATATCTTTGACATCACCGAAGAAGTTGCCAGGGAACCCAGCTACGATGGAAAACTAAATGTATTCAGAAGGAGGAATGATGCTTTTTCAAGGAAGGACCAACACAGTATTAATGTTGGGTACGCGTCCACCATCTTTTAGAAGAGGATCTTGAAGTGCTTTGCAAATAAACAGCCTGCAGCGTCTTTCTTAGTTGGTTAAAGTATTGGTAACTTGCAAGGTCAAGGCTCACGCTGTACCACAGAGATTAAAAGCTACAAATGGTCAGGAAGCTCTCTCCCATGCAGAGGATTGTGATTTTCTTTTTCTTTTTCTTTTTCCTTTTCTTGTCCTGTCTTGGGGTGAACCTCAGACATTTCACAGACTTTCATTACAAAATGTACTGGGCTTCCAAAAGTCTTAACTGTCCATGCTCACTTATGAGGGATGGGACATATGGACTGATGGCCCTTCCCCACTGGTCTCACGTGCCTGGTGGATATCCAGCCACTGGTGCTACCTGTGTAGGTATGTGCAGAAATGCCCTGTGGCTTTTCAACAACGACAACAAATAATATTGAGATTTTTACTCATGAAAGCTTCCTCCAAAGTTATATAATCCTATGGAAAGTCTCAGTATTCATTATCTGGTATGGTGCGACAAAACCCTTCTCCATCAACCAGCGCTCTCCAGCCTGCAGGCCAGCTGGCTGTCACCCCACCGCCCAGCTAAGACAGACGGACACAGGTTAGGGAGCTCGGCAAGTCGGCTGTGCAGCTGCGGGGAAGAGCTGCTTCCTTGGCTTGGTGGGGAGAAGGAGGAGCAGGAGAGCAATGGGAAATGTTACCTTCGATTTTCAGGGGGGAAAAATAAATAACACAACCCAAAAAAGAGGGTAGACCTTCCTCCTCTTCAAACTCTGTTTCGCCTCTACTCACATGCTCCACATATTTACCATTACTGCAATCTGGCCTCAGTGTGCTGGCACCACGCCACCCTGCAACAAAGAGCTTGCAGCCTCTTGTGTCCTTCCAAAGTGGGTATATCACGTAACAATATAGTTATATATAGGGTGAAATCTCAGTCCTGTTTAAGTGAAGCTTCTTCTGCCTTAAATGAAGGTAACATTTCATTCCTGTTTATCCTGTCCCTGCTTACGCGTACCCCAAATGCACATGCGCTTTTAAGACAGGTTACAAACTTCATCAGCTCTACCACATTTCTCCTGCAGAGAATATGCCACGTACTTACTAAAACTGAACGAGTACCTACCCCAGCACTGTGGGAACCTGTGCCCCCTACCAAAGGACACAGAAGATCTAATTCCACTTAAAACTCTTACTGCACATATGGCGGTGGCGTATCTCACATAAAGTCAAATCATCAGTACTTAATTTAGGAATGTTACCACTTTACAGCCATAATTCAGTTTTCAGAGATCCTAAATTTTGTGACGGAATGCAGGTGTGCCCGTAAACAGGCACCCATATACAAGATCATCTTCTCATTCAGCAGTTACGCAGTTCGCACAGGTACACGTGTATTTATAGTCATCAACAACAAAAAGAGACATTTTCAAGGAACCGTTTTAAGGAAGCTCTATTCTTCTTAGAACTAGTGAAAAGGTAGAGAGGAAAACCTATTTCTGGATACTGTAATGCTCATCACATCTCATCCCTTTTTAAGTTCTGTGACTGGATGTTACCGGTCAAATTTCACCCTCTTTCCCACTACAGTAAATCCAGGCTAAATCCACTGATTTAACTGGAATTGCTTGAGTTTTGAGCTCGTTTCCTAGAGCATGAAAAATGTTATTTGTAGGAAAATGAAGTTGTATTTTTCTCTCCATTAACATTGATGTGTTTCATATAACAAATACTGGATGTAGTCACTGTATGCACTACCAATGATGAGAGAAATGCAGTAGAAGATTGGAACCTAATTGTTAAATGATCTTTCTGATTGTCAGAAAATTAATGACACACTGTGGGCCATGTAGTGCATGCCTCAGATATCTCAATGCAAGTTCCCGACTCATTTAAATAATTTCAGTTTATACATTTAATTTGCTTTTAATGCAGACATTTAATTTGGTTTTGGTTTGTTTTTTAAAGAAAAGCACCACGTATTAGGAATCTTTATGCATGCACATGTACATACACAATTTCACAGAAAGTGCTATTTTCAAGCAAATTATATGAAATGTAAAATTAACAAAATGCAAATAATATAAACAATCTAAATTAAATATTAAAACAATGCTATATCTGAATGACTGAATTTTATTTTCGTAAGAAGCTAAACTATAAACCATTCTTACCAATGCAACACCCAGCTGTTTGGTGTTTAGCATCGGAATAACATTATTCTAGTGCAGCTGCTGTTATTGTTTGCTGTATTTCTGCCAACTCGGGGAAGCCAGAGATGTTCGTCTAGCAAAGAGGGACAGCTCTGATGAAAGCTCCACTTTGACAGATGCTCCCATCAACAACTTTGTTACTCTGATTGACTACATGGTATTTTAGGCAAATTAACCTGTCCAAAAAAATTCTTTATTGCTATGCTTGTGGCACAGATGGAAATATGAACTTGACAATTCTGGGTACTAGCTTAGCAATTAACTGAGATGTTTCAATAGACTAATGAACTTTCATTCAAAGCATGCTCTCTGTCAGGAGAAGAGACAGGCTGTTGTTTGAGAAAGTGTTATAGAATGTCAAATAGATCTCGACAGCGATGTTACTATGAAATCTGAAATATTAGAAAGACACGGAAAGAAAGTCATTTAACACCTTTATAATATCAGGAGATCTGATATGAATCTTTATTATCAAAGTCTGAAATTCTACCGCATTTTACAGTCCTTTTGCTGTAATTCACACCCTGGATAATAACAGTTCTCCAGTCACTAAGGCTGTTCAGTTTTGAATGGTCACCCTTTATTAGAAAGGGGAAAAAAAAAATCAAGCTGTAATTCTTCTATTTCATGAAGATATTAACATCCAACTAAAAAATTATCTGAGCCTAAGAAACTATTACAGGAAAACCAAATTACCTGAAACAGTAAGGTAAAAAGAGAACGACACATAATTAGTATATATAGATAAATTTTAAAACGATTAATTTGTTTGGGAGAAATTAATGTAAGATTCTAGGGTAGCCTGAAGAAATCATACAGAAATGACTTAAAAACATGCATTTGATAAACTGAATTGACCTTTCTGGGACGCAACTTAAATTGTGCATCCAGCACTCTTAATACAAGAATACTGGAGAAACCACATCCCCGTCAGCCTGTTCCAACCACTGTAATAAACATACTCTGCGGTCAAGTTGCAGTCGTTTTGCCACCCCAAACTACACAAAATGGCCGTGATACCCTAATTACCAGCTGCAAGGATTCTCCAGCCATCAAAGAGATTCCCGCTGGCGCATGAAGGCAGTCTGCTCCCGAGCAGCAGCCTTCACCCCGCTCCAGACGTACACGCGCTCCCAGGAACGGGGACAAGCGGAGCCGGACAGAAAGCAGCACGTTGCTGGATCAGAACTGAAAACCTGCCTGTTACCCTGGAAATATTTTTAGTCCATTTTATTCAATATAGGCAATATATTCTTTTATTTTTGACAGTCGCATTATATTGTTTGTTGGGGAGGAGCTAAACCTGTCTCCCCTGTTGTGTACCTAACCTTGATGAAAACCTGCACTGTGACAACATATAATCCACTTTTCCTATGTACCTCGCAAACAGCTCCACTCTCATCATAAAATATTAAATCCCAATATTGCAGTTGGTTCCTTCTAAGTATCGAGACTTGGAGTAGCCCCAAGCATGTCAAACGTGTTGGAAACGCTGCGTTTTTAAAGCAAGGCAACATGTTAACTGATATACTGTAATATTTAGTCTAAAAACCTTTGAACAGTTTTTAAAAGTGTTTAAACCATTAACTACTTGATGACTTAATAGCTCTAAAATGACCATTAAACTGTAAACTGGGTTTTTAAGAACTAGTCAATAAATAAAATAACATGAAAATACTGCACTGCTCCTGTATTTAACCCTACAACGAGAAAATTGTTTCTCTTACTCAAACTAACTGCAATATTCCCACTGGTTTCAAAGTAATTCCACATATTAGCTTGTAACTTGGACAACCGCCATACCACAGCGGTTCTTTGAGCTGACAAATTAATAAACCAGGTAAGACGGGCAAACGGCCCTGACCCGTGTCTCCGCTCCACCTTCCAGGTAGCCAAGGGCAAGGTCGGAACTCCTGCTGCCACGCACTCGCTGCTCCAGCCCAGCGAGGGCAGAGCAAAGCCCAGCCCTTCTCAATATCAACCACTGGATAAAACATTTATCTTGATTCCTTTCTCAAACTGTTACATGCTGCTTACTTCTACTCCTCTTGAAATTATGCTCATAGCCATAGGTGGCATAATTAATTACGCAGACTATTATTGCACTCGGCATACCTACGACTCCACGATTTCTTACACTTAACCATCAGAGCAAGCTGTTTAGCAATGACAAACGGGAATACGTTTCCAGTATTCTGCCTCTGTTAAGGACAGAATCACAGAAAACAGGCTATTTTTGTTGAGCAGAATCTTAGAGGAACGTTTTCTATCCACCGACACACGGCAAGTTCCTCCCAATGTTCCCGGTTTCACACAGTTTCCCAATATCAACTTATGAACGTTTCTTAACCTCTTGACATGTCATACAGAACCCAAGGCAGCCAAGATGGCAAACATCCATTTAAGTGCCTTTAGGCAGCTATACGTGATATTCATCAACACATTCTTCACTTAAAACGCTTGCCCTGGTGCCGCTGGATCAAATGATGCACACCGTAGTTCAGAGCTAAGAGGGACAATTCAAAGCAAACGGGGTTTGGGAAGGAGACTGTGTGAGGAATTACTCCAGCCAGAACGGTCAGAGTAGGTTGAGCCCCTTGAGAGCGACAGCAGTCTGGTTAACGGCAAGTTGGAGGTCAACCGATAGCCTTGTGAGGAGACAAAAAATAATGGGGACCTCTTTGTTTAAAGGTGGTATTAGAGCAAAAAGCTCTGAGGAGCACTGAAAGGGGACCTCTGGCACAGCGACGCATCGTGCTGAGATCAGTACGGCATTTCTGTCTCAACGTATTTGGTTTATATTCTCTGTCACGCAGGCCTGGGAGCATGATGTTACGCTGAAGCTCGCCAGAACCGCTTTGTCTGCGAAGGCTTTGTCATCGAACAGGGAGAAACGGGCAGACGACCTATTGACTACACAGATCGATTCCTTTTGTTATCCTGGCCCATGAAACTCTGCCAAATTTCAGCACCAGTAAAATCATCTGAAATTCCCTTTGAACTTGAGGATGAAGTTTCCAGCTCTTTAAAACAGCCTGCTCTGATAGCAGGTAATGGAAAGACACTGCTGAAAGAAACACTGCCGTGAAAAGGCCGAGAAAAGTCCTGTTTGCAGGAAAGTGGAGTTAAAAGGCTTGCCTCGGTAACTGTAATCAAACAGCCAGATTAAAGGCAGCGCTGGATTTCCTGAAGCCCACAGAAATTCTCAGGAAGGCCCCGCTCACACCCTGAGAAGACAATGAATCAGCGGCTGCTTTTTCTGTTTGAAAAGCTTCCCTATTTCTCCCTCCATTTTACTCATGTCACGCTGAAGATGAAAGACTGGGTGACTGTCACATGCCCAGTACCTCCTGCAGCACGGGGTGCATCAGCGTAGAGAACAGGAGCTCCATAGGATAGGAGGGAAATAAAGCTAGGAGGACTGGTGAGGTACTGACAATGGTGGAGAATCGCAGCCCCATCTCAAGTAAGTAATGGGACTAACCTTGTGTGAGGACAAATCTTGGATGTATTTTATGACGCTTTGAACTGATGGAAAGAGGAGGAGAAGGCGGCATTATTTGAATGTGGAACATATCTACAGATATATATACACAAACATACATACATCAAAATATTTACAGCTGCAAGCTTTCGTAAATCACTGCACTGCCTTGAGTCTGCAAAACATTTCTGGCGACTTCAACAACTAATTAACTGGTATTTTCACCCTCATTCTCCTAGTTCTTTATTCACTATAAAAATGACAGTTGTAACTCCTGTAAAATGTTGATTCGATTCACGACACTTAGTAAATTTACCACCAACACTTCCAAAGCGAGATTAAGGAACGCCCTACCAACCTGTTCCTAGTTTATAAATAAATCGTACTTCCTGAAGCAGGAATTAAATGTGATGTTTGGGTAAGGTGCTGCACTGCAGCCAGACTTACGTTTTATGTAAATCTATGGCAAACAGGCTAATAAGCACCCTTTACTTCTTATTATTTTTTTGAAGATACCTCACCAATTTCACCTTTGCCTTTGCTAATTCTCTGCGTTTACCAAGTCCCATTTTTCTGTATGAACAATACGCTATGTAGAGGGATACTCTGAGCTTTCTTTGCAGATAAATCTGATATACACACCCTTCTTTAACTACTGACGGATCAAAAAGAAATCAGCTAGTTCTTGAGACAACCTTTCTTTTTCACTTTTCACAGCAAAGTTTTTTACTTCGTTGAGACATTAAACTGACAACTACAGTCCCATTTTGGTTGAAATGGTAAATACTGCTTCAGTGCTTGCTGCTGTCCACGCAGGCTTATTATGCGTGTAAACGTTTGCTCGTGTTTCAGAATCAGGAGTTGGAGGCTGCAACCTGCCCATATTTAACTATCACCACGAGGACACCTATTTCGCCTGCCTATTGCAATGATGGATCGTACCTCATGCTATATTTGTACATTTTTCACGGAGGCACCATTTTCTCGTTATGGTTTGCATTGCGCTTAGCACCGCAGGACTCCATCCCTATGTGGTAGCATAAAACAGTAAGCATGAAATACTAGGAGTAATTATTAGTAGAAAATAATTAGGTGAACAAGACTGTGACCTCCCAGTGACAAATCACAATAAAACAGTGGTATATAAAGCATTCAGGATTCTTAAAAGCATCAGCACCAGCAGAAGCTGTGCTGGTGATGGAGACAAGGCAAGAAGCCGCAGACGGAAATACTGTAATGCTCTCCGGGAGCATTTCCATCCGCTGCAGACATCTGTCTGTGCTCCTCTGTGAAGGAGAAAGACAGGCTCACCTGGAAGTGGGTGAATCATCCACAGAAGGAGCATCTCTGCCTGCACCAACTATGTGGGACACCTGGGGAGAACAGGCTTCTGACTTAAGTCACCTCATTTGGAGACTGACACCGAGGAGTTTTAGCCCTCCTCCCTGATAAATGGTAAATGGGGCACGGACTGCACGGCAGGAGCTTCATTAAGAAAGGTGTGCTTTATGACACTAAACCTGTCATCTTTTGCTCTGAACTTACTTCTGTTAGATGATGAGATAACTCAGTATTATTAGAGAGGTTCCTTAGTGATTCAGAAGATGACACATCAGGAAGCGGTGTGCACCTTGCAGAGCACTTAATGCTAAAAATCAGAGACATTCAGATGCAGCAGCTTTTCAGAGAGCCGACGATAAGCCACAGCAGCCACCCAGAGTCCTGCCCAGATTCGCTGGTGGTGTCAATCAACACAGCTCCACTGATTACAATCACAGTTAAATATTAGACTTGAGCTGAGAATCTATCTTATGGTTTCTTTTGTTCAGAGGTCTCTGTATACTTATTTCTCATTTTTCAGTCAGGCAACACGAAAACACTAATAGAAAAGAAGCATCCCCACGAAGGTGATAATGAGATGGTAAATCTAGCGATTCTCCTGGTGTTCCTGTAAGCAACAAAAAAGGAGCTGTTTGAAGCAGAGGTTTCCATTGGAAGCACGGAGGGTAATCTTTAAAATACTGCATTTATTCAATAAAAATATTTTAGTGAAGTTGCACAGGCTACATTCTTGCAAGGGATGCTCTCAGATCCTTTGGGTAAGGAGCCCACAGTCACAGCTGCAGCCGGGAACTCCAGGATCACGCTGCATCTGCTCTACAGACAGACGGCGCAGGAGGTCTGACTCCAGCGGTTCACATCTCTGGGGCAGAGGGCACATGTGGCTGTGCCACAGCAAAACAGTTGCCTCCATCTCCACTGTCCTGCCTATATAATTAGCACTTTCTCTTTTCCCTGTAATGCCTAGAATTACTTATTTATTTGACGTGCAGCTCAGTGCCTTAATAACTTTCCCTTTGCCATTATTGATGGAATTTGCATCCTTACTAAGGCTTGGAATGGGGAATTATCAAAAATACCATTAAAAATATTAATGATTCTGTCACTAAATGGCACATTTTTAATGGCACCTACTGTATTAAATGAAGTACGCTGTGAGCAAAATGGATATTTATTGAAAAGTATGTTTCGTTTGCAAAGCTTGGGTGTTGTCCAGCGCGACTGGCTGCACGCATTAAGCAAATCCCAGTCCATAGATTACGACACAATTTCCCCTCATTAGTGTAAAGTGAGTGACATTTTGAACTTTTGTGGGAAGACATATTTCAAGAAATAAGAGAAGCTGGTGTCTGGAAGCTAACCGACGGGTCATTACTGCGGCAGGGCTGGGCGGTAGCTCAACAGCAGCCACGAAACCCGACCTGCGAGAGCGTGCAGGGGGACGGTGCCTTCCCGCCAGCTACGCCACAACCTCCGAAACCGACTGGGCAACTCGGGAGACAGCAACCGTTAACCAGACACGCTCTCTCATCGACATACTCCTCTATCCCATTGAAAATAGGGAAGGTAGTAATGAACCCCTCTTCAGAGGCAGAAAAAAGTCTTTCTCCCTTTACCAACTCAGCTCCTGAGGATGGGGAAGAGATGGACCTGACGTAGCCCGAGACTGCCTAAGTCTGTGGGCTCTGCTCTTGGTAGCAGCTGGCTCGCTCGCTTCCAGTGCCTCGGAGGCATCATTCCCTTCATCAGCTGGAAAGGGGAAAGAGCTTTCTCTCCTTACTCCCTTCTCTGAAAAACCTCATCCGTACAGCGATATGTGGGAAGGACTGCTGGTACTCCACTGCTTCCCCAGAGCCCCTGAGCTGCTATAACTCAGCTGAGCACCATCTACTGAAACAATCGTTTGTTTATATTAAATCTTACTTCAAACATGATAATGGTATCATTTTATATTTATACAGCGCTATTCATCCCAGAGGATCCCAAAATGTTTCAGCTACTTATGGGCAGCAGCTGTTTAATAGTGGATAGTACGACCGCACAGCAGTGCAGGGCAGAAGCAGAGAAGGGCTCTGCATCCAAGAGAAACTACAGGGGGAATTTAGGCAGGTGAAACAGAATTACCCAAATTGCAATTTAGCCAAGACGCCTGGGGCTAACATCTCTCTGCTCACAAAATGTTGCCTTTAACAATTCAGAGGGCATTCATCTGTTGACAAATAGAGAGGAATGTCTTTGGATATTCATGCAGCTTGCTCAACTCAAAGGCAAATTGAAAATTATAATAAAACCTGTTTCAAATTCTTCATTCATTAAAACTGTGTTTGTGCCATGTTATTTCTGGGCATATTAGCCTCTGCTGGGAAGAGCTCATTAAATGACCATTAGCCTGATCTCCTTTCCTTCCAAGACAGTGCAGAAGCTGAAAGTCTGTCCTTTCTTCGTGGCACCATAAATGTAAATGGCAACAAGACAGAATTTCATTTTGTCAAGAAGGATGACAGATAAAGTTTTTTGTTGGAAGCAACTGTGAAAAATAGAAGGAAGAAAGTGCAGGAAAAAAAGGCTGCTGAATAGCAAGCTTAGGAAGAAGTACTGCCACAATCATTGAGGAATGACTGCTGTCACCCACAAAATAAACAGGGACAACCTTGGCCACTGATCTACAGAGACTCGCCTCACGTTCATGGCCATCTGCTCCACCAATAAGTCAAAAGGGAAGTTATGGTGTTGGAATGGCCCTTAGAGCAAAGGTGCTAGAAGAAACCCAGAGCTTTCCCAGACACTTCTGTAACCAGAAGCACATCTGCAGCAAACTGGGAGGGGCTGTGGCACGGACGGGCAAAGCCTGCGCTGTTCTATGGGAGGAGAAGAAGTTGTGGGAACAGGTAAGTTGAGGAGAGAATGAGAAAGATTCAGATTTGACATGGGAAGCACCAAAACCCAAAGCAATTCTCAAGTTCTCATGGTTTCCACAGTACAGATCAGCTCTGAGACAACCTCGAGATGATGCATTTACATTGCTTTGCTTCTTAAAACAAATTACTTCTCACTCCTACCAGCAGATCACAAAACATGAGAGCTGGAGTTAACAGTCACAAAAGTAATATTGCAACTGGAGAAAGGAAAAGATGGGAAGAACCTTGCACTCCAAAAAGTAAATAAAAGAAGTTGTGGGCTAAAAACTGTATTTGGAGATTTTTATTGTATGGAAGGCTTTTCTGGTGGAGAGAGTCCATCAGAGCACTGTTTTTATGGCTTCTGTAAAGATCACTGCCTCAGGTCCTCTCCCTCTTGCTCCGTTACGCATTTTACTTTTCGATTTACCAGGAATATTTATAAATAAGGAGCAACAGAAATTGTCATACAGGATCAGGGCACTGCCGACATCTCCCTTGCTATCGTGTCTGTGACATTCTTTCAAAACATCTAATTTGGATCAAAGTTCAAAATAGTCGGCTGTTGGCAGTCATGGAACAATCTAGCAACTGTCCTCTAATGACCACTAATTAAAATTTGCAGATTTACCAGACCAGGAGATTACGGTTTTCCCTGGAGGTATGACTACTCGGTGCTTTAGCCTCGTCTCTCAAGGGAACAGTATTTAAGAATCTCTGCGTCTCTGCGCCACCCTTACTCACTGCCTCCAGGTACCTTCAGAGGCTTTTAGCCCACTTCGGCCGAATTTTCCAGAAAGCCAGAGATATCAAGAACTTTGTTTTCCAACAAGTTCCAGAAAAAAACAGGCAGCTGGGGAGAAACTCTTTTAATAACTCCACTGGGGACGGCTGCCGTGCGCGCTCAGCTCCTACGGCATTCCCAGCCATCCCCCGGGGACAGAGTCCCCACGAGCGCTCAGCGCGGAGCGCGCAGCCGTCGGCGCAGGGGCTCCGGAGGAGGCAGCTCCGAGAGCCGCCCAGCAGGAAAGCAGGCTTCAGCGCTTCACCTGCTTAGAACCGCGTGCTAATCTTCCCCGTCGCAACTGCTCCGGCCAAATAGGTTTTGGAAACTTCCCAACGATATTGTGTGGCGGTGAGCTCCACAGACTAATTAGACACTGCAGAAAAGCTTTTCCTTCGGGGTACCTTCAGCGCCTGACTATCCCCCCCCTTCCTTGCAACCCAGAAGGAATTACATAGTCTACATCTCAGACAGTAATTACTATCACCTTCTCCTCTTAATTGATCTGGCTCCAGTGAGCAATAAGAAATTAAAATAATTAGCAGATATGCCTAGTGTTCCTAAAGTCCCACCTACACTTTGTAGTCTGTTTACTCTGGAATCAGCTGGGTCCATCGCTTTGATGGTAACGCTGCACCGTTCTGGCTCACCGAGCCGTTTGACGAGCCAAGTTTGAAGAAGTTTCCCAACTCATACACAAAGCCCAGCTGTAGCTGTTGCAATCGGCAAACACTCCATCACCAGCACCGGAGCCCTTGTGAAACAGCTCTTTCTGAAGCTCATTTGGAAAGAAACTGAGGCTCACCGCGCTCCCGTCCCCTGGGGAGAGAGGGGATTACGAGGAGGTCTTCCTGCTGCCAACATTCGCACATTTGCTCCACTGTCATTGGAGACAGAAACACAGACACGCAAGTTGGGAAGAGAGGCTAAAGACTTGGAATAAAAATAGCATATTTAAGGGATTAATTTCAGTTTTGTTCCTAGTGATTTCGGCATTGCATTAATTAATGTTCCATCCTGACTGCTGAGCGTGGACAGATTTATTTTTTTTAATAGGAAGAGAGAGCTTTGAGCTCCACGTGGTTTTTCCCGAGCACTTGCTCCTCCAGTAGCTAAATGTGGAGATACCACTTAAAGCAAATTGTGCCCTCTCTCTGCCCTTAGCAAATAGTCAGCGATTTTTTTTTTAAATTTTTCCTTCTATGCAGAAATAATCTGCATCTATTGCCCTCCTTTCAAGAAACAGAGAAAATCCAGACCCCAGCAAAGTTCAGTCTTCCCCCCCCGCACTCTGTAAATTTAGTCAACAATATTAATCCAGATCGAACAATTCTGCAGAGTACAACAACAAGCTGGTTACACAGACAGGGATGCATTTGGAATTTAAATGAGATCCTGTTATTCTCATTCTCTTGAAGCCTGCACAATGCTGAAGAAGCCTGTCTAATGTCTCTTAAACAGTGAAAAAAATCAATTTCAAGTATTTTTAACTATTCTGCTAGTACTATTGTCTGTACTCCTGAAGGAGAATGTTTCTTGATTCTTCCCCCCCTCCACAATTAAAGGCAATCATCAAAGATACACATTACCCTGGTTGTCTTGACAATGCTTTATGATTAAAAGACTCAAATACCTTCAGCTTATCGTGCATTTAAAAATATAATGAAAACAAAGAATAATATAGCATTCTGCAAGTTTGTTGTTTCTTCATTCCTTCTACTTTAAAATTCTTTTATTAGCATGATTTATTATATCTATTGCAACACTACTAATGAGGCCAACTCATATACTCACTGTGCTAGGAGCTGTACAAACAACAAAAATAATGATAGTGCATGCTACTTATTTAACCTGCATTCATACAATATATTCTCCCACCCTCAACTCAAAATATTGCCTAATGGTGGGGGTAATGCTGATCAGGGAAATAGTGGATATTTGTGGATATTTCTTTAAGTTGAATCAGGCCACAGCCTGTTCCTCCTGCACAACATTCACTGAATTAAAATACATTATTCCCTTGTTTCCTTTCCTCCAACACATCAAGGGATTATTCAAAAAGAGAAAAGAAAATCTTGGCTACCTTTCAAAGTAGGCTCATTTGTCCATTTGTGTTCTCTTGAACAGCACCAGGTTGCATAAGTTAATGTGGACTGTACTCCTCTACTTCTGGCTTCAAAGCATCCCTTCCACCAAAGTGCTCATTAGGGAACTCTCCAACCCATCACCAATAATCTCTATTCCTTGCCCTCTTCTATTACTGAATATAACCTAAAGTTCCAGCCTGCTGTCTTTAACATTCAGGAGAGCCTTTTTATCGATCCATATGAACCGGACACATGAACAAGTATGTCACTGGACCAGCAGAAGTGCTCAGTGCCTGCAGATTCCCTTTCACTGGGTCAATAACAGAAATGAAGGCTGAGATTGAAATAAACGTTTGAATACTGACGGTATGGAACACAACCAGCTCTCGGGCTGAAGATAAATTCCATCATTAGAGTCCCTTGCCTTAGACAAAACTCCAATTAAACTCTGGCACTGCAACGGTGTACCCCAAAAGAAAAGCCCTAACGTAACTTAGAGTGGACATTGTCACAGTCAAAGCTGAGTACTATTTGTATGCTGAATTGACCACGACAACGGAATGCGTTTACTTTCCAAGGCCTAAATATCAAACAGGATTTCCTCTGAAATCTTTGCTACGGAAAAAAATCCATTGCTCTCATTTCAGCTAAAAATTTTCTTGGCCTTTTCTCCTGGGCTCTTAGAGCTCCTTTACGCATTTTATTGTAAAGAAAGAAGGAAGAATTATGGTAATTTAATGTTTATTCTTCTTTGTGAACCACTCTCAGCTCTTCTGTATAACTAACTAAATGCTCTTATTAGTCCTAACATACTGAGAAATACGTTCTATTCAGGACTCTCTCAGCGTGAAATCTATGGAAAATCAACTTCTGTCTCTTGCGCTTATTTTTTGAACAAGAGTTTGGTATTTGCCTCTAGTTTTTTCTTACCTGCTGTTCTGACAGCAGCACCCCTCCAGGTATCGAGAACAGGGAAGGACCATGCTCTTACTGGGACAATTGCGTATTTTATGATCAGACTCTCCAGCCCTTACACTCATTTCAGCAGCGTGCGTCTATCCGCACGCAGAATCTGTTCTACAGGCTCCCCCGGGCTGGGGGACACCAAGAGCACTGCTCCCACTGTTCCCAGGAGTGCTGCCAGAGGAGTTCCCGGGAAAAACCATCCTGAATTCCGAAGCCCCTGTCACAGCGCTGGGGTGCGCGCACCGCACGGCCGTACCTGTGCCGGGGGGCAGCCAGGACCACGAGGGCTGCGCTAACACCACACATTCCTCTTGTTTTAATTGAAATGAAAGGTTCAGGAAAGATTGTCGTTTCGGGGGAAAACTTCGCATCTCCAAAGTATCAGTGATAATAAGTCAAACTGCACTTTTATTTCCCCGTCTGAAATTTACATGCACTTCAGGCCAAACCGCTTTTAAAAGAGCAGAAGGACACACAGGTTGCTTGTGAAGTCAGGGAAGAGAAAAATGGTAGTTCGGATTTTGAAGGGATTGAACTGCCCGGTGGAAATATCTCTCACTTCTCACTAACGAGGTCAAAAGCTGAGAAGCAACTGTGCTCCTCGCTCAAGTGAAAGAGAACATGAAAATTAAGTACAGCATCTGCTTCGGCAGCGGCTCTGGAGAACCCGGCACAGAGAGCAGAGATCAAGCCAACCTGAATTTCTGCATCGGCTCCGAATCTGCCTTTTTGCCTTGGGGAAACTACAGCTCCTCTGCTGCCATTTTTTTACCATCTGTAAAATGATGATGATGATATTAATTACCTACCTGAGACAGTTCTGCTGAGGTATAGATTTTATCCCTACAGTATGGCACATTTCTGTAGAACTATAAAAGCAGAAAGGTTTGAGCTTTTATAATCTTTTCCACAGTACAGCTGTATTTGTAAGCACCCAGAGCTCAAATTGGCAAGTATTTGTTCTTTATTCTCATATTGCTTTCAATAGGACTTCTGAGCACAGAGCGTTTCAGGAGCAGTTTACATGCATAGGCCTCGGAGTACCACATCGTCAGTGAATACAAATAAATACCTGTAAAAAATAACAGCTGCAAAACACAGGGGGATGTTCTACTTCAGAAGCAAAAATCCACAGCTTCAGAAGAAGAAAACGGTTCAGAAAAACTTGTTCTTTTTCTATGAAGCATGGAGATTAGCAGACATTAAACACAAATACATAATATTATACAAGTCTCTCTGTAAACACATAATTTTCTGTCTTTCTAAAACCATTCAAAATGGTAAGGAAGACTACACAAGTGACTTGTTGATTGCACTGTGAATCTAAGAACTCTCTGATTATTGCTGCCATCTACTCATAATTTCAGAAGCTACATTGTTTAAAAAAATAAAGTCAAATCCTGACACTAATAATTGGATCTTGCAAGTTATTTTTCCCCCCTCTTAGTACAATAACCGCTTGTGTGTGTTAATATTCCTTTTCTATTCGTTTTTTAATAGTTTGACAAACAAATGCAAATATCGATGATGCGAACTCTCAGAGCAGAAATCATTTGTCAGCAAAGGACCCAGCCATCCGGCACAGAGACGTGCTGGGCCGGGGCAGCGCGCGCTGAGACCTCGCACCGGCCCTCCCGCTGTTTGCGGAGCACCCCCAGGCACGGCGCTGCTGCGCGGCGCCGCCTGACCCCGCGCCACTTGCGTTTGGGAGCTACTCAGCTCTGAGCTCTCTCGCCAGCGCACCGATTTCTGAGCGGTCCCTCCCGGCCCAGCGGAGCACGCAATCCCACTGTGGGCCGCAGCTCTTGCACGGCCAACAGGCAGCGTGGAGAAGCCTCCTTCATATGGGCTTCAGCCCTTTTGGCTTTGGAGCTCGCAGGCATTTTTGGAAGTCAAGGCACTGTTCAGCATTAGGGGGAATGCATGGATAACGATGAATACTCACCGTTTGTCAGGCAAAGAGTTATTTGATATATGCCAGATGACAGCAGTAAGGAATATCCACCTTACTTCCTCAGTCAATGAAAGATGTTCCTTTTCTGCCTTGCAAATCAGTTCTCAATAGGAAACTTGCACAAAGAAAGGTGGCAGCATTTTTCCTTCCCATGTTAAGGAGAATAAGCTCCGAATTCTCCTTTTGCGTGGAACATTCCTTTAGAGACACATGGCTGCAGTAAAATTTTTTAAAGGGACATCATTCTGCATAGCACAGAGAGGTGAATTTGTATTGATGTTTACAAAAAGGTGCTACAGAAAAACTCCTACAACTGGGCTTCTGCCCAACAAATTCAACTGCCCGTTTCTTATAAAGAAGGCAGCTCCTCAAGAATGTCACTGAGGCTGGATCACAGAAAGGGCGAACGCCACGAGCTCCTAGTCTTCGTGCTGATCAAAATGCAACTTGTGCAGAAGGGGTTGGACGAACCTCAAGTGCACAGCTGCTTGTTTTACAGTTTTATTTTTTACATTCTGAAAGTTTATGTGATCTAATTAGACATTTTATTTCACAAAAATACATTTTGGCACTGTTGGACTTGGAACAACTCAAATGCAAGGGGTTTGCTAGGAGGGAGGCAGACGAGTGCATGGAAAATAAGGATTATGCTTCCGTTTCAGAGACGTTACGATGGGGACGCAGAGCTCAGCTCACTTGCATGGAGATCGCTTCACTGATTTGAAGCTTTTACATACTACACGTTTGTTTAAATCTAGCTAAGAAAAAGCAGTGACAATGCCCAGCAGGAGTACTAAGGATCATCCAATCTTAATGAAAAGGCTAAGACAGCAAGAGGAACGCGGAACACCCCGTGTTCGCCTGCATTCCCCCAGGTTATCTGCACCGCTGACCCCGCAGCCCCACTGCACCGAGCAGCAGCACCGGTGACACCGGGGGACTTTATCACCGAGCCATCGTGCTCCCCAAAGCCCTCAGCTTTCTCATCACACGCTGCCTGCCCTTTCCTGTAGTTGCTCCTCTGCCTCTGATTTTATCTGGATACCCGAGAATGCGGATTATGTGACTGCTCGTTTCCAAGCCCCAGCGCTGTTAGCGGGGTTATCCGAGGTGTGGGTTTTGCCAGAGAAAACACAGCAATTAGGTTCCTGTATCTGCAGTTATTCAGCAGCACAAACACCCCGGGGAAGACATCCTCGCCATGAATATATCCAAGATATCTGGGTAAACAAAAACGCATCATCCACAGAGCCAAATGTCAACCAGCCACTTTCAAAAAGCACTGAGATAAAATATCTACCTGTGCTGAGAGAGCTGACACAGGCCTACACGCTACTTGACCCAAAACAGCACTTAAGCAGGACCCAAGATGCACGCTGCTCCTGCACAACTCTCTGAGAAAAACTTGTTTCGTGGCCAGCGGACAAAAACATGCCCTTCCTCCCCTGCCTCGTATTTGTATCATGAAGGAAAACCACCCAAATTAAAATGCCTGAATTGAGACATTACCAGGAGATTCAGAAAACAAGACAGTCTCTTGTTAACATCTTACTCGCTGTTTCCACACCACCATTTGTGATAAAAGCAAAGTATTAAAGCATAAATTAGTCATAGAACAGCCGCATACTTATACAGTCTACTTGAATTTACCTCCCAGGGTCCTTCCCTATAATCTGAAGTTCCGTATTCATCACGATGGGATAAAAGGTAAGGGGGAAGGGGTGAATCTCCACCGTCGTCTGCCTTCAGAACCGAATGCCCTGACAACAACCAGGCCAGGTGTCCTCTGGCTGTGAAAGCTCAACAGGGAGACAGAATAACTATCACTGCTATCACTTCATTGCGTTAAAACTGCAATTTCAGTAACCTGAGGCAAATCATTACACTACAGAACATCTTGAAAATGTTAGAGCAATAGGCACTTTGTTTGAAGGATTTGTGAACGCAAACATGTCTAATCTATGCACTCAGGAAGAAAACCTCAACCTCTTTCAGCCCGTCCTTGCTTTAATCCAACTCACAGGAAACGTCATCTACCTCCAATTGACACTGATTGATAATAAGGATAAAATACCTTTTTACTTTAAATGCCCATCTATCACTATTTAGAATACGAATGTCCCTTGATGATGCATGAAGGTGCATTTGCTTCTCTTAAACTGTTGATGGATTCATTTCTTTTCATTAAAAGAATAAATCTTATGTGTATCTTACCGTTAGCAGCAGTACGATTGTATCCCAGCTTGGATCAGGCCCACTGTGTTTGACAGTGTACATGTATTTGATGAAAGACAGCCCTTCCAAACCAACTGGCTGGTCATGGGGAAATAGCACCATTGCACAGAAAAACCAAAACGGCACAGATAATAAATGGTGGAGCTGCCAGAAAAATAAAAACCTATGCACTGGAACGTGCAGATGAGGAAAGGGATGAGATCTTTCCCTACCACTGGACTAGCTTTTACAAGATGCGTGCCCGAAGTCACCTCAGTGTGCTGGCCCCTAAGTCTCGGCTGCCTTGGAAAACACATCAAATGCACATTCGTTAAGCACTCCCTTCTATGACCAAACATTAAATACACTTCTCATCACTAATTTACATATTAACCATTTTTGCAGGAGTAACTCAAAAAAGCATAATGGCAGATGCATGCTGGCGTACAGCAGTGCACATGCAATATACATGCTCTCGCTGCATTTATTATGAGACGCGGTGATGTGCTAAAATGGTTTTCACACTATTATCTGCTCTGCTCGAAAACTTCTCTAGACCAAGGAGCCATTAAATCCCACAGATTTCTCATGCTTTACCAGGTTAACCACCAGTTCACATTTCCTTGGTCCCTTTTCTAGCTCATTTTTTGACAAAACTTTCAAAAAGAGAATGCAAGCGAGCATTTTTGAAGACAGCAAGGGTACTTCACTTATCAAGTAAACAAAAACATTTGGAGTGACTATCAGAAGGGTTACGCAGGCCAGTGAAACTTTTGCCAAAATCATTACGTTCTTCAGCTGGGCGCTGTGGTTGGTGACGGGACGGGTTACCTCATGCCCCTCGCACGACTGACTGCTGGAAAACCACTCCAGAATGGGGCCAACTTCCCGGCAGAGACAGGACAGTAAACATGCAATTAATTGCATGGGATGATGTGCCAGAAGTTCGACGGTCAGTTCTGGCCCACACCAGTTCCAGCTACTAGTTGGACTCTTGCCCCGTGTTTGGTAAGGACAATTTTCGGCAGCGAGTCCCACACATACCCCTTACGCAGCAGTCCGTGCTGAAATTGAAGGACGCAGCAAGGCGTGCTCAATCCCATAAACACATCACCAGTGACACCGCATGAAGATCTGCTCTGTTATAATTTAGATGCTTCATCAATTGCCTTGATTTACTGAGCTTTACTGCTTTCTAAATGAGTAGCAATACGTAACAGGGTTTTCAGCCCAGTTTTAGAAACCTTGATCATTTACCCCATTAAATCAGAAGGAGAAACGCAGGCTGCTAGCGGGAGCATGTTCTGTTTCGTATATGCAATTCTGTGACAGCAAAACACGCCATAAAAATGCATTTGCTGTTTCAGCTGACATATAACACAATATTCCGAAAGAAAATATTAGCCTCGCCACTGCTACAGCTAGTGATATGTCCCCTCGAATTTAGTACACGCAATAGGCTGGAGGATAAAAACATCCCAAAGATACCAGAAGAATTTATAAGTCAATGATCTGCTTATGAGGAATGGAGACTGCTGATGCAAGCTGCAGTCTCACTGATAAAAAAATGGATTTCCCATAGCATTGCCGATAGCACTGGGAACTAATTGGCCTGACTTTACTCCTGCTGACTATCCTGTGTTCATTTTGGCTGGCTCTGGAGGACCCAATCAATCACAAGCCCAAGCTGCGGCTGACCCGTAGGCAGCCACAATTAAAACTCAGTTCCTACTTACTTAAAGGTAGAAAAGTGAATTTAACCTGATCTAAGTAAGGGAGAGAGGGCTTGAAACCACTTGCAGTCCCTAAGATGTTATATCACTTTAGACAACCCTTTTCCTTTTAAGTGGCGCTTTTCGTTGCCCACAACCTTTAGGGAAGCTCACACACCATTTTCGCAGACGGTTCCTCTTCCAGATGCAGGGTAGATAGGGCAGGATGCTACAGCAGCTCAGGAGCCTGAGCATCAGGCCCACGGTTCTGAAGGAACTCACTGCCTTGCTTTAATGAATGCTCTATCTAAAACTAATTACGTGCTTGCACTCACAGCACTTTTCTGGGCATTTGACAATTTATTTGCCTATGTACTGCAGAAAAGCAATCTGCAAGAAAAAAAAACCTCCTGGAATAAGCCATGAGTTGCACGACATTTACAAGCAGGTGGTGCACATCCTCGGAAACGCAGCCACGAGCACACTTGGATTGGGAACCTGTTCCTACCCAGGTGCTTCTGGCAGAGTTGAGCTTTATGGAGCTTTGTAAAGACGGGGATGTGGCAGAGGAAGAAGAGGCAATCCCAGCAACACGGAGGGCACTTCACCCAGGACACAGCAGGGGACGCAAACTCCCACCTACTGCAGAGCTTTCACATTCGCGCTTCCAAGTGCTTCTTCTGGGATGCAACAACTGTGGCTGCACATCGTGTTTTGCTACAGGGTGAGCCTTTCCTGGCCTTGCACTTCATTCTCTTCCTGCCAAGAAACCCGCATTTGTTTACCTCGCTAAGTCACAATCTAAAACTCACTCTTCTTATATGATGCAATTTCACTTTTAGGAATTTACAGTAGGGTTAATTTTGGCTCAGTGGTTTCTAAATGTACAGTATATACATGAGACAGAAACTGAACTGCTGTAGTATCACTATTGCCTCTAGACAAAAGCTGTACTTAAAACTGCAGGTCACAGGGAAATCAAAAGCAGTTACACAGAAAAGAATGCCATTAACAAATAAAAAAATCTCACAATGGCTTGTATTTACTAGCTCTTTATTTTCAGAGGCCTCATTTAAAAAAATAAATAAAAGAAACTATTTTCAACGGATGCTGAATTTCAAAGCTTTGTTCACCATATAGTCAGCCAGGTACCCCCCACATCTCTTGGGCTCTGATATACTTCTCAGGCTGTGCAGTTTTATCATTCAGAGAGTAGCACTGTTTTTCTCAAAAGGAATGAGTTAAGGGACAAGCAAGTCATATTTCAACCTGGTCACATTTCTGGCCATCTTCAGATCTCTTTGCACATTTTTGTCTGAACCCTCTTCCCCACATACAGCAAGAAACACATGTCTGATCAGGTTGAAGAAAACAACAGAGCAGTAAAGAATAAATGGAAAAGTTCCTCTCTGAAACAGCAGGAGTTAGCTTTGGATGACTATGCTGAACTTATGACTTACAAAACTGATCACAGAAAATGTTCAAACAGAATTAGGAAATTAGTATTTCATGGTCAAACTAACAAGGCGCTAAAACACTGGATATACTGGCCTCTTCTCTAGCTAATAATAGGCATTTTCTCAGCACTGAAGTCCCTTCTCCTTTGTAACTGTCTAGAAAAAGATTGTTTCCTGTAAACTGTAACAGGTTTTTTTAGCATCATGTGCGTGCCCACTTTTTAGATCCATTTTAGAAACATACAGTGTTTCCTGCTCTCAAAGTTACATAAAGAAAGTAATTACCATTTAGATAAAACAGGACAGGATGACAACAATTCAATTTTTGCTCAAATCAGAAGCTTCTCAATTCAATCAAGCGTTCCTTCTCTGGCTTTCCTGACAGCTACCGTTGGGGAGAAAGCTGTGGTTAATTGGGCAACAACTACAAACCAAACACTCTTATTAAAAGCAGAATTCTTTTAGAGCCACGTTTCTGGGCTCTGATACTTCCTCTGCAGAGTGAACAGCTACACAGTGCAAACTCCAGAAGAAATGCAAAACGCCAAATGCTGAAAAAGACAAGTAATTTCAGTTTTTCAATGCTGTATTTCAATCACGATCTAGAACGCAGGGAGCAAACATCATTTAGACTCTGGTTCCTTTGGAAAAATGAGCGCGCAAATACTTGAAAGATTGCTAAAATAAATTAAACGAAATAAACTTTCCTGTCAGACAACGCGAGAGGCGCACCTTGCCGAGTGCCATACTGTGACACGTTCTGCACAACACAGCGCAGCTCTCGGCACTGATCCTCTCCCTCTTCTTTTCTCGATGAACTTTTAGCTGCTGAGTCCAACCGCACCCCCAGGCTGCAGTCAGCCCCATTCAGCAGCTCATTCACCAAAGACATTTAAAAATAAGGAAATTCAGAAAACTTGTGGGAAAAAAATCATCATCAGAACCTGCCTTTTATGAGATTCCCGCACGGCAGTGGAGCAAACGTGAGAGCTGAATTTCTAAGCATAAACCTCCTGTCTTTGGACCAGGCCGTGGCAGTGCCGTGGCACACAGAAGGAGCGGAGTCACTATTCCACCGCGCTGCCCGACAGCAGATGTCTTCTTCTTATTTCTCGCTGCTTCTCCCTGCCTGGCGCAGGCAGGGCTGGCGTTACGACCGCCGGGCCCTGCAGGTCACAGTCACCACGCGGCCGGCAGGAGAGGCGGGTGAGACTCGGGCAATCCTAACAGCTTATCAAAACCAATGCTCTATATTTTCCAGCCCTGTTGCCCTTTCCATTAATGGGATTCTGCTTTATTCCGCTCTTCTTTGTGCTTAAATCCCTTGGGCTCCTGAGGCGGTGACTGCTAAATTATAAAATGATTTTGAGAGGTTTGGTTAAATGGACCATCTTGTTACATGATATCTTTTTATAGGTATCATATGGGAAACGCCAGCCCCTGAGGGTGCCGCTCTCCCGGTCCCTACCCTCGGCTCTTTCAGACCACAGGATTTTAAGCAGTACTTGCCCAGAAAAAATGGCTTTTTTTTGGTTCTTCTTGTTTTAAGTTTATTAATACTGTCACATCAAATCTCAATGCAAAGTGATGCGAAATGTCATACACTAAAAATAATGTGTGGGAAATGGGTCAGTACTGAAATATTTGCACTGTCTACAAACCAGTTTATTATTTCCTCCAGTTTCATGCTCTTTTAACCCAATTCTCAAGAATACCAACACAACAGGGAGTTAAATTCTGATGAATTTTAGGAGAAACACAGACAGAACCGAGTATTTAGGTCACTGTTAGTGAAGTTATTTTGAGGGGATTTCATCATTTTTCTGTAAAATAATTAAAATGCTTGCTTTTGACATCCCCACTCGGGTGGCTTGGTTCCACACAGGCTGCTAAGGCGCCCAGTAGGTACTTGCAGTGAGAGGAGAGGTGGGAAGAGCACAAGCGAAAGACCGCTATCGAATAATTTAGGTTGGAAGGGATGTCAGGAAGTCTTCTGGCCCAACCCTCCACCCAAACCAGGGAGAAAGGGTGAAGCAAAAAGGAGAAAGATGGCTTGTAAGCGCTAACAAACGCAGAAGGCATATAGAGAAAGGGAGATGGCAAAGATGGCTCGAGAGATGCAGAGAACTGTTTCAGAGCTGTACCAGGTAGGCAATCAGCTGATAGAAAGGACGCAAAGACAAGGAGGGATGTAGTTCTCACTACCTTTACACGGAGAAGAGCCACACACAAAGAATCGGCTGGGGGGGATTGGCAAACAAGCAGCTACATTGCAGGACGTTTGTACAACCCCGTACTTCTGCGATGCGCTAAGATGCACTAATGGGGACGTACCTCTCCTGTGAGAGAGGAGTGCAGTTACCAAAATAAACACAACCACAGTCAACAATGTCCAAACAGCCGTCATCTTGTCAGTAAATAATTAACATGAAGCCGGAGTATTACTCTGGGAAGTAGCTGCCTTGGGTTGTGCTGGGTATTGAACAATGACACCCTCAGTCCATCACACAAAGGACAAATGCCCGTTCCAAGTTATTTACTCTTTTACACTGCACACGCACATCCTTCGAGGAATGGTTCCAACCCACCTGGCACCCAGAAACGTAGGAAACAGTGTCATAACATTTTAGAGTTTAAAGTGCAGGCACAATGTGCCAAATTGAGGTAACAGATGGGGATCCAAACATTGCTAAGTGCTACCTAGCAATGAAACATATGCAGTGCCTGGAAATCGTGACATCATCTAATGAATGGAAAGGTCTTGCACCAATATTCAAATTGCATACTTAATCAAGACAAAAACTGGAGACCGGCAAGGAACAACAGTACCCAAGGTAAGAAAGATGACAGTGCCAGGAAGAGAAAAGATAGCCACCCATGTATCTCTGAGTGACAGAAGAAGCGTGGATTCTTTGCAGTCCTCATCTTTCCCCCTTTCTGCTTCAACAGTTTTTGGCAGGCAGATAGAGACAACCTGTGAGATAGCTTTGTGTTGAGAGTTTTGGAAGGGTAGGCTTCTATCCAAGAATTTAAGATAAAAAGCTAAGTGGACTTGCAGAATACATCCACCTCCTGGAAGCTAAATATGTACTGCAAATTTGAGGGTTCTCAGTCAGACTTTTTTATTTTAATTGTTAAGCATGTATCAATTTTATGCAGTCTTTTATTTATATTATTGGGGGACATTATGATGAAGAAGAGGAAAATTGGTACAGAATGCTGAACACCCAGCTTGAAAATTCTGGCCTTCAGTAAGAAGATGAAAACACTTCTTACTGATTCAACTTTCATTCTAAACTCATGTAATTTAATCAGATATGTTCACAGCTAGAATTGCTGCATGCTGGAAATCCTTCCTGGCAATATAGAAGCTACCACTTTACCACTCCACAGATAATTTTCTCATTACATTATATACTACAGTTAGAAAAAGCTCAGTTATATTTACAAGCGTACAGTACAACCAGTGATTGTAAAAATATGCATAATGCATAGCTAGGTTGCCCAAGTAATTAATGTGATTATGCATGCAAAGCAGGTAAGTGCAATAATTGGGTTGCTATGCAAGCTGTGCAAGTGCATGCACAATTCTGCACACCTAATGTTTTGGGAGGTTTGCCCACTCAGGGAGATTCTGAAGTTCTGTTTTGCAATCACAGCCTTGAAAAGAAAAATAAGATTATTTCCTGTGCCATACACTGACCTAAGCACCAGTGCCATTTTCCCAATATAATTAAATGTTAAAAGCCTTTAATTAAAGAATATAAATCAGAGTGAATCATTTCAGAGCAAAGCAGGCTTACAATACAGGATGCATTTGTTGCTGAAAGTCTGCATGAGAACAAAGCCATAAAAATGCCATTCACACCTTTTAATTGGTACATTTGAGTATTCCTTTTATTGCTCTGCCAAACCAGCAATGGTACCACTTTCCTTCTGAAAACATTTTCAGACCCTCTAAACTTCAATTGACTACAACAGACGACAAACGATGGCCTCTGCTTCCCTGAAGTCCCACCCAGAACAAAGCGGTTCTCTGTCCTGCCATGCCTGATGCATACCTGAGCTCTGAATCTAATTCTCTTCGATACTGTATTTCCTTCCATCTCAAGCTCTTAGATAGGGGTTTTTATTTGCTTATGTATTTATTTCTGGGATAGAAAATATTACTGGTTCCCTCGACAGGGCTGAGGTTGCACGGCGGAGGAGCCGTGGTGGACTGAAGGCAGGAGAGAGAGCTGCAGTGCCGCCTGCTGAAGGGCAGCATCACCCCTCCTGCCCCCCAACTGCTCCCAGGTGCCGCCGGGCCCCCCAGCAGAGCCACGGGAACCCATATACTGTTGGCATAAGGGTATATTTATGGACTGCAAACACAGGAAACTACAGTGGGGTAAATGCAATCAGATTTACGGATAAACTAAAGGCCTCCGTAACTCTGGACTACAACAGAAATTAGAGTGAGAGAGAGTGGGGGAAAAAGGCTTCTTGAATTCCAAAGCCGAGATTCAGATTCAGCTCAACGATATTTACAAAGCTTTTGTTACCGCTTTCCACAAACATACAAGCGTTCAGGTTTTGTAGCTAACATTGAGGAATGAGACAGCAACAGATTTTGAGCTTGTAAATAAATTCCAACTGTGTATAAAATTCTGAAAGTTCAGCTTCTACTGTGCTGGGTAATTGTGTAACAGCCAAATACAGGAAAGGAAACCAAAGCCCGGGCTGATACAGAAATCCAGTACCACAAAATTTGGTAATAATTGCAATCCAAAAAGAAAGCAAACCCCCAGAAGGATGCCTCAAAGACTTTTACAAATAATTTTAAATATGGAACCACTCGAAGGATTTCATGGCCGAATCTTTAATAAAGCATTCCTCAAAGGAAAATATTTGAATTATTTACTCAGCCCTGATCAAGTGAATAGAGAACGAAGTAGATGAAAATAAGTACTCAGAAATACTTCTTTTAAAGTTGCATTCTAATAGTAGAATATTGCTAAATAATAGTAATTAATGTCCTCATAACTGCGAAGGATGCATAAACAAGCATGCCAGCTCTCCCTCCATCCCTGCAAGCACAATATGGGTTTACAGCTGGTCTCAAGAAGCAACGGCAGATCAGCAGTTTGGCTGTTGGGTTCAGATAAGCGCCCAGAAGCACGGGTTCTCATCCAAAGCTTACTCAACCTACCTGAACCTTTTGGGCCGGCAAAACGAGCCTGGCAGCTCAGGCAGAACAGGCGTTTGCTAACATTTCTGGCACTTACTGCTTCCAGTTGGGCTAGAGATACTGCAGGAATAATCCTTCTCTTTTGACATTTCACATTGTCGTAGTGGCAGGAAGCTGGAAGTGCGGAGATGCACAACATGCAGAATGAAAGAGAAAAACATTTAAACAATCTGAAGCAGAGTCTGCAGCAAAAGCCTGGTAGCCAGGAGCAGCATTCTGCTCTTTGTCATCCATCCATGGCATTACAATCACATAACCAAATATATTTTTTTTTAGCCCTTTTAATCCTTAGGAGATTATCACATGAACAAGTTGCTTCACAACATGAAATCTGAGGGCCAAATGGTGCCTCCCTCGCTCCAGAGTTTGAGGGGTGCACACCACCGTCCTCAAAGAGCACAGCCCGAGGCGTTCGATACAAGCGTGGGGCAGCCCCTAATCTCGCTGAGAGTTCCAGGACCTCTCCAGCTGAGAGCTCGCAGCAAACACTGCGGGAGCAGCGCTGCGGCCGCTGCACCTACGCTTTCCTTCGCACACTGCAGGTGGGGCAGGGCTCATGGTTCCCTAGTCATCCACACCAACTATGTAGTGAAACGGGGTGCGGGTGCCGGCTGTGGGGAGCCCCCAGGGTCTCTATGCAAAGCAGAGGACGGAAGGGGTCTGTGACACTCTGGGGTCTCACCGTGCTACGGAAAGCTGTGGCACGATGGGGCCGGGGAAAGCACTGTGCACCAGTGGATGGAGCCTCCCTGAACGGCAGAAGAGAACGCATCTCCGGAGTGAGATGGGAATTTAACTGGTGAAAAATGCAACTGCCTGTAACGGGAAGAGATGACCTTTTCAGCACAAAGTATCTCTGAAAAATAACAGCTTCTTGTGTAAGACCAGTATTTGTGTCAGTATCTCCTACGATGATACCGACGCACCACCCACCATTTGCAAAGCACCTGTTTACTGACCACACGGTACAGAGAGAGACCGGCTCCTCAGCCAGCCTGGGGCTGCACATTAACGGCACCACGCAGAGGTGCCTTTCCAATAGTATGTGAACAAGGGAAGCTATTCCACACCTATGGATTTCCAGGTAGCTCATAAATGATAAAGTATCCTTTATGATCAGCTAGGTGATCCAGGGAGGAGTGGGGGAATCATCTGAGAAGCTGAAGTAACAGTTAAAACTAAATCAATAAATGAAAAAGCCCCGAAACATTCAAGGATTTGATTGTGCTGAGAGGATGACAGATTTTCCCCTGGAGATGGGAGACAAGATTTTCTGGCTGGGAGAGCTCTGATGCAAGCAGCACGCATGACCAAACCGGTCGGCTGGGCAGCACGGTCCAGCAGACCGCGGGAGCCACTGCGAGCCAAGAACTCGCAAGCTCTAATCCGAGATCTGTCACCATTCACTGCACAGCCTTGGGCAAGTTACTTAACCTCCCTGTGTCTCAGTTTCACCATCTGTAGGACTGGGCGAACGCTAACTTGGCTAGCAGATAGGGGTATTCGGAGGCTTAATTAAGGATAGCTGGAGTGATTAAGTTCCAGCTGCTCAGTTTGTGGCTGCAGAGCCTCGCTGCCCAGCGTCAGGTCCCAGCACTACGGCACTCGAGCCAGGCGCAGCGCCCTCGGAGGAGGGCAGGGAAGGAAGGCACTGCTACAACAATATATGGGTCGGCATCTTCCAACTCCAGCAGCCAGCGTGCTGACTTGGCATCGCCCTCCTCCGAGCCCTCGGCTGACGCGCACCAGAGCAAGCCCATCACTCCCAGCCCCCTGGAGCCGGGAGCAGAGCCAGGTCGCGCCTCCAGGCAAAGCCCCGACAAGAAATGAGTGGACTGCACCTCCACACGTGGCAAACTGGAGCCAGGTACATCATGCTCTGACTGCGTGCTACAAGCGGCGATGGAAACACAAACGCGTGAGAGTTGCGCTCCATCTGCCCTCCTGAAGCACTGCCGACCGGCAGCCAAGGGCCCCTGGCCACAAGCCCAGGCGAGATCTGAGCACGGCCTCGGCTCAGGCTGTCGGAGACTTGCTAAGGGAGCTGCTTGGTCAATCCCACCCAGGACTGAATCGTGGATTGGGGCCACCAGACAGCACCAGAACCGAAAAACTGAGGGCTCTTGCATGAAAACCTTTGCCAGCCCCAGTTGAGTTGTTGCTTATCTCACCACATACCCCTTTAGTCTTGGGCTCAGTGCCTGAACTCCCCCCACAGAGGTCTCCCCACTTCTGCTCATTGCATCTCTCCTCATCATTTTGATTCTGTCAAATGCACCTCCCTCTTCCCATACATTCCCTCGCTTTCCAGGCAGTTTACAGTAAATTTTTAGTGGTCACCAAATATACAGAAAAACACAGTCCATCTTTCAGCTTTTCTCCTGAGACAGTCCATTTGAAAGAGGTGTTCATGCCCTTTTCAGTATTTATAGGACTATTCAGCCTAAAGAGGACCCATATATATAAAAATAGGTATTAAGTGCATCTTGGAGTAAATGTCAAGGCACAAGTGATTGCACAAGTTGCAAGGAGACTCTTTAGTGGGAAAGAGAAACTATTTCACATGCTATCAGTAATCATTGCATCAAAAAAGAATGAAAATAAGAAGACACAGTAAAATGGCATGGTTATAAGTCAATCCCTATAAATCCATGAGCCAACTTAATTTCAAAGATCCATGCCTTGAATTAGATGACAGAAAAGAAATTGCCTTATCTCTATATAATTTATTTTTTAAACCTTCTTTCCAGGGCTCCAATTCCTTCCTGTGACTTTTTTAGCATGACAAATCTATTTGCATTTTTCAAAAATTGAACATGGTCAGAAATATGCTCCTGTCCAGGACTCACCTGTAAGAAATGGAGTGCTTTGATTAGGAAAGACTACAGAGCACTTGTCCACTACTCACAACACACTTGGCCGAGGAATACGTAGCAGTGTTTGAATCTTTCACATCAACAGTATCAAAGTCTATTCCTGCACAGCCTTTGCCCACTGGGAAGAAAAACTCCCAGACACGGCACACTGAACAAAAGAAGCTCCTGCACAAAAATCTTTGTCACCTTGCTTTTTAAAAAAACCCTTTAATATCCTATTAACCCGTCACATATGCTACCTGACTCCTGCAGACAATGCAGAGCAGTGTCAGACCAACACACACAGGGCAGCAGAGAGAGGGTCAGGAAGACCCATCTCACGGGTGCAGAAGACCATGACGTGTTGGTGCGTGACCATTTTTGCGTTGGCTGTATCATCACGATACTGCATTACGGGTGTCCTCAACCCTTCCCACACGAGGCCAAATACTGCGTCGCTCACTCTGAACCCCAGCAGGAGCCAGCCAGAGTTTTACCGGAGCAAACGCCAAGAGAGGATTGCAGTATTTGGCTCTGAGTTTTCGCAAACAACTTTATTTCTCTCTGCGCCCTGTGACCTAGGTAAGGAAATAACATTTAAAACTCAATTAGGGCATCTAAAATACAGATCTCTGTTTTAATATGCAGACATTTGTGGTACTGCAGATTTAACATGGTAATGACTGAACAGATGTGTAGGAAATCAGCTGGTGCTGATTGACAAAGAATCCATATTTTAGGTGTCTGGCTTCCATGGGTTTACGCGTGCCACAGCCAAAAAGTCTGTTTCCTGCTCGAAGACGAGTAACTACAGAAGCCTCTGTGCTTCGCCTCCACAGCAAATTAGAGTTGGACAAATCAAATCCCTCCTCCACATACAACGATTTCCAATGACTCAACTTCTTCGCATGTTTGCACTGCAATGAAACTACCACAATACCTTTCACTCTGAAGAAGTGAGTCCAGACTCGCAGAAAAACTGAGAGCGGAGCCCAGTCCACGCAAGCCGAGAAAACCCACACAAACTGTTTTTAAAACACCACATCCTGTAACTGCAGTTTCTTATAGAGTGATGCATAGCACTGGATTACAGAGACTATTCCCATTAGGCAGCATAATTCAATACAACAAAAGGTGGCAAAATTGAGCCCGGATTGATCAAGAAGATTTAACTTCAAATTGAGAACACTGCTGAGCGGTGAGGCAGGGAGCACAGGCATAATTTGGTTTCCTGCAGCACCACACTAAATGATGGCTATCAGTATTCCAATCAGTGGCTGATAGTTTTATTTCCCCCATGAGTTTCTCCAGGTCATCCCTGACAGTTAGAAAAGTGCTTAGTCGTTTGGGTTGCATCGAGCAGATGGTTACTGATCAGAGATTAGTAGCGGAGCCCGGGGTCAGCGCGCTGCCAAACAAACTCATCCAGAGGCTGTCTGTTACAGTCTCCCCCGGGACGGCAGTTTGCTGACCGCTATAGACAGGTGACTCGCTGGGCAACGTTACCGTACATGTTCGGGCCTCTCTACAGCATAGCCAGAGCTTGCCTGATATATAATTTATATCCCTGCGATTTCACTGCCTGGTGCTACAATATCACTTTTTGCTTTGGGTCACTCAGGATAGACTTCTGAAGGAAATGGAGGGCATGCAGAGGTAGGGGAGAGAATTATTAAAAACCAGACCATCCTCGCTCTGCAAGAGCGGAGTCCCCACAACCGTGTTTAAGCCAACTCACATTCTTCAAACCTCAGATCAGCATGACAACAGCCATCTCTTTTTTCATAGGTTTATTATTGTTCCAACAAAAAAAAAAAAAGAAAGAAAAAAAGAAAAGAGTGGCAAGATTAAAACCGTCCAGAAGCTGGTGGGCTCGCAGAGCACGGGCTGGTATTTCAGGACCAGTGTATCGTGGCTACTGCTACGCACGGTGCTGTCCTTTGTCTTCCTCCTGACGCGGTTCGACGGCGAGCTTTTACACTGACTGACTATCGTGGAATTTACGTGTGTATAAAACAGAACCAAGCCCCGTCTTTACAGGTCTGGACTCTCTGAACTGTGCTTATTTTTACTAAAATATGAAGACCAATTCTTTCTAAGAAATGTGTCTGTATTGGTTTTGAGTCGAGGTTTTCCCAATTTCAGTAAGATTTTGCTGCCGCAGAAGGAAGACAATGATAATGTTATGCCGTAAGATCCTGGGTCAAAACCACTTTTTGCTGGTAAAGGTGACAAAGGAACAAAGCTGAGCTTTGCTCGAGTACAACAGTCACTTTAAACACCATTTCTCATACCAGTCCAGTACAGCAAGAACCATTCTAAGGAGAAGAGCCAAGCGTACAGCACCTGCCATACAAACAAACCGCAGGAAGCCGTGCCCTCCCAACCCGTGTCTATAGAGAGCAGAGGAAAAGAAGAGGGAAAAAAAAGCAGATGGGAGCAAGTTGCTGAAGGTAACCTGGCGAGTCACTAGCAGAGCCAGAACTACAGTCTCTTGTCTTAGTGTCTTCAGAACCATCTGCACCATAACAGCAAGCAACTGTTAGCAGTCACCTTGTATCAGGGAGCTGAAAAAGGAAGGAAAATGTATCAAGCCAGTTCACACTTTCGAAAAAGAGAATCTTATTTCCTCCGATTACAATATCCTACAAAGAATGGGTACATGTTGCTTAGATACGGTACTGCATATAGAAAAATAGGTCCCTAACTGTTTTCAATTAAGAATTACACAACAGTATTAGTTTGGGGACACTTCTAAGTCTTGTGTACTCGATTCCGCTTTAATCTACTTTCTCCTGTGTGCTTTAATTTGTATATGCATTTAATTATGCACTTCTGTGACATGGTATTAAGTCAGATCTTAACCCTGCAAACACTTCTGTGCACGGTTAACCGGTTAACTTAATGTACGTAGAGCCTCACTGCTGATTTATGTATGCTGCATTGGAATGATCAGGGTTTCATATTGTTTCCCATTTACAATGATGTTTGCCTCATTCATTCCTATTATTCTTTGATTTATTTTGACATTCATGCATTTATTTCCAAGCCAATACATCATTTGAACTTAAAAGACAGAACTCTTCAGGAATTTAATGCAACAAAAAATGAAAGTTCTGGACTTCTAAAAGAGGAAAAGCAGGAAAATCAGGAAGTTATCCTCATGTCAGAGAAGCACATTTAAAAAAAAAAAAAAATCACATCAAATCACATCTAACCTGTCTTGAGAACTGTTTTGTGGTCACAGCTTGAAATATGTTTGGAATTACCATGATGGCATCATAACTCCTCTCTTTGCAGCATCGTTTCGGTGTGGCTAAGGGACCTCTGAGGCTCAGTTTCTGAACCCGGTCCTCTAACCACCTAAGCGTGGATACCTTTTGTCATCACCACAGCTTCCCCGACGTCTAGCAACCTCTGTGGAAAATTCTTGTCTGCTGCAAACAAACATCTCTAACTACATTTAGGACACCAAATATTTTCAAGTATTGGGTACTGTGACTTCGAGCAATTGTACAGTGCAATCTACAGCGACTGGTCAGCAGGATTTCCTTGGAAAAACACCAAAGAACTTTAATAGACAACATGCTCCAATAGCAGGGGAAGCACACGTGGTTTGAAGTCTTGAGAACAAGCACAATTCCCAAGTACATTCTCAATTTAGGCTTTGTACAAATTTCTTCTTCCTTGCAATCCTGGCGATATTGGAAACCTTCCACATTTACTTTGGGCTTCCACTTCTTTTTGCGTCAGCTATTAAATAAACCTCATCCTCCTCAACACATGGGCAATGCCTCCTGCACACCAATTCTGCTTCCACCCACTGTTGGTACAAGTGACCCCGACCAGCTGGCACATCATGTGGCAATAGCTAATGTCATGTTTTATCCCAATAATTACCCAGAAACTTGCACTACCTCAACAGCAACAACAAATAACCAAAACCGCAGCTCTGGCCGGAGGGTTGGCGTGCACTAAAGCTGCCGTATTTCTGTGCAGGTTTTCCCAAAAATAAATCTGTACGCAAGCACCGCACAGGAAGCAACAGCCCTACTCTGCATGTTCAAACGAACTGTTCAACACAAAAGCCCCTAAGGATGACTTTTCCTGTAATAAACTGATAAAGGACTGGAGAAGGCTGGATGGGTTTCAGACAGTAGGTCTGCTCGCACCTACTGCACAGGAACTCCTACCAAGTGCCAAACAAATGGAAAATTTGGAAGCGACTGAAAAAAAAAAAAAAGAGAGAGAAATCGAAACCCTCTCAGACAAATACACTGAGGTATTAAAAGAGGGTATGTGCTCTGAAACCGAGAGAAATGAAAGCCCTGTCGTGGTGTGCTAATTGGAGTATCGCTGTGCTGCTTTCTCAAAGTTAGTAGAACATTAAAGGAATTATTTCTCTTTGTTTCATGAGACAGCCCCAAGCAGTGACTTTTGTTTGTAGAAGCCCCAAACGGTGCCCTTCTGTACTCCCAGAAAACTTCTTGAAACAACCAGCACCACTAACTGCAAACCGGGTGGACAAAAGCTACTCTCACCAGACCCCGCAGCTTTTCGTAACATTACCGTGTCGCCTTTCCTTGCTGGGGCTCACTCAGCGCTGGCCCGGCAAGCAGCACCGCTTCCGTTCCATCACCGGGCTCCGGAAGGAGAACCCACAAACCAGCAAGACACAAAGCACGCTTCTCCTAGAACTTCCACCTCTAGCTGGCTGCAGAAATGAAAAATGAATCGTTGCACATTTCCCTTTCACACTCCGAAGGTAAGTTTTTCAAGCAAAACCACAGCATTATTTGCGTGTTGGGGGGAGGTTTTTTAGTGCAGTTAATAAAAACATCGACTCTGAAGCACAAGCTACAGCAAACAGAAAAAAGTATACGTCCATGCACTACCAAATACCAGCCAAAGCTGCCAATATACACCACTTGGCAGAATTACTACTTTGAGTATATATCGTTTATACCTCGAACTATGTGTTGGTAACCTTTTGAAGTAGAATTTGCTTTTGTTCCCTAATCTCCAAAAGAGATTTCAAAGCGATCAAATTCTACTGATGCAAATGCTTGAGCATACAGTGTATTTTGCTTGAGTATTTACAAATGTTTTTCTTATTCCTGAACCACCTTGTAAGCAGGAACTTGTTTGAACAAGTATTCCTGGAAAATGAAAAATAAGTTACAAATATGATTGTTCATTAATCCCTTTTCATATGCAATATTCAAAGGGTTCTTCTTTCAAAGATGTTTTGCGAATGAATTCATTCATTTGTGTAGTGCTGCAAAGGTGTAATACTGCTCTCTAAGCGTTAGGTATTTATTACACCACCCGGGTCTAAGAGTGCTTGGGGCCCCTCTTGGAAACATTCATGCTTGCACATCTGAACGGAAGAAGCAAAAGCAGCTAGAGACAAGAGAGCTGATAATATGTGTAGCATATTTTTTCCCCCCAAATATTGCTTTTAATGTATAATCAATCTTTATGGTCTGTTGCTGCAGGGAAGGTGTAATAGAATCAAGTTTTCATACAATTGCAAGTTGTATGAATCTTTCAAAAGCTAGATGATAGCATTCTTCATTCCAAATCAATATCGATTATTCCTTAAGTTACATATAAATTGCTTTTAGCCTCAGACATTTCATGTCATATGAATATACTTAATAATGGGAAATATCCCTTCTACCACACTAACAATGTCATCCTACTTGTTGGGCTCATTTAATGAGAAAGAGTATTTCCTTTCCCTTCTCATATATTATTTTTAACATATTTTAGCCAACCTATGTATCCTATTTTACTCTTGTTGCAGTTGTTCTGTGCAGAACTTTCCAAGAATAAAGTATTTTGTGACACACAACCAAAAGGCCATTGCTTTCAATGCCGGTATATCCCCACTTAAGGACTGAGCCCATTCTGAAGCCACATTACTTAAACTCTCTCAGCAAGAAGCAGAATTCAAATTGCTTATACCAGGGAAAGAGTCATGAATCATGCAGGAAACAAGTCAGAGGAGGCTGCCCAACACTGTAAGCGCTGCATGGGCGTTTGGCCGGCTGATTTCTACCACCGGCCCTGGAAATTCACACATGGGTTGAGAACATGAAGGTAAGTGAAATCTCTGTTCTGTTTCATCTTTCTGCTGTTTCCTCTCTGCTTCCAAAATATACTTAAAATAAATAAATAAAAAACCTACAACAGTGAACTTTATGTTCTCAATAGAGTCGAGGGAAGACACGGAGCAAAGAGCATGAAAAGTAACAAGTCACTTGGATGAAAATTCGGAATTCAGCAGTTTCCTCCTTGGTTGGCTACTCAGCCAGAATGGAGCAGTTCGCTGCGTCTAATCTGCTATTCTGCCACTGTGGCTTTGTATGTGGCCAACGTGAGAGTCTGTTTGATCAGCAGTTATTAGAGCATATTTCTGCAAAAGGAAATACAAAGTTCCCTTTGCAATAAAATGTTCTGTATTATCTTTCATGGTTTTAAACCACAAAATACTCCTTACATTTTATCTCAGCATTTAATGCTTTCTAAGTTTACATTTGAGTTGTGATGATTAACTTTAAGAAACAAAGTAAACTGCATGTGCTTTTTTAGCCCCTAAGGACAGTTATTGCTTAGAATATAACTGCAAAGATATTTTTACATTGTAGGAAACTGAGTATAATGTATATTACAGCTCATTTTCCAACACTGGATTGCATCATAAATATACTTTAAGCTGCCAGTGGTAAAATGATAGTGGAAAATTAAAACAAGCATAACCCACATTATTTAAGATGAATTTTATAGCCAAGTAAGAACCAAAACGAAATAAAAACACAGCATTTGCATCCAAGAAAATTTGGTAGAAATAATACAAAAAACTGTTAAGGATAAAACCTACTTAGTAAAAAAAAGTAGATGAAAACATTTGCCATCTGTTGAGAACATGGAACTGGTTTCCCTATTACAAGCAGTAATCTTAAAGCCAGGGATTAATATCCGTCGCAGCGTCACCTCCTGCAAGCCCGAGCCCGAAGGTTCAGAGCTGTGTCTGTCCGCAGCAACCCGCAGCCCCTGAGGGAGCCCGGCACGCTGGCTCCGCACCCCAACGGGCCGGTCCCCGGGAATCCGCCTGCCCACGGATGTCTCCGCGCTCCCCCACGGGCCGGGCAGCCGAGCCGGCTAATCGGGAGGTGGAGACTCAAAGGTCAACAACTCTCTTTAGCTCACCCGGGACTGAGAAAAGAGAGAAACTGCCTGGAAACGGCTGGGTTTGGGAGTTTGTTCTGGTTTGCTTCTTTGTTTGTTGGGCTTTTTTTACCTAAAAGATGAGAACATTAAATCACCTCAAGCCTGAAGTAGTTGTTGTGGCTGAAACTCCTATCAGACAATGTGGTGAACCATGAAGGCTGAGGAATATTTCTTTGAAAACATTGATCAACGTTATATTCTTCTTTTCACACATATACAGATATACTCAAAAGATTTATAAAACTCCTTATACTAATTACTGCCTATAATTAGAGATCTTTCTAAGGTTTAACAGTGCATGAGCACATCACACAACACCGCACTGCTTTGTGCCATTTTTGACCACAGGAGAGAACAGAACATTGTCATGCTGAAGTATACTTAATTAAAATATATTGGTCTTGTCTTATACGCTGATGTCGGTACCAAAGATCAGAAAGGTAACGAGGACTTTGAGTCTCGAGACACTGAGCTTAAGCACACTGAGGGCTACCGGTGTCCAGGAGCCTGATTTGACATCAGTAAGCCTGACTGCTGCAGCTGCAAACTAGAAAAGCTACAGCTAGTTCAAGACTTATGGCAGAAAGATGGATTTCTGCCTTGACATCAGACTAAACTTCTGTTATTTAATAACACGTTATTAGGACGAGTATTTTTTGTATGTTTCATCTACATGTCCTTAATAGCCCAATATGTATCTTACTTTTCTCTATCCATTACCTCCAAAATGTCTTTGAAAAACTGCCATAATTTGCAGTGTCAGGTATAAATGGAATCAGATACCGGGGTTTTACAACAGTGTGAATGAAGGATTACATAAGATCATCACCAATACAAAATATTTGAAGAAAGTACACTGGTTCTGTCATTGATCACTGAAAGCATTTACCAGGGAAGAATCAAACTTCTAATATTCCCCGAGCATGTGTCAGAGATCACCACCAAAGAAAAGTCTTGGGGCTCGCTGAATTTTTCAGCTGACTCAAGATAGCAGTTATTTTCTTTTGTGAAGTTCATAACGAATAAGATTCTCACCTTTTTAAATCAGGAATTTTAATTCACTACACAGTCTTGCCATGACAGAAATGCTTTTTTTTTTTTTACAGTACATTCTTTCAGAAAAAAATCTGTATGGATTTGGATTTCCACTTTACAACTGTGAAGTTGTTTATTTTCTTTCTTCAGAAAGAAGAGCAGTGCCTTTTATTCAACACAGTTAACAATGATTAACATCATCAGTTTATCATGTGTATGTCATAAAATCAATGGCTAATTTATAAAATGATCCTATTTGTCGTTTCATGAGGCATATATTTCCTTTCCTTAGTCAAATGCTAAGTTGTTCTAACAGTTAAAATTAATGCCATATCACTCACAATTAAACTTCTCATATTTAAAGTTAGCTCATCAAAGCTGAGCCTGATTTAGTATTCCTCAAGACTCATTCGGATATAATGTTCTTGAATAAACAAACCTCCGAGTCTGCACCTTGTGTGCTACTAAACCGATACAGTCGGACCTCATCTTGCTTCAGAAAACCAGCTCCATTCGTAAACTGGACACAAATCTTAACCACTGCTGATCTCTGGAGCACCTCAACTTCATATTTATATTTATTCATTATCAAAAATATCAGCTTGCTTGGCGAACATGACCCCCAAAATATTTTTATTTATATGGTACTGTGCTTTACAGTCTTTAAAATATTTCCTAACTTGATGTATACTTGAGTGAATGCTCCACACACTTTCCACCTTAGAAGCCCTCACAATCTAATGCAAGTAAATTGAAATTAAATGCAAGTGAACCAGTTTTATGAACAGCAGAGTTCAATAAGGGCACCGTATACTACACACAACCAAGAGGGGGTCACCACCCTTCCCCATCACACCACCAGTTCAGGTAAACCCCGGCCAAGCGGTGAACGCAGGAAAGCACGCTGCACCCTCGTGGTCTGACTGCCTTTACAAAGTCCATCACAACAGGCACCCACTGGCGTGCTCAACAGCGTGTGAAGGACCACGGGCTCTGGACAACCTTTTCTTTCAGAAAGAAGAATGTTAGACTCCATTTAAGCAGACCCTCAGCTAACAGTCGTTATGATCACAGTGAAAGTAAATACAAAAGCGGCACTTAGCGCCGGTTTCTTGTCGGAGGTGCAAATGACCCAAGCAGAGGCATTAAAATAAGTAGCAAGACATTAATAATTAATTCAGAATTCACCGTAACAATACTAATTATGGTGTGTCATGTGGTATCATTGAGAACATAATATGTGCTTTTACAGGAAATCAATTGTAATTCACCAATTAATGTGGTGTTGTGAAATGTGTTTTTACCACTACCAGTGGAATTTAAAAGCCCGATTTAAATCTTCACCTCAGTGACATGTTTTCTGAAAGCAGAAAGAGTTTAGACAGATCTGACGGCAATTTTATCTACACGAGATACAGGGCTGAGTTTCTTGGCTAAGTAGCCTACAGGGAGAGGGACCAGAGTTTCGCCGGGTATTTCAGAGACCATATGCAATTCTTCTGTCAGGCTTATCTCTCATCTCCTAGCTAGACCGAAGGATCTAAGAAATCCCTCTCATTCAAATCAAATATGAATCCAACTCCTATTGTTCCCTTCCTTATCCCCTTGATAAAGAAGGATGCACGGCGCTTCTTTAAGCACTTATCAATACTGCGCCCGCAGCAGGCAGCAGGCTTGGTCAAGGCTATCCATCTCAGCAGCACAGCCTGACAGAGGCTAGAAAGCCTGCATTTATGAAAAACAAAATATTACTGCAAGGCCATGGGTGGATTTTAGTTACACCTTCAGTCCACCAAGTCCAACTGGGAGGCTCATCTGAGCAGGGAGTCTCACATCCCTGCCACGCAAATGCGCAAGAAGAGCGAATATCCTGTAGCGGGGCAGATTTCATCAGATTGCAGGGGAGGAACAAAAACCACTCAGGAACCACGAGCAAAACATTCCCGTGTTCATTTACAACCCTCAACGCTGGTGATGTTCCCCAGGGTGTTCTGAGACCCCGGTCCTCTGACGTCCCCTCCGGACAGCATCTCCAGGGGAGCACAGCTCTGAGCAGCCCCGACTCCCGCAGGCAGGTGGGCAGAAATACCGCTTCCAGACAACAGTGCCTCAAAAGGTGCAGACTCCGGGTTGTCATTCAGTCATTCAGGGGAACATTAATACAAATCACCTACGCCTATGCAGATAAGAAGTCAAAGAAAAACCCTCCGAGAAGGGGAGCGGTGATTTCCCCCTGTGGTGCCTTCTCCCTCCGGCAGAAGAGGTGGAGAATTCAAGGGCTCAAATGAATTTCCGAGCGCACCACCAGAGACTGAGCGCTGCCATCGCACAGCAGCAGTCCCCTGACTGACACCCATCACCCTCTTAAAAAACACTTGATAGGACACCTTATTAAATTTGTGGCTCGCCCCTTCCTTCTACAGTCCCATCCCCAATTTTCTTTTCAACTGCTCATATGTCTGGACCAAAGAAAAGATGGATTTTAGTGTATTTTAAAAAATGCTGAGCTTGGAAACTGTTCCTAAAAACTACTAATTGTGTCTCGCTAAAAAGCTGAATCACATTTTTATTTCAGTGGGGAAACAGCTCTCTTCCCTGCCCCTGCAAACAGCAGGGACGAGGAAACATTCCCATCTCCAAACTTCCACCAGAGCAACACCTCCACGGCAAACAGCAAAGAGGTTCCTTTGGTTAATCGCTTCTTCATGTCCACGGACGGATTTGCCAAAATAAAATCACAGCGTTTTACCTCAGGCTGCCGAATTCTGCCCGGCTCCCCCCTCCCTCTCTTCGGCAGGTGCCGGGGAAGGATCACGGCTGACCCTCTGCCTCCCGCCAAAACGCTCCCACCACCTCCGCTGACATTTCTGCCGGGTTTTTAGGCCAACGGGCCATTTCCCCACTCTTACCTCACGGGGACAAGGCGGCCGCCCGCAGCGGGAACCTCGCGGGCCGAGGCTGACCGGAGACGCTGCCACCTCAGGAGGGGGCCGAGGAGAGGGGAAAACGCGCTTTTACCTCAGCAATGCTGAGGGGAAAAACACCCCAAACCACATCCTTTGATAACGGACACGAGTACGAGGAAGCTTTTACAACCGGACCACCGCAGGGTGTTTTCCTTCCCCAGAATCTGATGAACAGAGTCGCACAAGATGCACGAAATTGGCCCTGTGGTCTAAGAACAGTGACAGAGGAGCTGTATTTCAGGCTTTCCACGTCGATCCCTTAACAGGCCTCGCTCTCCTTCCTATAAAACGCGGTTCAAAGCCCTTTCTCTCCGCACGGGGCTGTCAGATGAGCAAGGGCAGCCCCTTGGAGAGGACGCCGGGCCCCAGGGCCGGGGCAGCGCCAGCCGCGCCATGGCCCCCTCGGGGACACGGCACCCAGCGGCAACGCAGCCCCTCGGCACGACGCGCCGCCCTACAGCCAGCCAAACCCAACGCCCGTCTCTGTTACCAAATCTTCTCGACACCCTCTGCTCACAGAAAAGTGCCCTCACCACCTTTTTTTTGGAGACTTTGCCTTTTCAGCTCCATCTCTCAGACAGGCACACTTATCATACGGAAGGCTAGCCCTGCACGCGGGATGTAAATCACTCTACCAGCTCAGCTGGCACGTATTTAATAACTCATTCGCAGTTGCAGGAGGGAAAAAAGGTTAGATTATATGGGAGGGGAGATAAAGAGGGAATATAATTTCCGAGAGTTATACAGGACTTTCCAGAAGTAAGCATCGCGGCGGAGGGAAGCCCCTTCGCCACTCTGCAGGGGCTGAACTCAAAACCACGTCGGTGGTGTTTGATGCCCCTTGTGCACAGGAGGGAACAGCTGCTCCTGAGCAAGAGCGAGAGAAGGGAAAGTCAGCTTGCTGGGGGAAAAAAAAAGAAAAAAAGAAAGGTTTTGTTTGTCAGACAGAGCCGTACTATTGTCTGCAAATGCCACGGAGGGCAAAACTCTCCGAAGACATGTCAAGCCCCTGATCCGGCTGTCAATTGTTCTCGTAGGCAGAAAATGAAGGATGACATGTGAAATGAATTCGTACAGCGCTGGCGCGGTGGAAGCCCGGCTCGTCCTCCCCGGCCAGCCGGGGCCGGGAGGGGAAGGCAAGCGCTGTGCAGATTTCGCTATTAGCATGATTGACCTAATATTGGATGACTCTGTACCCAAGTGCTTATGCGAAATAATAAGCCTGGCTACTGAGCAATTATTAAATACAAGGAATTGTTAAATCCTTGCATTGTACATATTCTAAAGGAAATTAATCATTTTGAACTCTGGAGAATACAGTTTTATAAGAGGAGAAGAAATAGCAAATACACAATAGGGTATTTAAATGCTAATACAGTCAAACAGTTTAAAGCACAGCGTACATTTTAATATTGGTTTACTGAATACTAATTATGCTCTGCTAAGTAGCAGTAAGTAGCATTTATTATGATTTCTTGAAAGTATTGATCCAGATAGTGACAAGTACAATTTCCCTTTCTGCATATATCCTTAAAAATACATATTATCAGATTACCAAGTCTTCTTAAAACATGTTTTCTTTTGAATATTCCAGTGTAACTATCAGTGGCAGCTTGTTATGTTACAGCCCAGTGTTATTTCAGCTCAATGGTGGGAGGCAAAGAAAGACTGTTATCTGTGATCTAAAATTTATTCTCCTTTACTACTTGAGGCTGATAATTTTGCACGTTTTTTGCATCTGGTCACACCCTAGACTATATGGGATGGAGAAGAGTCTTCAACGGCCATTCCCTGTGTCTCGTCAGCAGAACTAACATGTTAAAAACCAACGGATCGTCCCACACCTGGAAGCGTTTGAAGCGGTGAGCTCCACAAGGGGCTGAACGCCGCGCTCAGCGATTCGCAGCGCTGAAGACCCCCACGCGTGGGTACGGCGGACAGGCGGGTCTCAGCCTAACGCCTGACCAACTCGGTGCACGCAAATTCCCTACATAATGACGACAGAGAAGCCAGCGCCTCCATAGCCTCAACAAACACCTCATGCCCATGCCCATTTTGAGAAGTACCACCCTGTGAGAAACCCATTGATTTTAATTAAAAGAAGCTCCCCTAAACAACATGAAATTAGCAAAATTCAACCACACTGCTACTAAATCAAAGAAAGTTGGTTGGGATAGAAACTAGCACAGAATTCGTCCCCTGACCCGTGCTGTACAGCCCTTCTAAATACATCAGGCAACACCTGCCACAAACACAAAGGGATTCATTCTTAATAAATAATTCTAATAGCAAACTTCAATTTGATTAACATACAATACCTGCTGCATTAAATGCAAATTAAATATGCAGTTAGGAAATTCAATTTAAAGCTCTTCTGTTTTCTTTTATCTGTTACATCAAAGATACCAAAAAAGTAGTGGCTTTATTTTTTTCATGTGCTTCAGAAATATAACGTGAATAGAACTGACTTAACGGGAACATGAATGCAAAAGTAGATTCAACTCTATTAACTTTTACAATTTTGCTGCAGAAATTGTTTCTCTTGATATTTTAATTTCAACTTTGCTGATCGCAGAAAGAAGCAAGGTCAAACCCTCTGCTGATGTTCCTCAGACTGCACAGGATCACTTAGCATAATTCAAGCAGTTGTAAAATTAGCACTGCATGCTACGATAAATGGGTTTGTGTTTGCGTCTCTAATGTAACAGGATTAGGGTAAAAGAAAGTACCATTTCTGTAGTTCAGCTGAAATAAACATTACAAAAGGCCAATTTACACTTCCAAGATTACTTGTAATCACACAATGTTTAAGAAATTATTTCAGTCTAGCATTATTCTGCCATATAGCTGTAAGTAGGCCATTCACTAAAATATCTTAGCTGTTTTTCTTAGCAGCAACAAATCACAGATGTTTTACAATTTATTTTTATCACTAAAATTAAAGAGAATAGGGCTGTGTTTACACTGTCATAAGGGTAATGTATCACGGCTGTGAAAATAACAAAAGAACCCGACACTGATGAAATTAGCATCATCTTTGCCTGTTAAAACTTACTGCTAGGAACTTTACAATCAGAAAAAACATCCATTTTTATATCAGTCAACTTGATACCAAAAAAACACCCCAAACTGATTATATAATAGTTCTCTAATAACTTGCTAATTTTGCTGAGTAGGTAAAAATTCACACTCTCTTCCGCACACAGAGCCCCCTCCCCTTGACGGGCTTTCAGTTAGAAACCACAACCTTTTAAACTTTAAAGGTACTCGGTTATATACAATTAATAAGTTACTTTGCGCAAGCAAAATGGTGAAATCCTCTTCCAACGCTCCCACTCATACTTTCTGTTTGGAAGAGCAGTTACTCATGGCAGGTGATGCACAGAGAGAAAACGGCTTTCAAGAGATTGGCAAAATGCTTTAAACCGAATATCCCGTCTGTTTGATTATGGCTATATGCAACGGGAAGTCGTTGTGATAACGCTGAAGCCATTCAGCCCCAGTACTACTGGAGTACTGCCAAAGCAATTAAGGTTGCTGACTTGGCCGTGATGCTGAGAATATATAAAATCATCTTACACCCCATCGTGTTGTGGTAATGGGTACTTGCACCCATAGATGAGGGAGAAGTAACTATACAGCATGGATTAAATTAACTGATAGAATATTCACCAAGAGCAATTGGCTTTCAAATGAGAGGTAGAGCCGCTGCCACCAGTCCACTCCCAAAGCTGGGAAGGAGTGTGGGTCCTGTTGGGCTCATCCCTAATGGCACCTTATGGGAAAGAGCCTCTCCTTCCACAGACCCCCAGCCCTGGGCAGGCGCCCGCCTGACCCCGCTGTCCCCAGAGGCAGCGGTGGCTGCAGGAGTGAGAGCAGGAGTGAGAGCAGCCCCAGCTTCTGACCACGAGGTGTGACGGAGAGCCTTGGCTGGAGTGCTCCGCACATCACTTGTACTGCGAAGTTTAGGGTACAGCCATGCTCGGGCTTTGGTTGGTCGGTTGGGTTTTTGTTGTTTGTTTTGTTTGTGGGTGGTTTTTTTTAAATACCAGACAGACAATAATAAATGAAACATTGAAAAAGAGGTCTCAGACGGGCGACACAGACTGTCCCAGAAGCTGCAGTGAAAGACAAGCTCTTCTCTGATAGATGCTACACTTCTGCCTACAGCCCAGTACTCACACGGGGTGCCGAGACCTGCTGCCGAGCAGACGCAACATCCTTGAGCGGCAAGGCTTGCTTCCTGGTCCAGCGCAGGACGGGTAGGTGTTGGCTCCTTTGCCTTGTGTTCCTTTAACACATTCAAATGGAAGGTCCCCAGAGGGAGCAGGCACTCAGCCACGACGCTGAGGCACCGCCTTACGCATCTGGCGATGCTGATGTAGAAACCTACACTCGGCTCACTCAGCCCAGCCCAGCCCCAGTTCTCTTAGATTCCTGTCTGACCTTCTTGACCGCCCCCAGCACGGATTCCCACCCAAGCTGTGTAAGATCCGCCAGCCCAGCAGGCAGGGCAGCAGCTGCAGGGGTATGAGGGTACACCTCCGAGGACACCCCCGAGCACAAGGCTCTTAGCCTTGGACCGAGCACAGAAGAGGAACGAGCAGGTGCTGTGGCACCCTTTGGGAAGGACTACATGAACACAACCAAAGACACACCATTACTGGACAGTTTAATACTGCTCTGGGCTATGTGACCAGCCAGTCCATACTGGGATGAGAGGGCAGCACAGCACACCTGCAAACACACGAAGCGATGGATTTTCAAAATGAACGGTCTACAGTTTACCGCAGCTCCAGGACAGCAATGCAGCTCTGCACCAGCTAATAGCCTTTACATGCTGCTTAGTATAATTATCAATATATGAAAAAAAAGCAAGTAAATGAGGAGTTGCCATAGCAACTGCTACCTCCTAGGAATACGAAAGATATGGGACCACCCTCACTGAGGGAATGTTTTATTTATTGTTCTGTATTTTGAGTGTTCAGCAGTTGTGCTGCTGGACGCTGCTGTGCGTGTTGGCGACCTTCGCTTGGTGGCACTTGCGTTTTGTTGGCTAGTTCTGCCTCAAGAGAGGACCCTAATTTCCAGCGCTGAGAAGCAAGACTGAAGGCAAACCCTCCGATCAGCGTGGCAACATCTGCTCGTGATTCCAGTGCCTGCTGATGGTCAGCACTTCCCCTGCGAAATCACAACATGCTCCCGATTTATAAACCATCTAAATAACAATTGAAAGTAGGAAGACAGCGGAATTCATTTCACTCTCTGCAATGATAAGCTTATAAGGACCCATGGGTTTTTCTGTTTGTTTGTGTTTTTTCAAATATGGACTGCTTTTGCCCTAAATCACCTCCTCCACTGATAGCAGAACTTTCATGCATCCAAAGCATTTTGAAGCATATGCCTAAAACCCATCGGCATTAATGGGACAAAAGCACATGTCAAAACATTTAGCTGTATAGGAATGGCGCTAAGTACATGATTAAAGTTAAGTATAAGCTTAAGCTTTGAGGAATTGCAGCCTTACACTGTCAAATTTAGGCACATGAGCATGTAACGCTGTCACTGCTGTACAGAACTGAAAAATTCAGATTTGGGGCAAGGGGGACATTATTACTATTTCGCGATCCTGATCAGTTTCCAGGACACAGAAAGGCACACCACGAATAAATAAATACATGGCTTACATATCAGCTTCATTAATATCATAAAATACTGGAGGTCCTCTTCAGAAAACACGACATTTTATAGATGGTGTCTTTTTACGAATGGACACCACAAGAGAAAGGAAGTGAAGTTGAGGGTAAAATACAAGATTTAATAATAGTAGGAGTAGTAGAAATAGTAATAATAAAATAAAATTTAAAACCCCTAAATTCCTAAAAAACCCTAAAAAACCTAAATTCCATGTGAAAACCTTTGGGTCTCTATAAACCTAGATTGTGTTAACAAACTCAGAAAATGATTTCATTTCTCACCTTTGGAGGCTAAGCTTTGTCACTCTGACATCAGCAGACTAGTCCCTTTCTTCTCCATTTTTGTCTGTATTTTATCTCCTGTTCAGCTTATGCATTTCTCTTTTTATTCCTGCTGTAGCATTCTTTAGAGACGCACTGCTAATTCAGCCGGCAGAGACAACGGAACATTCAGTCCCACTACCTATCATTTCCTTGAATAACAATCTAAATAATATTTCTAATCCACAGAGTAATATTACATTAGCGCAGTGCAAATACACTTGCATGTAATACGAAATAGAAACTTCTCCTAAAAAAAAATCAAATCAATATTGTCAGCTGGAAGTGGAAACAGGATGATAATGCTGAAACACAAAATAAAACAATTTTTAAAAAAACAAACAACCAACCCCAAACAGAAAAAAACCAAGAGCCTCCACTCTCTTGTGCATTTCTTTATGTGAAGCAGACTGGATTTAAATCAATCTAAGTCTATGCTGAGTTTAAAAAAAAAAAAAGCAAAAATTCAAGCTTACTCTGCCTTTTAGAAGCAGAGGAACAGAATTCAAATCATCCTTCTAAAAAACTCTCATTTCAGAAGTGTCATGTATTGAGCTGAGGTATCTGAACAGCCGACAGTGGCAGTGTAATATTCACTTGGTTGGGTTAAGCCATATGAAAGAAAGAAATTCACCCTATTTTTCTACCTTGAAAAACAGAGGTTCTCTCCCCACCCCGCGAGATGCCTACTCAATAATGGAACGGAGCGAGACAGAAATTATACGTATGGAAGGGCGCTAGCAGCACAGCCAAGACGGCAACGGTTTTGTCACCAACTCTGTTCTTCTTAAAGAAAGAGGGAGAGACAAGGAGCAGAGGTGTGAGGGAAGAGGGTGGGAGCGAGAAAGAGGGTTTCTGCGAGGAGGATGCATTACAGGACAGTCATACAACACGCTCTTCCCTCGAGGCAAAAGACAGGCAGCGAGTAGCAATAACAGCTTTTACTGCGACAGCAGCTGTGGCAGTAGGAGCCGCAGCCTTAAAAAAAGACACATTCCTGTTTTCTCTTTTCCTAGTATTTCCTTTCCTAACTTTCCAGCTTGCTTTGCTGCCAAGGCTAAAATAACATCACATCATTTTAGAGAGAACTGTTAACTCCTGCACTCTCCCGCCAGACGGGAGATGTGAGCCCCAATATGTCGCTAGTACGACTCTCTCAAAATGTTTGAGCAAATGGTACATTTGCCCCTTAAATGCGGCTGAATTCCTATCTCAGTATACGCAGAGGGGAAGAGCTCCAAGGAGAGGTGCTCAACCCAGTGAGCTGTGCCCAGACGCAGCAGAGGCGCAGCTGGCACCGCCGGGCACCGCCGCCTCCGCGGGGAGCGCTTCATTATTCTATCGAAGCACAACAGCGGCAGCGGGAGAAGCTGCGAGCACCCTCTCCTCCTCCCAAATCCTCCGGGACGTGGGAAGCAGGACGATCAAGGATGACTTTTTACCAGGGCATGGAGTGATAGGACGAGGGGGAATGGCTTCAAACTGGAAGAGGGGAGATTGAGATGAGATCTGAGGAAGAAATGTTTCCCTGTGAGGGCGGTGAGCCCCTGGCGCAGGTTGCCCCGAGAAGCTGTGGCTGCCCCATCCCTGGAGGTGTTCAAGGCCAGGTTGGACGGGGCTTGGAGCAACCTGGGCTGGTGGGAGGTGTCCCTGCCCAGGGCAGGGGGTGGCACTGGATGATCTTCAAGGTCCCTTCCAACCCAAACCATTCTGTGATTCTGTGATCTCCTAGGACGGGAGGCGGTTGAGCTCAGGTCTTGCAGGAGGAGCAGGGAAGGCAAGTTGGCAGCTCTCGCATTTTGAACTCTGTGCTCGTAGGTGAGGACAAAGAGATCATTCAAGCACAACATCCTTCCACAGTTTAGCGTTTCACCGCTTCTCCCGTAGGTGTCTGAAATGAACTTTCCTGTCAGATGGAAGGGTTTGTCTGGCAAAACTTCTTTTCTCTTTTTTTTNTTTGTTTGGGGGGGGGGGGGGAGGAGGTGGGCAGCCAGCAAGGTGTGTTGGTTTTGGCTTTTTCTTTTTCATTTCAAATGAGGAGAAAGACAGATGGGGGAAAAAAAGATAATCTTTAAAAGCATGTCAATCCAAACAGAGATATATATCTGCTTTCGTTGCCAACTTGGAAAATCCATTATTCATGCAGCCAAATCTGTAGGCAGAAAGGATCGTCAGCTGAATATCCTGATGGGACACCACAAATGCCGCTTCAGCCCATAAACCCATTAGCGAAGACTGTGGCACCCTTCACTGAACCCCTTCTAGGCTCCATCACGGATGACTTCCAGCCACGTCCAAGTCCGACACCTCTAGAGACGGCACCAGAAACCCTGCCCTGGCGGACCCACACCTCCGACGCGCTGCCCTACGACACAGGCAGCCACGAAATCGCTGAGGAGGGGAACGAGGGCACCTCCACTTCACCCCACCCGCCCTCAGCACGGGCAGAGCTCCGAGTGACTGCAAGGCAAAGCAGCAGCAGCGGCAGCGAGACTTTTCGGTGCTTCCACTGCCACGAGGTCCTTTTGATGTCAAGCGCACCCAGTGACTGATGATGGCAAAAGCGGGTGTGGGGAGAAGTTGTCAGGATTTGATTGCTTAAGTGAAAGACACTTCAAGGGAGAAGAAAATGTTCAGATTATAAAAAGGCCTACTTCACCGGTGCCGTTTAAAATTGCAATAATCCATTTGATGCCAAAAAGAAGAAAGAAAAAAAAAAGAATCAAAGAACAATAAGAAAGATGCTCTGGCTTATAATTTTACTCTCTTCTTGACAAATTCTGTAGCCCTTTTTCTTTCTGTTCTACCATGAATCTTCCGCAGCTGTAAAGCCCTCAAGCCAGGGACAGGTTTCAGTCCAGTAAGACTGTCTCTGGCTTTGTACAGCTGAAGATCCATGATGAAGGACTGAAATATCCTTAAGTTTGCACACTTGAACAACGCTAGAGATAAGAACAAACTTTAAAATCCTGGATAATCCTCACTTTACTAATAAGCAATTTTATCTAAATCCTCCTTTAAAACATCGTGCTTCCCTGAGTGATGCTAGGGGAAGCACGTTACCACGTCCAATTTCCAGCTCTATTCAGCGAGTATTAACCTCAGCCCCTGCCAAGTCATGGGGGCTCTTTGGTCCTCCTCATCTCAGCTGCCAGGAGTCTCATCCTCATCCTCTCTCCTGACAATTTGAGGTTCAGCTCTCTCCAGCCCCCTCCCGCGCGGTGCGGGGACCCCGCTCCCGCCGGCCAGCCCAACGCTCGCTCCTGTCTCACACGACCAGTCTGCAGGACTGCAAAACACCCTCGGGAGGTAAAGGAGTGCAATTACGCTTTTATGGCTCCGAAGCTGCAGCAAAGGAAGGTGAAGAGATGGATTTGCGAAGACACTTATATTTTGGGGCCCTCAGCATTGACTAAACAACTTCCAGCTTTGGGTACCCAGAGCAGAACCTGCAACATCCAGTGAAACCCCGAGTCTCCCTTGTAACTCATTCCAAGGGAAAGGCTTCCTTCTCACACGGGCTTTTGGGGCTGACGCACTCGATCCAGGTGAGAACTGATCAGAATTCTTGGAGGAAGCAAAGTTTCATCCAAAATATGACAATTAATTAATCAGCACGTTCCAAACCTTTTGTTGAATGCAGAACACTCCCCAAAGGACCCTCCAGCCAGTATCGCCTCACAAAAGGACACGCACAGAGAAAAGAAAGGCGCTTTTTTTTCTTTATCTAAACCCAAAGAAGTCTCCTGAGAGGCTCGCTCCACAGTAAGACCCCCAGGAAACTACAGTGCCTCGCACAAATTCACAGTAACAGCCCGTAATCAAACTCTGAGCTGAAGTGATGCATTTCTTCTAATAGGAAGAGCCATCTTGAAGACGGAGCCTCTGTCCAGAGCACCAATTCACAAACATAATGCACAAGTTATTAACCAAGAAATGAGCACGAGAAGCTGCGAACTTGAGATCGACATCTTACTGCTCCAGCGCAGCGCAGCCACGCTTGTGCAGCTAACGTACTAAATCTCAGTAGCACCAGAAGGAGTCGCCCGAACGAAGGTGGGGAAAAAACGGGCACCGCACAGGTTGTGCTTTACAGGAAAGCAACCCGGGGCCTTTGCTATGGCGAGTCAGGAGAGCTGTGAAATTATTATATTGACTTTACTTATGCGGCAGAGGTACGTATTGACCTGCAGTAGCCTTCATTGTGTAGCTGCAGTTACAACGCCGTTGTTCAAATGTTAGCTGGAGTACGATCACAGCTTGAAAATGTTTTCATTGCGGAAACTCTGCCTGGCTTCAATCTTAATTTTGTGCCCTGTTTAGAAGATTAACTGTGAACCGCAGTACCGTATTCCAGCTGGCTCCGCTCTGAAGAAGCCAATCCAACAGCAACGGAGGAGTTCTGATCTAACCAGGATCTCCTAGCGGCGTGCTGTACTTCCCCACGGCTCGCAGGGCCACAGCCCTAATTAGCGCGACCACGTCAAAGGAACGGCACGCGCAGGTCGAGCGTGGAGAACGGCACCGCGGCAAGAGTTAGGTAGGCAAACCTGTGCCTGGCTCGCCCTGCTACCGGTCCGGGCAACAGGAAAACAGCAAGCTCTAGCTGTAACACATAGGATGAAAGACAATAATTTGTACTGAAAATAAATTGAGTACAGTTAAATAATCTCCTCGCTGCAATCTTCAATTATAAAAATGAAAGGAAATGAGTGAATAATTCCTTTCCTCCTTAGGGAATAAGGGAAACCAGATCTTCAGAAACGGGGAGTACAAACAGTGAGGCAAGGTCTATTCCCGGACAAATTCATCTACAGAGCAAATATATTAAAAGTTTTTTCCATTAAAACATATTTGTTTCTCAGCCTACGAACCAAACAGAGCAAATCGCACATACATTTGAAATTCTGCATTAAAAATGTGTACAAACATTTCCAATAATCAAGATGACTGTGAAATGCTTGTGCCAAGTGTTTCAATAGCTCTTCTTCATTTGAAGATGGTTCATATCCATCACATGGTATTGGTGCCAGGCCCAGCGTTTCAGCCTGAAGTACTCAAACACCATGAGTCAGCTCCTCTCAAAATGATTGCAGTAACTTAAAATGAGACACAATACCTACACAACTCTTGGGTTCTTTTTAAACTGCCTTTTATCTTACGTGTATCTATATCACTCATTTTCAGGCTGCTTTTTTCTAATACTAAGAAGTCAGGAGATTTACTAAAAAAATTAATACATTAAATGCAAAAAAGGCAATTTTCTCACACTCGTGTTGTTCCAGGAACGGGAGTGTTCAACCACCACGTATCACGAGGGAGCTCCGAAGGTCGGCGTGCTGCTCCCCGACCGCGAAGGTGAGCTGAAGCCTCCCTGAGCCCACGAGCACTCTCGACTTGTTTGATCGCAGGGGGGGAACCACAGCGGACAGTAAAGCGGTGTCACTCCCGGCTGACACTGGCAGCGGCGCTGCATGGGACACTCGGCACCTTCAGTTATCGAGCTGCCACGTAAATACTGCCGCCGGCGGGGGAGCGGATCCCTGGCATGTGGCATGTCAGGGTGCAAACCTCACTGGGAAAGCTCCTGTTTCTGCCTAATCTGGGTTATGCCTTTGCGTCGATTTCTCTTTTTAAGATTCTGAATTGTTACTTTCGGTTATGGCATCTTCTCAGGAGCCATCACCACCCCATCTCGTGTCCCGCCTCGCCAGGCTGCGCCAACTCCACGCTGCCAGAGACAGCCACTCCGCCCAAACACAGCAAACAGCAAAACTGGGCAATTTCAGCCTGAAAGAAGGTTTCACAAGCTGGGAAAAAAAAAATAAAAATCAACCTACACCCACAAAACCCAACACAAAACGCCACCAAACCTCCAAACAAAATGAAAAAGAAAGTGCCGAGAGCTCATCACGCATATGAAGTAAGTGGACACACAGTTCTGCAGGAATCTTATTTATTTTTAAAGTCAAATGCTCCTTATCTCCTTGATGGGCAGAACCTGTGGCTCTATCCTTCCAAATATCAGCGTAAACAACATGAAAAGCTACCCAGATTTTTTTCTTAATCTGAGCTTTAAGACAGCCTCATGTCAGTTTGGTTAGTGTAAAGCCAGAGAAGCTCAGGATCAAAAGATTCCAGCAAGGCAACCACCCTGCAGCCTGCTGGACAGAGATGTTTTTTTTAAAAAAAAAAAAAAGAAAAAAGAAAGACAGGAAAAAACCCCACCCTCCTACTCTCCAGTGATCGTAGAGGAGCGCTGCATAGAATTGTCACAATAAGTTAATATGACAGTATAAAAGCCAATACTCACCCTGGGATTATCCAATAAATAGACTCCATTAAACTACTCTGTAAACTCTCCTGTGAGAAATTTCTCTTTGATCCAGAACTTAATAGGAATTATTTAATCATAATGAGATGGTAATAAAACAGCATCACCTGAATAAGCTATTTTATTACCTGTTTTATAATTAGCTCTTCTTCATTAGAATTCTTTCAGATATTTCAAGCTCATAACATAAAGGGCACATATAGAAGTATCTGGAGCAGAGATGTATTTACATTTGTGCTATGGAGTCCTTCGTACAGCATCCAGTACATTTTGATATTTATCCAGTTTACGCGTGCCCTGGAGGGGGACTCCCCAAAGCAATCTCATCACACAGACGATGGAGAAAGGATGGTGTCCTCTCTGTGTAGAGCAGGTAGCAGAGAGCAGGAAGGGTGAGCTATCCTCTTCTTACCTAAATTTTGGCTATTACTGGAAGGGGCAGGCTCCGCCTCACCTCTCTCTCTCTCTTCTGGTCCCTCATTCCTTCCTCTCCCTTCGGTGGGCACTGGGGACTCAAACCTAACCTGCTCTGGGTTTGGGGTTTTTTGCTGGGTTCCTTTTCACTGCCACAGCTACTCAAGCACTGGTGCTGGCGCCGAAGAAGCGACAGCAAAGCCCAAGAAAGGCAAGACCTGTCCTCTCTGGCGTTCACAAACGAATCCGTGGTTTAACCCATCTCTACTGACCATGTCCACGCAAATTTTTTTTCAAAGAGTAAGCAAACTTGGTTGCAACTTCTGTAAGAAATAGTACATCCTTTGCCTTCTCCAACCCCGTGCCAAACATCAAGTTCCTGCACCAAAGTAGTGTCACGCGAGACCTTAAAACGGCAAACACATGACACAAGTGTGGAAAACCAGGATGGCTTTCCACCAGAGCACATTGTACTGACACCTTTAAAAAACTACGGGTGGGTACACACCAGGCAAAACACTGACATGACTGATTTGTGTTCACTTGCTAAAGTTACAGGCAACCAAAAAAAAGTCTTCCAACGGGAAGCGTCGAGAATCCTTCACTGAAGGTAGAGGCGTAGCATGCGCATCCACTGAGCTATTTAAAAAGTAATGTGACATAATTAGATCCTACATTTCTGGAAAGGGTTTTTGATCACACAGATGTATAACCAGGAGCCTTTACAGAGCATCCAACAATTTTTAATGTTCACACACGCTGCACAGCTGCACATCTCAAACAAGGCTGTGAAAAGCTGGGTTTCACTCTTATTTTCCTCTACTCTAAATCTTTATTTAAAGATAGGAAATTTTGCCACTGCTCTGAATTTTCTGTCTCTGGCCACACACGCCTCCTCAGTATTTTCACACATATGCCGCAAAAGTTAAGAGTATTAGAACAACTTTGTAACACTTTGGTATGGCTAATAATTCTCTTTCGTGCAATATTAAGTCCATCAGACTCCGCTTGCTCTTAGGGCTCTCTTTTGAGACCTCAAAAAAGTATTAACGGATAACTTGACAAGCCTTTAAACGCCGTTGAGCTCGTAACAAAAAATCCATGCCAGAACCCAAAGCCCTGGCTGTACACACGCGAAGTCTTAGGCAAGTTTCACTCTAGTAAGAACGTAATTGGATTAAAACACATCATTTGGTAATTTTGCAGTTAGTCACCGAAATAAGCATGTAAGTAATTTCAATTTTGCAGAAAACTAGTCATCTTACTGCAGTTGAACTATTTGTTAGAAAATTATTTTTAGGAAATTCTGAAAGACTGCACTATTTAAAACCATGTCAAAGATGCAACCGAGAAAAAAAGGTGGTACAAAATTATGTCAATAACTCAATTTGTGAATTACCCAGCTCTTGATATTCAACTCTACTAGAGTGATTGTGGGCTGGGGCCAAGAAGGGGCATGTGTGATAAATATCTCTCTTTTATGCCTACATAAAACGCGCTTATAACATGAATAAAAAAAGTAGATAAACAATCTGTGATGACAAATTAGCATTTAAAATTTCTGAGCTATCTAACCTCCTCTGCACGTACTCTGAACAAACACTAATAAAGTGTTCAGCACTACAATGTAGCTGTTTTGGTAGCTAAATAGTAATGGAGCAGATGCTTAATATCAGCCTTTAAGCCTCAAAATGTACAAATACAATTAATTGCCAGCCCAATTTTGGAGGCTGGGTTGTTGGAAAAAGAAGTGTCTTTGAAAATCTGACCGTAGGCAGATTTTTATTTTTTTTGGGGGGGGGGATGTGGTGTGTTATTTTTAACATAATTAAAACCTTCTTTTTAGTGCAAGTATCACCTTCACTGATGTTCCTCCCACCACCATCCATGGGTATTGAATTCTTCTTATTTATATTCTTGTTGTTACATGGAGAAAGTCAAAGTCTGAGCAACCCCTGACAGTCTTTCTTAAATGGACAATTGCACTATTCAGCCCTTAACAATGTAAGCAATTTGGGGTTATCAGTCTGTTTGCGTGTGTTTCCACTGTGCTCAGCACAATGAATCCCTGATCTTAATTACCGGCTATCATCATAAAAATACCACTATTACTACTACCAGCACTGAGTCAGAAGCATTGTTTTACACCTGATTACTGGAAGGTGAAGCTCTCCAGTCTCGCTTCCCTGATCAAGCTGAGTGAAGTAATGCTGAAAATAAAATAGCCTTTTAAAATAAAATCAGTTTTCATAGTCTAAAGTGCTGCTGGAAATAGGACAATATACGCTACTCATTCCCAACACGGGTTCTGCGAGTGCAATCTATGGTTTATAATTAACAGATATACAATACTTTTCCCTTGCTACTCCTTTTTTAAGCTCTCCTACATTTATGACTGTGCTAATTCCCAGTGGAAGCGCCTACACCGCAATGCTGCTCAAACTCCCCTCGTAGCAGAGTCCTGCTAACACACGGCATTGATCCAGCAGCAATTACTAGCAGGGTAGTGGAAAAGTTACACTAATTCCCCGTCCTTTATCTTTTTCCCCTGTGCTGGGGGTTATCTGTTCCTCAGGCTGGGAGAGGAGAGGAGAGGAGAGGAGAGGAGAGGGGAAGAGAGGAGAGGAGAGGAGAGGAGAGGCTAACTCAACGCACAACTGATGCGCTCGGATCATTACCAGTTTTTTCCCCTTATGAAGAGGTGATGCCACCTACACCCCAGCAGGTGAAGGAGGGCTGAAGCAGCATTACCGCATCCGCTCCCCTTTCGGAGTCTGCGTATTATAGAAAGAGGATCAACCCGCCCGTGCTGAAAAGGACTCTCCCTCCCCTGACACACCACTTGGCATTTGGCTCACGAAAAAAAATAAATCTGCGGCGTTTAGTGAGATCTGTTTCATATCACTGCCCAGTCCCACCTCTCAAGAGAGAAGAGGGAAAAAAAAAATAATCAAAAACCCCAGGAAGGGTTGAATTACGCTGTCTCATACATCACTCTGAACTCTATCAATTTCTTCTATTTCTTCTGCAAAATGAAGAGCAAAGTATACACCTTAATTTTGCTGACACTACCCCTGCTCAGTAAATAAGCATTCTGTATCAATATTTACTTCCCTCTGCACAAGGCAATAAAGCATTGTTGGAATTCAAATCTTCCTCACTCCCTTTCAGAAGTCTCGGCTACCCTGAAGAAATCAATCAGCTGTAGCAGTCACTCCTGAATGGTTTATAATAGCTTAGCTCAGGCACTGGGCAAACCTGAAGATTATCACCCAAAAGCAAGTTCCCTATGAATGCAGCCCAGTACGACGAATTCTTCTCAAATTTATCACCAGCTCTTTGAGCGGGCAGCAGTCCCGTTCCGTGTACGTAGCAACGCTCGGGGAAACACCCCGACACCGCGGGCTCCCCCCGGGGCACCTCCAGCCAAAGCGCTGGGCGCCGGCGCGGCCGCGGCACGGGAAGGGCCAGAGCATCCCTCCGGCTGCCGGCCCCGCCGGGCATCGCTCCGACACGGCCCAAGCCACGGCGATGTTTTGAGAGACTCAAAGACAGCAGGTTTGGCGCTACCCGTTTGGTTACCCAGGGAGAAGGAGAGCGCTGCAGCAGCCGACAGGAGCAGCAGTCACCCCGAGAGCCGATGAAAGCGGCTGCCGCAGAGAGCGGCGAGGAAAAAGGTGGGAGACACAGAAAGCGCCCGGCTTGCAGGTATACCCGTGTTCTGGTGGGCTTCTTTGGGTTTTGTTTTCCCCCCAAATACAATCTCCAAGTGAAGCTTTGCCCCTGACAGAGGGTAGAGGTAGAACTATTCAATTAATAAAAATAAATTACCTTTTACCCGGTTAAATAAAAGCTAATAAAACTGAAATACCAATGCACGTGGCAGATTTATGCTAACCAGCTCACTGCGAGACAGACACCTGGGCACGATATTAAAAAAGATCAAATTAAATTTTAGTGACTGCAACAGCAGGTGACAGAGCAGCGCCTTCCCCTGCAACATCTTTCGACTGTAAAGTATATAGTTTCATTCTGCCTGAACCAACTTTTCAACAAGCCCTTCTGGAGAAAACTACATCCTATCTCCTGCGTTCTCCACGTCCTTGCGCACGCCTGTGGGGAAGGGGAAGAGGGCCGACGCCAAAACCAGTTCCCAAACACAGGAACTATTTTTCAGAAGTGCTTCTGACCGATTCCGGAGCTACAGGTTCCAAAGAGTGGAAAGACTTTGTTTTCGCACAGTGCCGCGCTGCTGCAGCTGAACTTGTGCTGTAATAATATGTATATAATGAAAACACAGAGCCATGTAAGGAGCCTTTTGTTTAGACACTATGAACAGTTTGACATCTTTCATCATAGCCTGCACAATGCCAGAATTCTGTTATTAGAAAAAGTCACAAAGATGTAGAAAACAGTAAGATCCCATATTATGTAAATGCTAACTGGGGACAAACAGCTTAATGTCTAACAACAACAGCAGGCGCTGTAAATTTAGCTGCTTGGGGTGAAGGGTGTTTTGCTTATTATTTCTGCAAAGTCATTATTACTTCAACCTTATTTACACACACGCACACACACCATACACAGCTGAATGCATCGGATTCCCGTTAGCGCTATGCGGAAAATACTGTACTATCCCCATCCCCTGGCAATGCGATTTCCCGCTCTCTACCACCCGACGAGCACCGCCTCCAAGGGTAAGACGGAGACAACCAACCCAAGGCGGCAGGGCTGCGGCTCCGGAAAGCCTACGGAGGGCAGACATCACCTCCTCAACATGGGAGTTGCTGGATTTTTAGCAACCTCTGCTCGTAGGGTCACCCACCACCAACAGAACTGTCGTATCCGGCCCCGCAGCCCGTGCCCGCGCGGGCGCCCACCGCCTGCCCCGGCGTGTGCCACAGGAGAGGGGCATCCCCAGCACTGACAGAGCCGTTCCCACCACCTTCATTTGGCCAAACATCTAAAATTCAAGTAATTATGCTCTCCCTCTTCTTCTCCGGCCGATGCAGTTGATCCCACGCTGTGACAAACGCAGCTCGGCTTTCAATTTCAGCAGTAAAAGTTGACTGCCCAAATGCACACAGAAAGCAAAGAGCAAAGTGATGCAATCATGGCCGAGGTGGATTCATCTAAATTTTAAATGAGGACTTGTAAAGCAGTTTCTTAACACTACTCACCTTGCCTTCCTCCCTCCAGAAAGAAGCACCATTTTAAATGGTAAGAAAGTCCTCAATTTCCTGTTTCTAGTTATGTATACGATATATTCTTTATCTTTATCATCACATCACAGAGAACGTTGGAGAGTAAGTGTCTACTTACCTTGAAGCACAGTAGCAGGACTGTTCAATCCCAAGGCAGGATGGCCACGGTGACAGGCTGAGGCCAAACAGTCCTTTGGCACATCGGGTACTTTACCATGCAAATGTTCTAATGACTTCATGAACAGTACATGGAAAATTGTCACAATTGCTATATTTGAGCATGGAATTACATAAAAACGTGATTTTTTTTGTAACAAGAAAACTATACATATAAACCAGACAATAAGCAAGCAGAAAACAAGCTCTGTACGCACGTGTCACATAAGATCACAGCAACAACTGCATTCTCCATACCGGCCCTCCTCTCACATCATGCTCCCGTGATACAAACCCCATCTTCTCTGAAGAGGAGAATTTTTCCCTGTAATTCTTACACATTCTTCAGATCCCCATAATCTGCTCTCGTGTTGGGATACAAAGCCTGTGAGCTTCCACCCCAGCATGCTTCACATTTCCTAAGTGCAAGCATAATCTTCAAACTTTGAGATAGCATATATCCATCTGTAACTGCTTATTAGGAAAAAAAGAAAGAAAAAAAAAAAGGCACACTACTTGCCGTCCTTTCCAAGGGGAAAAAAAGTCAAATGCAATTGCAGTCCATTTATTTGTAATTGCAAATAATGATTTTTATTTTTTTTTAAATTGGTAACAAAAATACCAAATCCAGCGACCTGCAGCTGCCCGGCAGTCTCACTTGGCTCTGAGGCAGCGGAATCATCGTACATGTGTCCATGAAACTCCAGTGCCAGTGACATCTCTACCCAAAGCGCACTGCTCAGTTGTATCTGCATGACAAACACCTAAAGCTCCAGAAAATACTACCAACAATTGGCATTTACAAATCGACTCGAAAGGCACAAATTACAGCCATTGCCACTCACCGACACCGGGCATGGCTGTTCAGGTCTGGGGGTTTCTGGCTGATGGAAAAACTGCGACTTGAGCCAACTGATCAGGACTTCAATTTCAAAAAACACCGTGAAGCTGAGCAGGAACTGGGATGTACGGGTATTATTTACTGCAGATTGAGATAATGATGTTCTGTTGTTATGAATCATCATGTAGTTACTACTGCTTCCGACGCTTCGCTTTGTTATTGCAACACCGCGTCTGATGGCGAGACTCTGCCCTAAGATATATCTGCAAAATCACACCGACTTCCACAGAAGTCTTTTATCCATGAGAATTTTTTTGTGAAATGATGTGTGTGGGCAGAGTGGAGGCAGTAAGAGAGGAGCAAAGAGAGGGAAAGAGTGGTAGCATAAAAAAGGAATCGGTGTCATCCCACTGCACTGCTCCTTCACACCACCACTGCATGTCACACCCCTCTGCCGGCGCTCGTGCGTGACCACTGCTGCAACCCGTGGAGCGAATCGAGAGCGACATTTGGCTTCTGACTGTATAGAGTAACTCACTTTGTATAAGCAAAAGGATTGATGAAGTAAGGGGTGGAACACCTTCATGCCACCTCTTCACTCAGTGCCATCACAAACAGTTTAGTGCAATCAATAAGAAATCGTGCAAAATGGTACAAGTCACACCTTGACCACAGGGAGAGAGACATCCACCTTGCAGGAGATGTCCCCCTGGTCCAGACCCGCGTGGGCACTGTCACTGCCGACCGACATACCGACAGTGCCATGCACGTGGGCCTTCTGCATGCAGAACTCAGCACCACGTGCTTTACAGACCTCTACCGCGGCTTTCCAATGGGCCAAAACGTCACTAACATTGGGGTGAAAATCTCCTGCTCAATGGAAATCCTCTCGGGGCCATGGGGCGGTGAGGCAGCGAACGCTCGCTGCTCTGCTCCCACGCTCAGGCGGAAGAGAGGTGTCCAACACAACACGAGGAGGGTAACGCGTCTCCGAGAATCGCCCCTGAACAGATTTTTGTGCGATAGTGTTCTCCCCCTTCACGATAAACTTGCACGTGTGATCAACACAGCCCTCCCGGGACACCACCCCACCAGGGCCCCGCGCAGCCCCGGGGGCGGCAGCGTTCCCACCGCCCGGGGCACGGAGCAGCGATGCAGGTTGGGGCCAAACTGTGCGCGAAGCCACGAACGCAGGTCCCAGCGCTGCCGGGACCTTTCGAAACTGTCCTGCTGCTCATGTAAGCAACTACAAACAACCACTTTTCAGCCACACTTAACAAGCTTCATGATATACTTCTCCATTGACCCTTTTATCTGAGACTTAATATTAAAAAGGCTCTTTTGAAAATTACTTTTGTCTATTTAATTAATCTTCTGCCCATATAAAAATCTTAAAATGATTATGAACACATTCAATTTTACTTCCGTTGATTTATCTCCATCCGATGGCCTATTTTATCTTTTATAAGGCTCACAATAGCAGAACTGGGTCATAACGTAACACCGTAGTAGCGTACGTTTTAGTGCACCCTGGTATGAAACCTCCCTGTCCCCTCTGCTCCGTGCAGAAAGAAGCCTACTGCGGCGATCGGACTGCACTGCTCGGATAAAGCTCGGGCAATTGATCTGACTCAACCTCATTTTTCCAGTCCTAATGCTGAGACGCAGCGCACCAAACCCACCCCCCGCAGGGGAGCGCTCGGCCCCTGCTCCTGCGTGGCGGTGCCACTGTCCCACCGCCACCGCACCCTCGTGGGGGAGTTCAGAAGAGACATGGAGAGAACGAGAGGGAAAAAAGGTCACCTGCCGTCACTCCGGGAACGGTCAGAATTCACTTTCTCTGAAGTAATTTCAGAGCAGAGCCGGCAGCGAGGCGGAGCGGGAACACTGGAGTCGGACTGTGTTTTCAGCTGAAAGCCCATGGAACTGATGGTGGGTGACATGAGTCCACCATCAGCGCCAAGCGCCCTGGCAAAGCGCCGCAGCGCCACAACAGTTTGGGATCGTCCGCCTTTGGGCTGGGGACGAAGCCCAGGAAAGTCAGTATTTAAGTTTCCGGGTCCCAGAAGTCAAGCGCTGCAGCCCGAAATCAAGATAAAACGAGCTGCATCTGCTTTGCTGCGGGCTCCTCAGCAGCAGCGTGGAGACGTCCCAGAGACTCATTATATACAATATACATGAGAGATGTGGAAATAGTTCCTTCCAATTTATTGTAGTATCAATGTCCTTAGGTGATAGATTCTGTCTTTTGGAATACTATTAAGAAAATCGGCACACGACTCTTCTGAAGACTTTTTTTCCGGGTGAGATCCACCTCAATTAACCCAGAGAGTACGGGGGAGATGAAGTATATAGGCTGTGATTCAGCAGTTGCTCAAATTTCATTTCAAATGGAAATTCGTCACCGTGGGTGAATTCACCCACTGCAGAGGGCCAACAGGACAGCGCCCTCGGCGCTCTGGCATCCTCCCACAACGGGACCTGTCAGCGAAGCCCAAGTTCCGCATCCAGCTCGATGCTTCACTGGGAGACTGCTGTTCTCCAGCATCTTTCACTGTGTGCTTTTTGTACTTTTAAAACATTTACAAATGCACTCACGAGTTAATAAGAATTTAAAGGGCCATATTTGAAAGTTAACTCTAGAATTAATACACTCTCCCAGTTCACATGAATTAAATGTTCAGCTGCTGCTGCGGTACCAGGGCGTTTGGTGTTTATGCGATGAGGGTAACAGATAATCGTAGCATTGAAAATAGGATTCCTTTCTTCTCGAGACCTTCAAGTCACAGCTCACTTTATGAGCAGGAAATACAGTATTTCTACAGTAACCCCCAATCTGTCTCCTCGTGCTTTACCGAGCAGAAACCCAAGGAAGTCTCGTCAAACACACGTTTAGAAGCACCGTTTCCTCATCCCGTGGCCACCGCAGACCGGAGCGTGAGCGCCCACCGGGCTGCCCGAGGCAGCACGTATAAAAGATCAGTGTGAGGTTTTGTATGTACCACCTTTTTTGCCCCATCCTTCTCTGTCCCCACAACTCCGCGCCCCCAATCCCACGGCTGCGCCACCAGAGCGCCCCCGAGACCCCGACCAGCCGGCCGGGACCCCCACAGCCTCTTCCCTCCATCCAGGAACAACGTCTTTCTGCCGCTCCTCAGGTCTATCCTGGCACAGACGGAAAGGGAAAAGTACTTATCCCTACCTGATTAAAATTAATGTTACTTCTGAACACCACACAGGGGTATTATTACTTAACCTCGTCTTCAAGGAAAGAGAAAATCCCATCAGCTTTATTTTGTCAATCTTTGCAAAAGTCTGTAATTCTTATTAATACCTTCCGCCCGTGGTACTTCTGGAAACTGTTAAAACTGGAACAGGTCCCCAAGTAGCGCGGAATAGCCACAGTCACAGAAGATATTCTGAGAACATGGAAATACAGCATGTCCTCATTTTATCTCTAATTTATGAAACAGCTTCAAGAGCCCCTCTCCAGAACTCAGCAAAGTGAACAGGGAAAAAACCTTCCATTCACTACGCAGAGACGTGTCTCAAGACTTAAAACGCCAGAGAGACTCCGTGAGAGGGTTTTTTGTTTTTCTTATTTAAAATAAAATTTATATATATATATTACTATATATACATTACCATGTAAATGTGTATTCTAGTATAAAATATGCATATATTAGTATATTTTAGAGAGAGAGAGTAGGTAGCAAAAAGAATTCCAGCCCAGACCTTTAGCAATCTGCTTCATCTGTATCAACCCATTTACAGGATAAAAACGTACAGCTTTTCTGTGGCAAAACAAAGATAACCATTCCCACCGATTAACAAAATTACCTTTTTATAACGGCTTGCTGCCTCATTTACCTTTCCCATTCTCAGTCGTGTTGCGTTGTCACACGTACAAGAAAAATGAATGCTACAGGTGTTCCTTAAGAAGTAGTAATAATGCATCACACAGAATGCAGAAGTTCATGAAATAATGATGCCACGAGGGTTCGCAGAGGAGTATGAATCGCGTGTGATCAATTCTAATCTACTACAGGTGTGACTGTCTCACTTACTTAATAAAAGCAGGATGGGCTTGAGAAGGCAGTCTGTTTTCCAGGAGGATGGGAAATAGAAACTGCCATTTTATGCCGGGCTGTGTTTTGGGGTAGAGACACAACTCTTCATCAGGCGGAACCCTCCCGGAACCCAACCGATGTTGTCATTCTGACAGCAAACATCACAGCCTTCTTCACAGACGTAAGAAAGAAAAGACAACGGTTACATTTAATTTTCATACCGACTAATGTGTACGGGACGTCTCCTGCCACCGTTACTCACCCCGCGTTATCAGAGTGCTTTTTGTGCAGTGTGAATCATTAAAAGAGATGCTCTTACGATCCAAAGCTTTGCTTTGTGTCTCATGCATGTGGTACCTTCCAGACGTGTTACGACGTGACTAGTATTAAATCTTCCTTTTGTAAAATCCCATTTCTCAGCTGTTTTTAACTGAAGCACTACCCGGCTGGCCAGTGCTCGCCTTGCCCAGTGCCTGTCCCCGGCTGAATGCTGAGGCTGAAACGGCTCAGCTGGACTCAAGGTAAGGGTGAAGGACACGTTTGTGTGCGTTAAAACAATTTGGCAATCTTTTATTTGAAAAGCCACAGTATCTGCATAGCTCTGAGTAACGACTGGGAATTCACCGCAGCCCCTGAACACGAGCTGTGCCCTTTTCCTACTCCTGAGAAAACCCCAATCTCAGTCCCCACACACCGAGCGAAGGACCCACCGGTATTGAACTGCTCAGTACTTCACACGTAACGGGTCGGGGCTCCAGGGGAAAACACGGGCGGCTGATGTGAAAGATGAAATGGGTCGGGGAAGGCAAGAAGTCGGGCAAGGAAAGGCTCAAGGGGTGTCAGGGGTGGGGGGACACGGCCGCGCTGGAGCAGGGACGGGACAGGGGTGGGAAGGACCGAACGTGCCGGAGCCGGCGGGTACAGACGGCACAGTCCCAGCAAACGGTCTCCAGCATGGTTCTAACTGAGACGCCTCTGCCACTGGAGTCCTTCCTCACCTCCAGCAGCGCCTGCGCGCACGGAGGAGCGCGATCTGCCCACCGCTGCCCGCGACTTCCTTACGGTAAGCGCAGGGGCTAAATATTCACGGCTGCAAATGGACTCAGCGGGAGCCGCAATTTGGTTGTGCAAAGTGCCGCACGTTGCTAAGTAGGCTGAAAAAAAACAGCTCCAGCGCATCTCAGATTGGACACCTGAAATTAATGGGTACTTCTGACCTTAATCTCTTGTTGGTCAATTCAATCCTACGACGTGGGGAAAAACTGGAGCTCCCTTACCTCACAAGGAGTCTTAATTCAAGAAAAGAAACTCCCAAGTGCTTACGAACCAGTCAAATACTAAAATGATGAGCACTACAGAGGAGCCCGAAAGGAAATTAATAATTCTGTCTTCAGCACACGGTTTGAATTACGAGCAGAAATAAGGCATAGGGGACACATTGATTAATGAAAGGAAAACAAAATATTGAATAGCCTCTCATTAACTGAGCATCCGACTTTCTGTGCGCTGAATGAGGCCCGGGTCCTGCGCAAAAATAGCACGAGACCATATAAAGGCTTTATTGTAATGCAGATGCACACAAGATGCAAATAAAGGTTGCACAGACAATCTTCATCTGAGCATTTCTTAAGGTCTGTGTGCTCTGTTTAGCAGCCTTTCTAATATCCTTTAACGCAGGTATTTTTGTGTGTAACAATTTACTGAGAAACGTATTCTGTGAATGCTGAAAGGGCTGAATATTTCCACCAGATAAATCAATTCCTAACCTCGCCGATACCGGTGTGACTCAAAAGTGGATTTGACACATGATTTATACAGAGACGATGCTTTAAATATCCAAGTACACTCCCAGTGCTTTCTGATCAGCTAATTCAAATAACTCTACCTATATAAAAGCTCCTTTGGATTGACAGAAGCGTAAGGGCAATATTTTTACGTGATATGGAAAACAACAGCGTCTATTCAATTAGGGAGAGATGCATGTTTAAAGCACATTCTGCAAAATGTGACAGCATGGTGTTAGATGTGCCATTACAGATATTCAGCATCAACGACTTCTGAACTTGGTAATTTTCCTCTTAGTATGGTCATAGTATTATACTTTTTAAATGGAAATACATTTCAAAGGAATAGCCCAGAGGTTATGGAATATATCACTAAGCTAATCACACTAAAGTAATATCGTAGGCAATATTAAAACCCCAGTGGTAATTGCCCCAGGTATTTAAAGTCAGAGCAGCGTTTTCTGCACTGCAATCAGAGCACACAGCCGGTGCTGTATCTGAAACAGGAATCAGACTACGCGTTTCCCCTCCTCATTAAGGACTTTATACTGAAATACGCTGACGACCTCTCTTCATCTAACTAATATAACTTAATATAATGACTGAATATACATGCACCCGTTAAATCTCAACTGCTTCCACTTTCTTAATGGTATTTCCCATAGCATTTCCTTTAAAAGAGCAACACCGCGACAACGGGTATCTGGCAGGAGAGGGAGCGAGGCACTGGAAAGTCTTTGAGGAACGAAGTGCTGTGGTTGCTCACGCAGCAGCGGCGCGACCCCCTCAGCCCCTACGCCCCAACCCGCCACGCGTCAGCACTGGGCAAGCTGGGCACACCGAGGCCTACGTTCCCCTCAGTCACGGTGAGGGGCCAGATGTGTCTCATTGCCCGTGTTGTCTCTCCCGAGGTCCAGCCGTTTGGTTGTGGCTGACCCATGCTACACTTAAGCCACCGATGTAGTTACGAGACCTTCTGCGTCACCCCGGCCCGTGGCCCGCTGCCCACCCTCCGCTGCCCGCCCCCCCGGGCCACGCGCAATGCGCCAACGGGGCATCTCCGGAGCTGCAAAATGGGCCACTTCACTCTGATCTGAAGAGACTCGTCTCTATCCCTAGGAGCCGTAACGCATCGTATGTGGATCAGTCCAGAGAGGACCCCGTGGCCTTCACACAGGTGGGGGTACAGAACTGATGTGGCTGAATCCCACCGAGCCAACCCTGGTGGTGCTGCAAACCACCATGAGCAGCAGAAGGGCCCGAAACAAAAACAAGGGGAGGCAAGGCACACAAATTTGGAACATTCCCAGACGTCCAAGGAAGGAGCAATCACGGCTTTGAGCAGCTCTGCAAGCACGCTCAGGAAACGGCAGAAATCCCGCGGCGCTCGTCCAGCAGCTACAAAATGACAGGAACGGTGAGAGGCGCAGGACGTGTCCCACGCCCACAGCGATGACGGATTTCAGAGCGTACCTGCGCCCGGAGAGCACGCGGTGCTCCTCAGGCTCACACGCACCTACAAAACAGTTAGCAAACTGCCCAGCGCCAGGTGCCACCCCCGTCGCTCAAACCCAAGACGTCTGTCTTTCCAGAGGTGAAGGGCCCTCCGGGCTCCCTCCTCCTGAGGCTGCGGGTCACCAGTGACGCCTGCCCCAAACCATCCGACACTCCCCAAAAGCAGCAGCTGAAACCTAAAAAGGAGATTGGGTGGAATTTCTTTGCGATGGTCAAAAGCATAAGCCACTGTCATTTGGCTTCTGCTGGGAACTGGAAATAAAGCAAATCTACTTACAAAACAACTGCAAAGTGCTAATGTAATGCTGCATTATCTGAAAGATGGTTATTATAATCAAGACAGCTCTGCTTTACTCTTCAGTCTCCTAATGAGAGTCACTGGCAAATGCTCTTCCAGATTTTGGGGGGGGAAAAAAATAATCTCTCATTATTTTTTACTTCTGTATGTATAAACCAGATTACCCAGAAACCTCACACAAACACGAGCTCTATTGGCGCTGCTTCTCAAAAGTCGAACAGGCACCTCTCGCAAAGGGGAGATGTTAAAAATATTTTAATATGATGCCATTACCAGTATTTTTCTTGTTGAGATTGAAAACTGTCTTGACTTACTGCTTCTTTGAGTGCGGTACACAAAACTGTTTTGTGTTGAAGCAGTCAGAGGCATTTGTCTCCTTAAACAAGACATTATAATCATTCCTTTTGTAGCCTGCTAAAATAAGATTCCAGAAAAACTCCTCTCTAAATAAGGATAAACAACACGGTGGCTTGATCACAGCTCACTGCCAGAACAATCACACTTATAATCTTAGCACTGACAGCGTATTTAGCAATCTCAGTTACAATTACTTTGGTCTCATTTCACATTATCCTCAGGATGATGATTCTGAGGATGTTTGAGAGGAATCAGGAACTGTTTCCAGAGATACGACCACAACTCGGCAGCGCAGACTAAGGAACAAGAGAAGTGAACAGAAGTCATTTTAAAGGAACAATACTCCTGAACGAAATCTACTTTTTTTGGTGGCCTTTCAGTACTTAAAGGGGGCTTATAGGAAAGATGGGGACAAACTTTTTAGCAGGACCTGGTGCAGTATGACAAGGGGTAACGGTTTTAAACTAAAAGAAGGTTGATTCAGCCCAGATATAAGGAAGGAAGTTTCTGCGCTGAGGTGGTGAGCACCCAAAACAGGTTGCCCAGAGAGGTGGGAGATGCCCCATCCCTGGGAACATCCCAGGCCAGGCTGGACGGGGCTCTGAGCAACCTGGGCTGGTTGAAGATGTCCCTGCTCATGGCAGGGCGGTTGGACCAGATGGCTTTTACAGGTCCCTTCCAACCCAAACCATTCTATGACTCTATGATTTTTTTAAAATGCTTATTTGTGAACGTTTTTTTTCTCTATATCTGCATGGAAGAACATTAGGCAGAAGTTGGAGGGTTTTCTGCTGAATTCGTGAAATGAAGCCACGAGGCTACACTAAAAACAGTTAATACCAACCGATTTTCCTAATGTTTAGTTCTTATTTTTATGACACATATATTTGCCACTAGTAAACACTGCAGCTTCCGAGGTTCCTGTGTCTAATTTCTGCCCTTTCAAATGAAAGCTCTTCCCAGTCCGGTAGCCCGATGGGAAGTTTGGAGCACGATTTGTTAAATCAGATCAGCGCAACAGCTCTCCTTCAGTAACAGTCACTTCTGAGATCAAGGAAAGCAGATACATGTTTTAAAATAATTTAAAAAGTGAAAATAGCCTGGCCTCGTATCTTTCTTAAGCAAAATATTAAAATATAAGCAATGAAGTCTGAGGAACGTAATCAAAAAGAAACACCTTCTTTTACACTAGAAATGCTCCCAACTGCTGTCTGTGTTGTTTCATCATTTTTTCCATTAAATCAGACACTTCTTCTAAATCAAGCCCTTGGGGAGTAAGAGACAAAAGTGATGAGAATGCAATGTGTGAATATAAAAGTGGAGCATGTGTTTTATAACTAACTCTGTTCAGAGATCAAGGGAAATGTCACTATTTATAGACATCAGTAAAGAATCAATGTAATTATATTTGTAGTATCAATTCAGGTCATTATTCTAATACACACACCGTAAAGCCACAATTACAATTTACATTTGCATTGAACAAGTCCATTTACCTCTTAACCTTATGTAATAAACAAAACAAAAACCTCTTCTTTTCCGTTTCCCCCCTGCACACCCTCATTATTTCAATCCTGAAGCAAGATGTAGTTCAGCCACTCGAATTAAGTCAGAAAATAACACAGTGCAACTGGATTTGCTCTGGAACGGCGGAGATCTGCGTCCAGGGCTGAAACCAGAGCACCAGGTCCTTAAGCCTTTGGGACCTGAATGCAGTAAAAACCTTCATCTCGGGGGAAAGAGAAGAATTCCCAGATTTGGAGCAATTCCCACTTCACAAACACCCAACGAGCACTGCACCAGGGTAATTTTCTCCCCTCGCTCACCCAGCCGCCACCGCTCATCACTTCTGGGGAGGGCTCAATCTCAGGGGAAGCGAGACACACTCCTGTGGTGCGCTCTTCAGCACCCGACCTCTGCCGCTACCAACGCCAAAACAAAGTGCTTTGCAAACCAGACTACGTACAAAAAAAATAGTTTACCCTTAATCCTCCCTCCGTGGCTCAAAAAACAGTGAAAGTTAAAATTATAGGTATTTACAGTATGTTCCCGTGGCATCATCAACGATCCATTGCGATGAAGAAGCAACAGATTGAAGTTTCAGCCCGTATGCACACTCACACACGATTTAGCAGTTAATGTGACTTTGTAGTCATCTTTGCAACTGTATAAGCGACTGTCACAACTTTTTAAAAAAAAAAAGTATTAAAAAACCCCACAGGTGGCAGCAGGGGACTTCCCGCTGGGAGGTCTCTCACTTTCACTCCATTCAGTCTTCACCCACAGTCAGCCTCCAACTTGAACCTCAATTAAAAATGTATTTTGCGTGTGAATCTACCTCCTCCTTCGAGAGCCCAACGCCCGTTCGCATGCACAAAAACAACAAGATAAAAATGTTCTCGCAAACCTAGAAAGCACTGCAAATCTGTGGTAGATTTTACCAAAATTGAAGCGAGCTTTACTTGGTCAACAGGCATCCAACTTTTCGGCATTCAGAGAGCTTTCCTGAAGTTTCAGAATGGAGACACTTACCTAGAGGGGAAAAAAAAAAAAAAGACTCATTAGGCAGAGTGAAAACTTCTGGAAAAGTTTTGCTTTTTAAATGATGAGATTGCACTGGACAAACTTTCATTATAGATTATAATTACATATCATAAATACTTTATTATAGTAAGGTTTCACTGATAAGCAGATACCGAGTATTAATACACCATTAACGCGTATTTTTCAGAATGGCTAACCAATTTTAAAAAGTTCAACAAAACTGGAAATTGCTGATGCTTATCACAACCTTCAGCAGTGATTTGTTAATACTCCCATTTTAGGTCTAATCAACCCCTTGTTCACCAGCTGGTAAAGCGAGCCCCAAACCCAGATGTTTATAAATCCACGCACACTAGGCAAGCTGCCATCAACGTAAAACTTAATATTAAGGTTCAAATTCAGGGTGCAACCCAATTCAGTCATTTTAGAAGACGGGCTCCACCTCTGGCAGCCTCGTCCCAGCAGTGAAGATCAGCGCGCTCCGAAACAGCGCCCGGAGCAAAGCCTGAGCGTAATGAGGTAGAGCATAAAACATAAAAGAAAACTCACTGGAAAGAAGAACGGGGAAGAATCTCATTGGCAGAAAATGTATAAGCCGGTTTTAATTATCTGCCAAATCTGTTTATTTTTGTTACCACCTGGAAAGAGCTTCCCCCGTAACGTCAGTGAGCGCGGACATTTCACGTGCCCAAATTCTCTTGTGGTTTGGGACAGTGGAAATGTGGGCGAGGAGCTCAGCGCCTGTGGCTCCCGCTCGCTCATTAATCCCCCTCCTGCAGGCAGAACCTCGGCACAGGCTCGAGTCCCAGTCACTCCACGGGACGTGAGTAGATACGCAAAGTTGAACATCAGCTTAAGGGCTACCTGGAAGGGAAGCCCAACGGCTTACATCGCTCTCATGCATTTCTCCTCCAAACAAGCTAATATTTCTAAGCTAAAAAAAAAAAAAAAAAAAAAAGAAAAAAGAAAAAAGAGAAAGTCTGCAATACTATTTTTATCTTTTTAAGCCTTCGGGACAAATGCTTTACAGACCTTCTAGTCTTACAGAGTGCAATTTATAAAGATTAAAGATTAACATTTATAGAAAAATGCCTTTCCCTAATACTGTAGAGATGCCATAAAAAGTAATACTTTTCATTATAATACCACTTTATGGTGCATGAGAGCTTTAGTACCCCACAGGTCTTTTCCTTCTCCGTATCTGGAGGGGAAAGAACACAGATTGCAAAAAGTCGATGCTTCTTTTTCTTTCTTTTTCTTTCTTTCTTTCTTTCTTTTTCCAGCTCAGCAAATATCTATCATTACTTCAGTCCCTTCAAGGTGAGCTTTGTTGTGAAGAGCGATAAGGCCCAAAGCAGAGGCAAGGCTGGAACAGAATTAGTCATTGTATATGCATTTTTATCCGTTTTGACAATGTAGAATTTTAATGAAGGAATGCTACAAGGATTCTGCTCTGAAACAAGCAGTTTAATTCTCTCTGTAATTCAGAAAGCAAGTTTAAGTAATGACTTTATAATTTTTAATTATCATGGAAGAATCCTTTTTATGTTCTCTTTTTCTTTATTACTCCAGTATATCCTATCAGAAATTTAATTTTCATTTTCAACTTAGGCAATAATATTTGTCATTATTTGGCAAACAAAGAACATTACAGTGAACAAACCAGAGAGGGGCACACGCACGAAGTGGCATCATCCAGAGAATATCTCTTTCAGTTTTGCACCCAAGCAACTTCTAAAATTTTGCCGTGGTTGTAAGAAGTGTATTTCAGCCTTTACTCTCTGAATGTGACAGCTCTCGGCTCCGTGCCAGGGCAGCGGCCGGCACAGCCACCTCTGCGCCCCTCCGCGCCTGCACCGCTCTTCCCCGAGCACGACGAGGGGTTCCCCACCACCGCACCCGCTCCGTCCCCCGGCGAAAACGAAGAACGAGGGAGTCGAGAGCCTGCTGGGGACGGCCGAGGGGCTCCGGAGCAGCGCAGAAGTGACAGGACGCGTTTACAGCATCATCAGTGTGACAAATATTTGCCTTTTTGGCTACAGGAGGTGTTGGGTGCCCAATGCAATCTACTCTGTGCTGCAGGCGGTTGGAGTTGGGCGGATTCGCTTTCAAAAACTGGGTCACGCTTTCTCTGCTCTACATCCACCCTCCTGACAGATCCTCTGAACTCTGACAACTAGTTTGTACCCATTTGGGCGAAACTCCAGCAGACAACCTACAGCGAGCATCTCTCCACCTCTGCCCGTGTAGGAGTTAGACAGAGTTCAGTACAATCAAAAAAACAAAACAAAACAAAAAACTCAGAACTAATTATCTGCAATATGTATTCTTATTTTTCTATAATTTTGGCACTTGCCATCAAAATACCACGCTCATAAAAAATAGATTTGCCTCCTATACAGATGATCTATTACCACCAGAGCTCGTGTTATTTCCTCAGAAGAAAATGAAAAGCTCCATTTGAAACTCACTTAGCAGCTGGTTATTCTGCATTTCATACAGAAAACAACAGCCGTAAAGGTGAAAATGAATAATGATACATTTGCGAAGAAGTCACAAAAATTCAAATGCAAGATTTATCCAGAGCTTTGATACTCCAATCCTCTTAGAGACTTTATAAAATAATGCTCTGCACACAGCGAAAAAAAAATTCATCCCAGCCACTGTGTGAAAGCAAAGGAAATTCACCTTACAAAAGAAACACAAATTAAACAGAAACCAGGGGGCTATCAGGGCTGTAATTCATTAGGAGCAGCCCCCGGGTCCCCGGGGAAGGCGCTCCGCGGCGCCGGGGAAGCTGTGGTTAGAGGGAGCCAAGACGGGAATCAGCTGAAAATTTGCAACTCCAAGGAACGGTTCCCTTCTAATTCATGTTAACGGGTGGGGTGGCTTTGGGAGTTGTCTCCTCCCTTGGTCTGCACCCAGACATCTGCCCTGCTCCAACCCCCTCCCCAGACCAAGCGCCCCGCGCGCAGCCTGGGCTGTCCCACACCAGCCACCACCTCCTGCCGGGGTGGCAGAGGGGCTCTGCGCTCCACCAGCACCGCACTGCGTCCCCACCAACCCTTCACCGCGGCACCGCCTGACACCAGGTCCAATTTTTCAGGACCCCTTTCCTGGCATTGCTGTGAAGCTCCGTGGTCCTACCGGACTGCAGAGAACTATCTCCACCAACCGTGTCTCCCCGACACAGAAAGCCGAAACCCACCACTCTGCATTGCAACGGCAGGAAAACACGGCAGAGCGGACTCGGCCTTCTCTTCTCTCTGAACGGACTTCAAATCCTTCACCCAAGGATGGCCAACACAGCCCGGGCTCAGGGCTAAGGTAAGTGAGGCTGTCACAGGTGAGACATGGTACCAGAGAAACGGCGAAAAGAGAGTCAAAAGCAAGCGCAAGCTGTGGTGTTTTGTAGAAAAATTCTGTCCTTGATAAATATTTTGCCCCATCTTTACAGTTTCATAAAAAGGACTCAGGTGCCACGTTCAGGCTTTTTCTTCTCCAACAGAGCTTGACCACAGACTCAGAAGCGAGAAAACAAACACATCCTTGTCCAGCAGAGCAGCCGCTACGCCTGAAGTTTTATTGAGCCAAACCCCATCAGGAGAAGGAGTTGTGTGGAACACAGCGGGTTCGGTGTGCGAACGCCGGCGACAAACAGCGCAGCGGAGTCCACAGTCCAACGGCGATACGAATGGGGCTGAACACCTCTCGGAAACGCGCCCGCTCTGACTCAAGCTCGTCGGACTGAAAACTCGCATGAGGATTTGTGTGTGGCATCCAGGATTACCCGCGAGATGGTTTGGGGTGGACCGCTAAAGCGGTCAAGCGAAGTTTAACAGGGGGAGACGGGAAAGCTTTCGGGGTCCAGAGGCACACAGCGGGTCGGCCGCGCGTGAGACACGACCCCGAGCAAAGCCTCGCGTTACTCCTTCATGTACGTACGGTATGGAAAACACTAGCTCCATTTTACATTTTTAATGCATCCCACATCCACAGAGTTTCCTATTTTTACTAAAAGGGAGCTTCCAGGCAACGTTGCTGCCTTCACACCTTGAAACACACCATCTCTTTCTTAACAACTGCAGTGAATTGGATGATCCACGTTACGAAAGTCATCCTGCCTCCCGCTGCTGGGATAAAACAGGTCAGGAGAGCAGAACACAAGGAGACCAACTCCCACCGGCTGCACTATCAACTAAAACCACCGTTTGTACCCTGTGTTTTTCAAGCTGCCCTTCCATTAAGGCGCCCAGCTCAGACGGGGAGCACAGAACGGCGTGTGGCGCAGCTACGGAGGTGTTCGGGCATCTGAGAGAGGTGATAAAAGCCCTGGGGGAAAGCAGAGCTTTCAGGCACCTCATTCTCAGCCAAAAGGGAATCATCCTCTGCAACGAAATGAATTGATGGGGACAAACGCGGTCGGGGTCGAGAGGAATGATCCTTTTTAACTGCTCCCGTGTCTGAAATGTTGTGGAGCACAATTCAAATGATGGGGACATGCAGAGACGTGTGGATTCTATTGGAAATATGTTCCTGCCGGGAGACAAAGCACAAACTAACCCATCCTCTCAACCTGCAGCGACTCCAGGGAAAACAAATGGATCTTAAACCAATCTTGTTCTAACTCCTTAAATTCCTGTTTCGTAACCTTAAAGGCTTAGCGACCGTTAAAAAAAAAAAGTATGTGGGATTTGTGTCTGTCCTGAAAGATCTTCAGTCCCCAAAGGACGACCTGTACCAGGGGAGGGTGAAGCGTAAAAGAGGGGCCCCACTCGAGCAGCGATGCACTTTCGCCTTCTGAGAAAGATAATAAATGAGCTCAGGAGCGTTTTGCTACTTTATAAGAGCTGACATTTTACACATAATGCCTGATTAATTCGTCCCTGAATCGGATAAAGACTTCTGGTCAGAAATGGGTCAGGTTGACCAGAATTAGCAGTTCGGAAGAGAAAGAGGGACAGGAGGGATGAGGGAAGAACTGCAGCATCACTGGGTATCAGTGCCACGCACAGAGTACCCCTCCAGGGAATGACAAGCTACTTGACAGTTACAAACCCACAATTTTCTACCTAAACTACAAAAAAAATTTCCTTTTTGCCTAAAGAAATGTTAATTTCTCAACGCCCTATTTTTTTTAAAAAAAAAGTAGAGGGAAAAACCCACCTGTGAGTCACAACCCCCCCAGCAGTCCTCACCACCGCCCCAGGAGGACACGAAGACATCCTCCCAAGGAACATGCACATGGGGCAATCCCTTCGGAACGCCGCACTGACATCCCGCAATGGCCACTCCAACTGACCCCCAGAGGTAAATGCTACGAAACCCAGCCAAATTATAACGGGACTCTGTGCAGCAGGGCAACATCACAGACAATTACTGTCACCTTGCCCTGGGGCGTTTCACGGGGAGATGAAAGGCGAAGAGCCGGCATTTAAGTATTTAACAGTTTTTCTTAAGAGGAGAAAAAGAAGTCTTGTTTTCCTGCTCCTTCCAAAGCCAGCAGGGTTGGGCTGTATTAATTAGTCGGATGATGGGTCCCCTTCACAGCGGAGAGGTTTGTCAGAGCCCGCGAGCGGCCGATAGGGACGCATGTTGAGGGCAGGGCATGGAGGAGCCGTGGCGTCCATCAGCGCGCTCGCCGCACGCCGACCGTCTCTCCGTGAGTGGCGAGAGGGACCGCGCGGGACTGCAGCCGCTCATTAGGAAATGGGAGATAAGGAGCGGAGAGGAGCAGTCGCTCCCCGAGACCGGCCAGCCACCACGTGCCAGGGTGGAGAGACGTTTTGTGATCTGCCTAAAGGCAGACCTTTAGGTTCCCTAAAGGAACCACAGCCGTGCTTTGCAACACATCCCGAAACGCCCCGTGCCGAGGGGTGACACAGCGGCACTCAGCTCTGCGCAGACCCCACAGCCCATCCCCGGGTGTTGGGAACCGCAGCCACCGGGGGGAGGACCAGGCAGAGCTTCCAGAGAAGGGTCTGGGGCGATCCAGTCTCCGCTACGACAGCAAATCTTGTAGGACATAACTATTGACACAGATGAATCTCTTAATACAAATCTAATTTACTTGTTTCTCCTAAAAGAGCTGTGAGTGCCTGTTCCCACCCAAATACGGAATGCGCAGTTATTAAGCTCAACTGGCTAATTCTCTGCCAGTACTTACTTCAGTCTTGTTCAATAATATCCCCAACATCACCTTAACAGTTGAGCAACCAACCATGAGAATGGCATTACTCTTACATACTGCTTAAGCAAAACAGAGTGTTTATCTTCTTTTTTTTTTTTTTAATTGGTAAAAAAGGACCTTATCTCAACGGATAAAGATCATCCTGTCTGGACAACCATCATAAAGTCTCTGCTATACACCACTTCGCTTCATGACACGCACACATGCATAAAAGCCTGTTTTTCAGAATATTAGACAGATACGATACCACAATACTTTGTTCACATCTATCGGAGGTGAATGCCAAGCGAGGCCCTGCAGCACGCGGCCAAAGCCACGTGGCTTTGGGGTCAGAGCAGTAAGTGCCCAGGTTGACTGGGTTTACAACAACTCCATCCGGTTTTACCAGTGCCTCACTGGGACCTTTTGAATCATAGAATGGTTTGGGTTGGAAGGGACCTTGAAGAGTATCTCGTTCCACCCCTCTGCCCTGGGCAGGGACACCTCCCACCAGCCCAGGTTGCTCCAAGCCCCGTCCAACCTGGCCTTGAACACCTCCAGGGATGGGGCAGCCACAGCTTCTCGGGGCAACCTGCGCCAGGGGCTCACCACCCTCACAGGGAAACATTTCTTCCTAATGTTTAATCTAAACCTGCCCTCTTCCAGTTTGAAGCCATTCCCCCTCGTCCTATCACTACATGCCCTAGTAAAAAGTCCTTCCCCAGCTCTCCTGTAGACCCCCTTTAGGTACTGGAAGGCTGCAATAAGATCTCCCCGGAGCCTTCTCTTCTCCAGGCTGAACACCCCCAACTCTCTCAGCTCTTTGAACCTTGGTTCCTGGAGCACACATACTTTCAATACCTTGAGGCATATACACAGGAATGTATTCAGGGTTCCTCCCTGTCCAACCAGTATCATATAGAAACGTGGCATCAAGAAGAGCAAGGCAAGCAATTAAACGCTCGCATTGAGGACAGGGCGCCCAGCAGGGCTGGGTGCAGGCAGAAGCCAGCTTGTCTCACGTGCCAACACCCAGAAACACACAGATTATATTTTGCATCTGGAACTTCACGCCACCATCACCTGTCAAGTCAAAACGCGTGGGAAGGATATGTCATGCCACTCGGAAACAGCACCACTATTCAGAGAAGTTGGAATTACACTTGGTGGCCACGGCGGGTAAACACACCTGCAGGCATCCGTGATGTCCATGCTGCGATGCAAAAGCGGACCCGAGACGCACACACCTCTGCCATCATCCAAACCAGACGGCGAGAGGGGGAAACGGAACATGGAGAGCGCAAAAATCATTAAACAAAATCCCAGAAAACCTCTGATCCTTAGAACTGAACTGATCCTTTGGTTTTTCAGGGACGAGGGGGAGAACCGAATTTGAAAATTGTGTTGCTGAGACATACACCCCCCGAGCCCACAGGTGCTCACTCCACCGCTGAAGAACAACACTCTTGCCAAAGTAAAAATTCATTAAAAATGAATTTTGCCAGCCTATCCGTTATAATTGAGCTGCTCTTTGGGAGATAGTTATAACGGCAAAGAACCAGTCTGTGAAAAAAACACTTGCAAACACGGGAATATTAGCATAGATATCTGCTATTATTTCTTTCTACTGCAGAGATCGCCCCTACAGAGAAGCTGAAAAAAAACCCAACTCTTTCCTCCTTAAAGATTTGAAGATGAAGAATCCAAAGCTCTGTGACACCTCATAATGCAGCACCACCCTCCTCAAGAGCTATTTTATGCAGAAATAGGCTTTGATGCAAGAGGAATTAAAAGGACAATATTAGCCAGAAAAAAATAGATATTATTTCATCTCATTGTCTCAAATGGTGCCATTAGCAGCACTTAAAATAATGATAATTCAAGACCATTTTAATTCTGTTTCATGCTATTTCAGGATGCAGTGATGAAGGAGAGGGATGAAGGAGAAGTTCAGCGTGGTGGGCACTGCCAGTGCTGCCCCATGCTGGGACACACACCTGAACTTCTCCCACTCTGCTACCAGCCCCTGCGAACCCCCAACCCACGGCTGTCACCTCCTGGCACCTTGGCCAGATTCAACCTCACTAATGAGATTGTGCCTCAAGAGCTTATTTATTCCCGGAGTTTTAATTGCACAAACATATGCATTTTCTTTTCTGGACAGTCATGAATGTTCCTGAGTTCTTTTCAGAACTTGCAGTTCCTGCACAGTTGACTCATGCCGCTCTGGGTCAATCCGATCCTATCAAGTTGTAGTCCTCCGCTGGCTAATCGTCCACAGATCTCCAGCAACAGAAACAGCACAACTAAAAGGAACAAAGGATTTCATTCCCCTTCAAAATCAGATCATAAAGCAGTTACAAATCCAATTTTTCCCCCTCAATGTTTATTAATAATTTTGGAACTGCTCTATCCTCAAACCCAGCAGCGAATTAGTTCTTAGTGTATCACTCGCACGTTTCTCGTGAAATCCCCCTGTAACGAAGCCTTCAGTTTCATAAAACAGACTGTCACATAGCGAATATTTTTTTCAGATTTAACTATCTTGCTCTCAAAAAAATGCTTATTTTCTCTCCAACCATCAGCTAAAATGCTATTATTAATCATTTACATTTCCACGCGGACACAAAGCCTGAAGAGTGGCTTCAGACACACACGAGATATTCACACCTTTTTACGGGGTGTGAAGTTTGGAGGCGGAGGCGGGAACTCAGGCTTCCACCTCACTACTGCAGTCTGCGAACGATGACTCAGAGTCCTCTGGAAACTTTATGGACTATCTAAAGAACTTGGGCTCCCAACAGACTCCTAAATTAGACGCCTGTTTTGAGATGGTGTCAGTATCTCATGTTTTCTATTAGATTAATTGGAAAATGTGTCTAAAGCTGCTACATCTCTAAGGGGGAAAAAACCTCATTCTCTACTATTAAATTCTACAGGTTCACAATTTTTTATGTAATCAGAAAACTAAAACACTAGTTTCTGCATAAATATTTTCATAACTTTGACAATTACTTTAAAATAGGAAATAAAACGCTCAACTTGACTGCAGGCTTATTTTCCTATTCATAACACATTCTTTCATTAAATATCTCAGGAAATCAAAAATTGATCCTTTGTGCAGTCACAGTTTCATACTCACAATTAAACAGCAGATTTTGATGTACAGTAAGCACATCAGACAGGCAATTAATTGCCTTTATAGCACAGAGTACTCCGTACCAAGAAAACTGAAGATACCATTTCTACTGAGCATTACTAAACCTATCAGAAATACACCAGAGCAGAGCATTTCCGCTGTCCCTCTCTACCCCCAAATATTCTGCTGAGAATATATTTAGCCCGCGATGGATAAAAACCATAAATGTTGAATCATCATCACATTCTGGATGATCTTCTTTTACCCTATCAGCCGAAACTAGGAGGAGTGCTGCTGGCGAGCGCGCGCTCACGTGGCGGAGGCATCCTCATGCGCATCAGGTCCAGCAGACAGAAGGGCTCTGAGGCACATCATTCTGCAGGAAATGAAGCGGCGGTGATGAACATTGGTTTCTCATTTTAAATATTAAAACAGGCCATGGGACTTTGCCCGTTCTAACGGGAACTGGAGAGGCAATTTGAAAGGCTCATTAAATGACTGGCGTATACGGGGGACACAGAGCCATCCCTGCAGAGCGAGGTCTGCCCATGGCAAGATGGGGCTTTCCACCTGCAGGCAGCATTGAGAGCAGGACCGAAGGTCACATCAACATGAGGACCTTCAGGAAAGTTGAGGCAAATCAAGTAATGGTGTGCAGCCAATGCGCGGGAGCCGCAGTGCACGAAGCCCCAGGATGAACACTCCCAGGAGAGAGCGCACTCACCCCCTGGGTTTTAGCTTTAAAGCTGGTTTTCTCCCGAATGTCAACATCCACACACCGTTTAATGTGCTTGAACTTGTGCTTCACACCCACCACAGAAAAACTTTCTGGAACTTCCTAAAGCAAAGAACGCTGGTGGTTTCACAGTGTCCATCTCACGACTCCTGGTTTTGTTTACTCCACATCTGGGCTTCTCCTCAGGGAATTTTATTTGGTTGTAAAGGTACTGCCGGGCGCACGGCAGACGTGATGGAAATCACTCTGGCCCCACCAGTTCTGTCCTGAGAGCTCGCTGCTGCCCAGTCTTCACAAGCATTAGTTTAAGGAATTAAATAAAACATCACAGGACTTTTGTGTTTCACCTGACTGGGACAGAGGAGTGGGGGAGAGCGGCACGTCTGAAGTCACACACTCCCACCAGCCCTCTTCATATCTGCACCTTCGTCCCCAGCAAATTCAGAAGGAGCGGTACCAGCGCCTTCAAAGGCAGCCGCGTGTCCCCCGCGCAGCCCCTGACCCCGCGCAGCCCCTTCGGCAGCACCAGGACAGGCGCCGGCGCCGCTGGTCGCCCCTTCCCCTCACAGGTTGTGCCAGCGCGAGAGAAGTTAAAAACGAGGCACTTCTGATATTCAGAACTTACATTTTGCATAGAATTTATGTGCGTGCACATACAAACCCGTTCCCTTATTTCATCTCCATATATACTGACTGATGTAGTATACACACCCACATGGACTTTCGTTAGATTTCTGCTTCACACACTTTTATACCGCTGATTAAAACAATTATCAGTTGTGTACGAATCAAGCTAGCATCTCCCAGAAGCTTTTTTTCTCCCCCTCTTTTCTCTGTTTTTTTCCTCTTTTGTTAGAGCAAGCTGGTCACGAAACTGAAATCCACACAGAGGAGACTGAGATTTTTCATCCTAGTCATTCAGTAGGGAAAAAGAAATCCATACATTTATTGCAAGCTTGGATTCCTGCTACAACATCTTGAAGTGCTCAATAATTCCATAAAAGCTTTGCAGGGGAGAAATATAATCTGCCACACAGCTACTAAGACTTTCCTCTATTGTTACAAAGGCCACAGGAGCAGTTCTTTGAAACAGTAAACAAAAAAATGCTCAAGGCATTAAAAAATAATATTTTGAAAAAGAAAAAAAAAAGGATTAAATGTTGAAAACAATCATAATTATGGTTTAAAGACAGGTCTTGATTGCTTAACCTAAGTCACCTAGGGCATAATGATTACCAAATTCATAACTCTTCCCCATCAGAGAGTAAATGGAAAAGTCTTAATAATCTGAAAAATATTGCAGTATCTTCCTCTGTTTGGAGCGAATCAATGATATTTATAGCCCTGGAGCTATTGAATTTCTTTTGTATCAAAGAACACCAATAATAATGTACAATTCCATTATGGAGGGGCATCTCAAGAAAGTGAGCACTGTCTAAGATTACGAAAAAGGAGGAAGTCAAAACCCAGTACCCGCGATCCCAAGAAAATGTGCCAATCTTCTCCCACCAGACGGAACCATCAAATAAGCTCAGGTGTTTGTAGCTCACCATATAAAAATGCGATGAAAAATGAAGACGTTCTATGTAGTTTGACAGGAAAACTTTACAGCCTAACTCCCCCCCAAAAAGTACTCTGAGAAAATGAGACTTGCTTAAAAAAAAATATATATATATATTTATATATACAAAAGAAATGAACAGAAGACAGCAGAGAGTTTGCATTGATTCTGAAATCCAAAGTAATGCAGAGACACAAGCATTCCCAAGAAGCAGACTGAGAAGGCACGGCTGGCAAAGAGGGGAGAGGAGAGGGAAGCGTCTGGCCTAATAACTCCACAGACCTTCAGCAGAACTATTCTTTGCCCGCAGGAACAGTAGTTCATTCTCCGGCTGCTCCCCGGCTTCATCCTCCCACCTACGAACACTGTCCTCAGGCATCATCCAGCAGTTACAGAGGGGACCGATGGGAGTCATTAAAGTAATTAGAACTGCTTGAATGTCAGCAGCAGACGATGCCATGGAGGACAACACATCCCTACCCTACTGTTAATATGAGATATTAATTCTGCGAAATCTTTTCTTTTGTGTTCTGCTTTCTACATTAACTATAGAAAGCAGAGCCCAAGAGAAAAGACGTGCAAAGATGTGAGCAAGCAGGGTACCAACCCGGGCGTGGGTACCACGGCGTTGGCATCCAAGTGTTTGTCACTCTAAACTACTTCGCCTCTTCTGTCGCACCACTTTTAAATACTTAGTAAGGCCATCAACTGACTCAAATAATGGGAATTTAAACACGTGAAAGTTAGACTTAGTTTGCTCCTGTTGAGAAAACAGCACCTAATTTGACCCCTGTTTTCAAGGATGAAGGCTCACGCAGCACGACGCACACTCCCGACGGTGCCAAACGCCAAACTCCGCACCTGAGCCCCACACCGGCCCGTACTGGGAGGTCCCCTCCGTCCTGGGGCAGCGTGTGCCACGGCGCCCACCACGGCTGCTACTGAGCCTGGAGACAACCAGGACAGGAGTTACCTCAAGAGCTTTAATAAAGAAGACATTTCCTATTGAGATGAACAGCAGGTATGTGGGCACAGCTAAGCCAAAGGTGCTGTTGATATTACCAACAACAATTAAAAAACTGTGCCCGGTGCACTCCAGATCCCCAAGGAGACAAGGTGTTCTTGCCCCAAATCTTCTGGGTCAAAGCGTAAAGCAAGCATATGAAAGGGAAACAAACATAACAAATCAGTGCTTCCTGAGCACTTCAGTGGTATCCTTGGTCTTCTAGAATAATAACCGATTATTGTGAAATTTTGAGAAGTCATTACACTGTAAAGGAAAAAAGCTCCTGGATATCAGACAGGGCTAACACTTAAATCTATATGCAATATGATTTCATTTTGGTTCTCTTTATACTTTGCTATTCTTAGACAGATAACAGCTTCATGAGACCTGATTTATTGTCCGTATGTATCAAAATAGGAATGTGCTCTTTCGTTTCAAGGCATTAAATGAGATTTACTCCACAGTAACTTCATTCTGACTTACCGAAGCAGGATTTGCCATGCCCGGCACTGCTGCCACAATAGAAAATCTTCCCCAAGAAATGCAGAGCTTAGTGAAAAAGTTACTATTAGCAGCGTCTTGATACTGAATATTGACAGCCAGGCCACCAATGTAACTAGTCTGTGAGTAGAGCAGTCTGGGGGAAATAATGGATTAAAGCGGTGGAACCAGTAAAGTACAGGTGAGACGATGTGAGCGCCGTCCTCAGCCCTCCAGAGGACCCTCAGCATCCCACACAGATCCCACAGCCAGGGCTGCTCCCCGCCCAGCCACAGGGCGGGAGGACACGTCCGCATCCCGAAATGCACCAGATTCCATTTAAATATACGAAGAAACTACACGATCTCCACAGGTGACTTCCAGCCTACACTGCTCCACGGTTCCGTGCCCTCCAGCACGTCTGCTGTTCCGCTCTACGAGCAGTACTAGCACCATATTTAATAACTATGTCCTTAGCTATGTATAGATTTTGAATCCAATTTAAAAGAATGATAAAATATCCTAAATTTTAATGGGTCATCACAGTGACAGTCTGGTCAATACAATCCCTGATTCCTTATTCATACTGCATTCTTCACAAAATAAGTCATACCAAAATAACATGGAAGTGTTTTATATCTTTTTTAACTGTTGTATATATATATATTAAAAAAAAGTTATTTCGCAATATTTCTATGAAAGAAATAATATATTTCCATATTACAAAAAACTGGGGAAACTCAGAGACAGCATATCAAGTGATTTTCCCAAGGCTATATATAGCTAGGACTCACTGACATCGCATTCCTGAAAAAAACTAAAATAGCAACAATAGGAAATCCTCAACACAGCCCATGTTCGTGAATTACCTTACTGGCTTTGGCCACTCTTCCAACAACCTACTCACAGCTGAAGGGAAATCCCAGATTCCTATTGCTGACTGTATGTGCAGTCCGGGCCCCTTCCCTGCATTTCGTGTCATGTGCTGTTCAGTAGCTATTTGCTACTTGTTTTGCTGCTCCACAGAGTTCTGCAATATCAAATGACATGCAAATAGCTATAAAATTCTGCAGTTGGAAGCAGAAACAAGCTGTGTCCATCACTTCAAATACGTGCGGTCACGAAGAGATGCTGCTCCACGCAAGCAGCATTTCTGTTCTGATTGCCTCCTTTTTAGAGCACTCAGGGATGGACCAGCACCTTCTGCGAGATGGTCCCAGTGACATCTCGATCCTGTACTGCGGATCATCAAAGCTCCCTTTTCTCCAATCCCAACCCTGATCATTGCACGTTTTGTCTATTACAACAGACCCAGCAATGTTTGACTTTATCCAACTACTTTCTTACTAATATTATTTTACAGAGTTTATATAATAATGAATGGACTGTTCAATATGTGCCCAACACTGGCTCACGCGGTCTCCGACAGCGCCACGTCCATTTGATGAGTTTCATGGGGATGTAGAACATTCCCCCGCACTGTCACCGAAGAACAGCCTGCCCGGGAACGAGTGCTTCCTCAGAACCCTATCACAAACCAGCCTTAACCATCCACGCTGTTGGAGGTCCGAGGCAAGGCTCCCGTTCCCACTGATGAAGGGAAAACACCACATCATAATGACGGCACGAGAATGGTGAAAATACTAAAGTTGTTCCCCTGGTTCAGGCAAGTTTAGCGCATTTTGCCCGGTTAAGTCCTTTTCACTATAAAAGTACTGCCTAAAGGTGCCTTTAAGTACAGATCTGCAGCGAGCGTAGAACCAGGCGCGTGTATCGCATCAGCTGCAGCAGGTGAGTTTTTGCCTAAAAGTTCCCAGGAAGAGACCCCCGCTCAGAGCACACCGCGGACCCAACGCTCACGGCACCTCCGCACCGAGAACACGTGGCTCTTCAGGTTCCGGCAAACAAATGACTCCACAAGTAGACCCAAGCCTACACACCAGTAAGTTTTAATTCCTGGCTTATATTAGGACATTTTAGACAGTACTCACACGCACAGTGACAGTTCAAGTTTCTTTTCGAGCTTGTCGACACAAGCACTGACCTGAGCCTTTGAGGCCGTGCTCACCACTGCAAGTGCACACTTGTTACTCATATAATTCTTTTCTAAATTACTTTAAGATAAAAGAAGCAAAGAAATAGCCACGCAGAATCAAACACGATTGCTTCCTATTAAAAGGCTGTCAGTTCCACCGGATCTGCACCAACCGTGGATGAAAGGCAGTCACACTTGGACACGTCTCCTTGAACAGCGGCGTTCATGCCCGGGCAGCGCTGGAAGTCTGCAGCTTTGTTCCGATGCTCTCGCAGTACCTGAATGAGTACCGCATACTGTACTCAGTGTCTCCGGCTTCGTACCTTCATTCAGTTTTGAATGACTACTTCTGTTGGTAGAGAAGTGCAAGTATCTCGGTGGAGAACAGCTACTCCCTGACAACACATGGCAACCCCAAAGTTGTCCCCATTGAAGTCTGGGAAGAAAGACTGCAGACGCACACAGTATTTACAAAGCCTCTTGCAAAAAACCACTGCTCTCAATGACCGTCCCACAGGCCTATTCCCAATCCCACCCCAGCTCAGAGATCCCACTCAAATCAGGCAGAAGAGCCATTAGAAGAATCAGGTCTTAAATTCACAGCAAGTCAACCAGGTACCGCAGCAGCTTAAAGTTGCGTTGTACCATAAGGTTTAAGCATTTTGGTGCAAGTAATCAGGTCAAAACCATCGCCTTGACCTAAAGCAGTGTAGGGAGCAACGAGCAGCTGAAAACCCTTCTTGAAGAAAAAGGAGAATTAGTGTCCTAATTTAGAGGGGTCCTCAAACCAGCAGAGGTACTCTCGTCTCAGTTGTACCAGGTAAGCGGACAGGAGAGCACCCCAGTGTATCCCATACATATACATTATTAACTTTTATCTAAACGTATTAAAATTTGGAGGCTAGTATGCTGGGTTTTCCCGGTTAATCAAGGGAGAAAAAAACCTGTCCCCTGAATATTCTTCTTGGGCATTCATTTCCGTGCGCCGCAGGAGGACGCCCACTCCGCTCCCTCAGCAAACAGCCCTGCCAACGCTCCCGCTCTCTGATCAAAGTTTCTCTTGGCTTTCAGTGGGGATTTGGAAGCACAACCTTTAGATGTAAAGGAGTGTTAAAGAAAAAAACCACTGAAACCAAACCCCTTGTGTTTTGAAGACCTACAGTAACTCCAAAGACTTGCCTAATACATGCACCAAATTCTACATCTCCAGGCTTTGGCTTATTAAATAGGGAAAAATGTAAAAATGCACGACCTGGAAGAAAGTATCATTCTTTTCTGCCGTGTTCCCAAGTTTTTGAAGTTGGAGACTTTGTTCTTAGCAAAACCACTTTGGTAACAGCTCTGTCTCCGCCGAATTAAAATCTACATCATGAAACTACCCGACCTAGTTTGGTTCCACTGTCCAGTTCTGCTCTAGAGAGATTCCTGATTAAACTCAGAGTTATTCTGCACTTCTTTTGATGGTTGAGGCATTCAAATTAGCTCCCAGATCCTTAGCGAAGCGGGTGTGAACATCTTGCAGCTCTCGTGCTAACTCAGACGAGTAGATGTACCACGGACTGTAGTTTCCAGCATCACACAAACCAATTAACCTTTGCAAGCGTTATGCACTACAGAGAACTAAATATAATAAAACATTTTTAAAGTATTGTTTAATTCATACTAAGCGTGGTTTCGCAGAGGTAATTACGAACTGATACGCACTGAATCACAGCATGTTACTATGTTGTTCCATCTTCTTCTATATGGTTCAAATTTGACTCTCTGAGCTCCGAAAAACTGCACCCAAGCGCTGGCACTCGCTTCTCCCAGGTTAGCTAACTCTTCTGAGGACAAAGCTGGCAAAGAAGCACACAGGGCACGCAGAGCTTCAAAAAAATAAATTTACCTCTTATAGAATTGTTCACTTCTACACTGAGCATATGTAGATATTTATATTTATTCAAAACAACAACTATGCAGTTTTGGGTTAACAAAGTAGGTGTACCTTTAGTCTTTCAGGAAGTGGAAGGGAAGGTGGGCAGATGGACGGTGAAGATACGCGTTTAACACATACTGTTCCCAATTTCCAAGTTTGCATACAAAGGCAAAGACGCCCAGGCAGGACAGCGTTCACGAGCATCTCTACATAGGACAGACACACGTGGCACTGCCCAATAAATCATCTTATTAGCATTGGTACCAGAACGCTGTATTAATAAAAAATGTGCAACCTACTTAGTATCCGAAAGATGAAAACTATCAGCCTTTAAAGTTTTCTCTTTGTGAAAACCTGAAAACGTATCTTTAGAAAATACCACAGTCTATTAAGGCTGCTGGAGCACGTGCAAAGAGCAGGCCAGCACCCCCCGGGGACCAGAAGGGGCACAGGGGGTATAACTGACCACACACCTCCTACGGAACTGCCGTACGCGCGCAGAAGGCAGACGGGAGCCCAACGGACCGAGGGGGTATTTCAGCCAAGGGTTCATCAAACCAATCCAAAGCATATACGGTCACAAATTTCACCAGCAGTGTCAGCACACAACCTAGAACGGACTTGCCAAAAAGAGGTTCCCTGGTTTCCTCCCCTTAACAAGCAAATTGGCTAAATCACAGTGATATTTTAGTGTCTTACTACAGGTCTATTAACCACGGCTGCTCTTTAACAAAAGAAGGTTTTCATCATGCTTCACCTCTGAGCGAAAAATCAAAAGCGCCGTATTCAATACTGAATTGCAGAAAGGTGATCTGAATGTTAAGATGTGATGCAAACTCTCTCCTGCACGCCCGGAGCTCCCCGCAGCTCTCCCCGCTATCGCCCACACACAGAAACACCCAGTGCGTGAGCGGCGCTTTTGGGCGCGCGTGTTTTTTCAAATCAGCCTTTTTATTTTCATTGTCAAAGGAATTACTGTGTTATAACAGTCTGTTCCGTCTGCTTCCTCGGTGCTTATCAGCTACGAAGTCAAATTCCAATAACCAAACCTATCCAGCTTCCCAGCCCCTCCTCAACCCCCAGAGAAAACAATGGGAGGGGGAAAAAAAGCTTCCAGCTGACCACCCAGGAGTACCTAATCTAACGGGAAAAGGTGAATCCTGTACGACATGCATTTGTTGGTCGGGTTGATGGGAAGCCCGAGGGTGTCAGAAAGACAGACCGCAATCCTTAACAAACCTATAAAGTGAAAAAAGCAACATCTGCCCATGGAAAGATGGGAGAAGCGGGGTCTAACGCAGACTGACACATCATAACTACTGTTTATGGATATTGCCAAAACCCATTGCCCTCTGAAATTTCTAAGTAAATTTCAGATTTTGTCTCTTAATCACTTCAGCGCTCCGCTCTTGTCCAAATGTCTTGTCAAAAGGCATTACCGTGACTTAAAAACTTTAAGTTCAGAGGAACTCTAGAGAAACTTAAACAACGTCTATGAAACATGGCACTTCTCATCTTAATTTTAAAACAGATTCCACATGATACGAGGCACTATGTTCTGTGCCCTCAAAATTTACACCACCTCCCAGGACCAGAATAAGAAAGCATGTTGAATAATTCCTCTCTTATCACTTACTACTGAAGTGTAAAGTAAATCTGCTGCTGTTCAATAAAATTCCTCCTTGAAATCGCAAGTCTCTCCGTTACTCTTTCTGTCTCGGTGGCATTGAGCATTCCAGGTCACCGCACAGGTTAAGTGAACAACCTCACAAATGCAGAAATAACACAAACTGAGATTGTTCCAATTTCCCCACAGTAGCACTTTAAAAAAGAAAATAATCAGACCTACCATCTCCTTCCAGATCCGCACCCCCCGCCTCTTATTTATTTAAGGTTTTGGTACTTATGGCCTCCTTAATACCACCGGCTCTCCCTCGGGCGTTCATTTCGGAGTCTGCTGTTCTCACGCGCAGCATCCCCGCTCCCGCCGAGCGCTCCTGGCGGAAAACGCCCTCTCTCAGAGCCACACGCATCTCATCAGCTTTTGGTTAAAGCCCTCTCTGGTAACGGGTTTGCCGAGTTCTGACACTTAATATGTGTTTGGGTTCAGGGGTTTTCTTCCCCCAACTTTTTTTTTCCCTCTAAGAAGTTCATTAACCCTACATAACTGCCAGTTAAGAGATTTTCTCCTCGAGAAGGAACATTCTCTCTATGAAACCCATTTAATTACAGAAAAATGCATAGCTTAAATATAACAACCTCCTCTTCTGTTAATTCAGCTGTGGTGAATTTTGCATGCTCTATTTTATCCCCTGGTTATGATATAAGGGAATGATGGAAAATACTTTTTTTTTTTTAATTATTTAAAAGTTCCTGCAAGTTGGGTAAATCCTGACGGTTTCACTCCTTTGGGGATTATTCCCACAGAGATCAGAAAGCGCAACTTTGGGAACAGCCACGGGTGTTTATTCTAAGAGCATCCACGGTTCCCACAGCTGTACTAGCTGAATGCTTACAAATACTTCACGTGGTTCTCCTAGACACGTTCTTGTAGAATGAGAAGTTACGTTCCATTTACAGGACGATGGCGAGACGAGGCCGTTTGCCCACGCTGACGCAGACAGAGGTGAGCACGTACAGGACCTAAACCGAGCTCAGCCCCTTCGAGGAGGCAAACGCTGTGGCACCCTGTCCCCAAACTCCCAAAGGGACACAGTCCCAGTGCCCCACAGAGACTTTCCCTCTCGATCAGCAGATCTTCAAGAGACCAAGCAGGAGAGAGGCAGAAAAAAAAGATTCGCTCATCAAAAAGGATGCAAAAATGTTATTACTATGTTATAGATAACTTTGCCTATTTGGTGTAATTTGACCAGATGTAACGGCAGAAAGGTGGGGTTTAAACAACGCAAAGCTCGTTTGGTCCCAACAGCATGTCCACAACACTGAAAAAGCCACCGACTTTTCAGGTTTGCCTTCCAAGTGTGGTTCTTGGCGGGTATAAATTGACAATGTTGCTCTGATGCTCTTTGTATGTCTGCTTCACTCTCTGTAGAGTGTTCTCGGCACAAAGCACGGCGATCGCGGGGTTTTCTGTGCCAAGAGTGAGCATCCGATTGATGACATAAGATAAGCAGAGTGATTAAAACTCGTATTCAGAGCTATGAACTCTGGAAAGAAATGTATGCAGACCAACACTTATCAAAATACAACCTCTAATGAAAAAAAGATGACACTATTTGAATGCATTTATTCATAGGCAGCAGTGTTCGTTACTGTACCCTTTCACTCTATGAAGAAACACACGGGACAGACAACAGAAACCATTCAGCAGTTTCCTAAACGGTGTTCGCTGCGACCACCTTCCTCCTGGGAACGCACGGAAAACGCACGGAAAACGCACGGAAAACGCACGGAAAACGCACGTCCCGCTATGGCGCCGGCTGCTCGTTCCCGTCACTCCCCAGCTTCCAGCATCCATCCACTGCAAACAGCTTCTCGTGCAACGACGACTCCTCCTCGCTGCTGCTGCGTCCGCGGCAGGTCAGGGGAGCTCAAAGCAGTGCCTGGGCACCAGGACGTCCCTGGGGGACGAGCCAAGGAGCCCTGCGCGGCGGGTTCCCCGGCCGAGCCCCGGAGCTGCTCCTGGAGGTGGGTTTTGCGCCGAGCAGTGCAGCACACGCATCACCAGGTGGCTCTATTATGTAGCAGACACCGCCGAAGCGACCCCTCCGCGCAACGCTCTCATCGGCTCTAACGCGGGATTATTTGAATGAAACGGCCCCGCGTCCCACGGAGACAGCTCCCCGCGGCGCACACCTTGGTGGGGACAAAAGGAACCATCTGGAGATGCTGTTAACCTCGGGGAAGACGTGAGAGAGGCTCAGCTGCAGCCAGAGAAGTGAACAGTGGCAATGAGTAATTGTTTAGTGCGGAATGCGTGGCGGTTCCCAGCACACAAACCCTGTCTTCAGGAAACTCGTTTCGGGCATTCTCCTCGTCAGAGCCCGCAGAGGGACAGCTGGGATGAGAACTGACCCTGTACACAGCGGGAAGGAGGGCATCCCGCGTTAAACAAAACCATTAGTCACACAATGTCTTCCCAGTCATTTTATCGGCAATTGAAGCAATTTTTTTCATATATTGGTAATCAGATTGTATATTACAAGTTTAACTACCCTAAGCTGGGAGCTTCTACAAAATTATAGATGCACATAAAAAAGTCCCTATTCTTACATCCCAATTAAAAAAGAACATATTTTCAAGCACATTATCTCTCTCCTGCGGACCCAGTCACTAAAATTTGCAGCAAAAGCAATTGGATTTACAGCCCCAGACTACGTGGGGGAGGAGTAGGGAAGTACAAACGCAGGCACCAAATGACTTCAAAACTGGCACCAGCACTAACTTTGTATACTGTTATTGTACCTGCTCAAGTTAACGTGATGACTGTCAGTGCATAAAGCCGAACACCTCCATAAGTCCTTACTTGGTCAGGACTTCATCAACAGTTGCAGAAGTCGCTGCCATAATTAACGTCAAGAAATTTTGAAAGGACAGGAATATGCACAGCTAAGTACTTTTTTCAGGCTGCAAAAGCCCAACTTTATACATAAAGAGAAACCACCCCTGGGTATTTTCAGATGTCTGACATCGGAGTCACTCGGCACACATTAACCAGGTAAGCCAGTTCTCCAGCAACCAGTAGGCACTCTGATGTAAGGCAGAAGACACTCTCGCTATAAAGGAAACCCCCAAGGGCCAGAGATTAAATGCTATTTGCCTTAGGTCAAAAGATCCACCTGAGTCCCCAGCGTGCACTTGCGTACATCACAAAGCCGCTGAGCAATTCGGAAAAATCCTCGGCCAGAGAGAAGTCTCCAACACGAGAAGACCAGAGGGATTAGAATTCAGAAGTGAGACGCTTTAGCTCAGCTACATTAAGGAAGATTCTTCCTCATCTGCATCTGCCCGTAGCCAGCTCGTGTGAACCTGCCGCGCTACACGGGCAGCCAGGAACCGCACCAACACCTAACAAGAAAACCCCAAACGTGAATCCATCATTCCGTCCTCTTTTGCGTCAAAGGGTCCTCATGAGAGCAAAACACGAGATGGATTTCACTGGAAGGTGACGTACCCGAGTCAGCTTCCTGCGCTACCACCCAGATCAGAACCTTGCCCTAGACGTATCAGATATAAATCACTAATATTTTTTCAGGTTAAAGCGATATTTTAATTGCATTGCATGTTTTAATATACTCAATTTTGGTTTTAGCTAAGTTGACTGTTTTTCTTGATTTCTTTGTGGTATTTAGTGATTTATTATAAATTGGCATGGTTAATTCTCAAAGTTTCATTTGCATATCTTCATTTCCTTGTTTAATAAGGACTCAGCATTTGATGGACATTTGCAGATACATGGACATTTCCACGTGCAGAAGACAGAACCTGAATAGCCAACACAGATGTCAGTGTACCAACGCAGGGACTACCATCACAGCAGCAAAACAAAACCAAAACAACTGTTGGAAGAAAATCCCCCTATTAAAATTCCCACCAGCACTACCCAGACAAGATCCAGCACTTGCAGGTTTATGGGTATTAGACAATTCAGAACATGCATTAGGACAGGAGTCTTCATTTTCGTATGCAAGTGTTTCCACCAGAAAATGCATCTGTACGTGCGCAGTGGATGTCAGTTTTGATACACGCGCTTTGTGAGAACGTAAAATGAAAATGCACTGTGCCTGCTCTGCCCTGTGACACCTGCTAACGCTCCCATCTCAGCAGTTATGAAAATCAAACCCAGAGAAATAACCTACGATTTCCCAACCTTCACCTGAATATAAAACAGTGTTTCCTTAATTTTATGCCGTAGTTTTTTCTTGAACAATATGAAAAGAGTAACAATCCTACCAATGCAGAGCCCTTGTAATAACTGACTTTTACAGTTCAGAAAGCACCTCAAGTTCCTACTGGCATTTCAACATCATCAGAGGCTGTTCACAGACACATATGTTATACCTCTAAGAGCACCACCCTTCAAACATTTATATTTGTATGCAAAGATGTGAAAAGAAACCAGAATCTACTTGAAGACATCACCATCAGGATTAGCACAAATACCCATGCAGTCCATGAATGTACAGTATCCACTTGCTGATTTGCTAATTGCCGCTCTACCATTTCAGGCATGGCTCAAATTAAATCACCCCTTAACTCTTGATGCCGAGTAATGGTTAGAGCCTCCGGACGGATCATTATCGTGGGTTTCTGTGAGCCATCTCCGCTGCACCTTTACTTCAGACGCATAGCTCAAAATCACGGAATCATAGAATGGTTTGGGTTGGAATGGATCTTGAAGATCACCCAGTCCCACCCCCAGCCCTGGGCAGGGACACCTCCCACCAACCCAGGTTGCTCCAAGCCCCGTCCAACCTGGCCTTGAACACCTCCAGGGATGGGGCAGCCACAGCTTCTCTGGGCAACCTGCGCCAGGGGCTCACCGCCCTCACAGGGAAACATTTCTTCCTCAGATCTCATCTCAATCTCCCCTCTTTCAGTGTAAAACCGTTCCCCCTCATCCCATCACTCCCCTCCCTGATGCAGAGTCCCTCCCCAGCTCTCCTGGAGCCCTTTTAAGGACTGGAAGGGGCTCTAAGGCCCCCCTGGAGCCTTCTCTTCTCCAGGCTGAACCCCCCCAACTCTCCCAGCCTGTCCTCCCAGCAGAGGGGCTCCAGCCCTCGCAGCATCTTTGTGGCCTCCTCTGGCCCCGCTCCAGCAGCTCCATGTCTTTCCTACGTTGGGGGCTCCAGAGCTGGAGGCAGTACTCCAGGTGGGGTCTCCCCAGAGCAGAGCAGAGGGGCAGAATCCCCCCCTCGCCCTGCTGGCCACACTCCTCCTGCTGCAGCCCAGGAGACGGTTGGCCTTCTGGGCAGCAATTGGGCGTTATGTTTACACATTGCCTATACTTCAAACATTTTTTCTGGTTCACTTTGACTCTGTGCCCCCAAATCACCCAATGCTGATTTTTAAGAAAAGGACCTCTTAAAATTCATTCATAGTTTGCTCTTTCTGGGGCATCCCAGGAAAACCATCTCAGGCCACGTTACGCTGTCCGTTCGTATTATTACCGTAAACACCGCTCCTTCTCTCCTGTACCCTTAGGAGGGTACGCTCCCCCCCGCTGCTGCCGCCAGCCAAGTCGGAGTGAGGTGGGATGTGGCAAAGCCGACGGCACCGGCCACGGCTGGCCCGGGCCATCTGGCGGGGGTTTGGATGGGGAAAGAGAGAGAGCCACCACCTCCATCGGTAATGACACAAGCACGGCTCCTCCTGCGCATCGCCCCAGCAGAGCCCCGACCGGCTCCGTACCTCAGGGACCGCACCTACGGGGGAGCACGGGGCAGCTTTTTTTTGCATTAAAAAAAAAAAAGCCTGAAATCAGGGTTTAAAAATGACAATTCACACTGCCGAGCCTGGGAAAACAAAGCTTCGCCCAAGCAATTTGAAAGCAAACAATACGAGAGAGGGCAGTTCTCATGTAAAGAGCTGTTCGTGTTCTGCCGCTCGGTTAATGTACCGGGGGGAGAGAAAGGGAGCAGAAAACAGCCCTTGTCAGAGCGCAGCTTGTCCTGTATAATGAGGCTAAAGTGGAAACTTGTATAATAGGATATTAAAAGCTTTAATTATTTCCTTTTCCTCCAGTCTGATGGCATCTACCTGTAGCCATCAAACAGGAACTTCATTATGCCCATCCTCTCCTCTCTCCTCTCCCTCTCCTCTCCCTCTTCCTTCTCCTCTCCTCTCCTCTCGCTCTCCTCTCCCTCTCCCTCTCCTCTCCTCTCCCTCTCCTCTCCCTCTTCCTTCTCCTCTCCTCTCCCCTCGCTCTCCTCTCCCTCTTCCTTCTCCTCTCCTCTCCCTCTCCCTTTTCCTCTCTTCTCCCTCTTCCTTCTCCTCTCCTCTCCCTCTCCCTTCTCCTCTCCTCTCCTGCTCTTCTCTTCCCTCTCCTCTCCTCTCCTCTCGGCACACATCTGCTCCTGCACCAGAGCTCCCCAGCATCCTGCACCAGCGCCACTGGCACCCCACGCGCTCCCCCCGCCGCGCTGGACCCGCCAACACGCACAGCGATAGCCACCAGCAGCACACGCAGCTCCCACCCCAACGTGTCCAGGCTTCGTAATAACCCATTAGTGACCACCACTCCATGTGTCACGTTCATGGCAAAAAGCAAATTACGTGCGGTTGGAATATTTCTGCTTGAACGTGGTGGCTTCCAGGGAAAGTCATCATCTCCTCTCCCCCGCACTTAACTTTAAGTAAAGCAACAGCAGTCCGAAAGTTTGTGCTTCCAAATAATTTTATCATATGCTCCATTCTTCTTATACAAACTATTCTCGTACAAGAATCTTTTCCTCCTGTGACTCGGTTTGTTGTTGGGATTTGTTTGTTTGTTTTTTAATTTTGTACTTTATTCTCAGGACATGCATATTCTCTTTGAATAACAACTTAAAAATGAAAATCTTCCGTCAGCAATCACAGCACATTCCACTAAAAAAGAGCCTTTAACAATATCCGTGATTAAATCAATTTGGTTTGCCCTTTTTACAATACTTGTGGAACCCTCAGAAAACATATTGTATATATTTATTTCCAAACCAACACTGCAAATACAAATGAAAATAAAATTACATTCTATATTTCAGGAGATTAGACATGGAAGAGGCATATGTAATTAACTGTACCTCGCCGGACAGTAAATGGCACACAGCTCCCTCCTGCCTTTGTCGTAGAACTCTTGATTTTCTATTTTGTGTATTCTCCCGTAAGAAATAAGAGAACATCCGTGAAAAACAAATAACTCTGCTGCCGCGGCAGCACGCAGGATCGCCCGCCGAAACCTCGCCCAGGGAAACAACTAAAAACGCATCTATTTAATGCACCCGGGAAAGACAAATTATTTTGAACCCTGGTTAAGTGTAACAACAGGTGGGGTTTTACGACTCAAAACTAAACTCTTCAGCTGCGGCTTAAAAGCCAGTGAATGGGGTAAACACACACTGAGCCAGAACAACCCTACCCGAAATTTTCTCAAAGGAATCCATTTTCAGTACCGTTATTGTAACTTATGCCGTGAAACACAGTGGTTTGCCGGCGGGACTGGGCCAGGCTGGCGCCGGCGGCGGACGGCGAAGGGCCGGGCAGCGGGGCAGCGCGGCGGGCACAGGGCAGCGCGGCAGAGCCGCGGGACGGAGCCCACCCCGCCACCGCCCTCGGGAGCCACCACATCTCCCAGCATGGCCGCNCCCCCCCCCCCCCCCCCCCCCCCATTTTTTATTTTTTTCCCAGAAATCCAGTTGATGGAACCATTCAAATGTGTTTAAATCAATAAGACCTGGACTCACCCTTCAGCTTTTTGATGAATATTGGTGACTTCAGAGGAGGAAGAAAGGAGGAGGGACAGAGGAGGAACAGAGCAGCAGCATTTTCCTATGACAAAACTTAGTTACATAAGTTCACTCTTTTCCTATAATTTTGATAACTACTCCGCAGTTACGAGCCCAATGCTGGAAGCACACAGTGCTTCAAGTGATATAAAAGTGCTGGTAATCACCAAAAATGTCAATACACAACTAAAATGTGTCGTATTTTCCAGGATTCCTTTCATCTTTCATGTTGAACGTTGAGTTTGGTAACTAACAGCACAGAATCCAGCCCGGCAGGTGAAGAGGGTGGAGATATTTGAGACTTCATGACTGCTTAAGATTACTACATATAGCAGAGCAGTAATATATTTATCCTGCTGACAAAAAGGATTTAGAAAGGAGGAACGCCCAACGCACCACCGACTGCTGCAAACATCGCTCCGCAGCCCGGCGGAGCGGGCGCGGGCAGACGGGTCTGTAGGCATCTCCAGAGACAGCCAAAAATCTCCAGCCACCTCGGCTGCCAGAGACTTTACAGCACATCGTTGCTATGAATCAAATGAATTTGAGTCTTCAGATATTTTTATTTTAATAACTTTGCCAGCAGTGTCTTCTTTTGAAATTAATATATCTGCTGTAGTGGTTTTCAGTTTTCCTTGTACGATAATGACAGCTAATAGGAAAGCACTGTCATGTACTCTGACTAAAGGTAATGTATATGTGACAGCTGTGTGATCATCAGTAGGAAAGCATTTCCAAAAGACAAAAGGAATAATTAAAATGAGCCTGCAGTCCTAGCTTTGGATTTAAATGTTTAAATGTTTTAATTTGAAAGAACAATGGCTCCTTGAAGCTCCTTCACAGCCAGCATGACAGCCTGTCATCTCTGCACCCGTGCTCAGCAGCAGCGGTGCGAGCTCGAGCACCGAGCAGCGCGTCCTGCCTGGGGACCCGCAGCGCCACCCGTCCTGCCCCGAGAGCAGCGGTGGCAGCAGAGCCTTCCAGCCTCCTCAAGGACTCGTGGTCCTCAAGAGTTGTGGTCAACAAAGTGGAGACCAGTGACAAGTGGTGTTCCTCGGGGGTCAGTACTGGGACAGGTGCTGTTCAACATCTTTGCTGGTGACACAGATGTTGGGATGGAGTGCACCCTCAGCAAGTTTGCCAATGATACCAAGCTGTTTGGTGAGGTAGAAATGCTGGAAGGGAGAGACACCATCCAGAGGGACCTGGACAGGCTGGAGAGGTGGGCCCAAGCCAACCTCATGTAGTTCAACAAGGCCAAGTGCAAGGTCCTACATCTGCACCAGAGAAGCTGTGGCTGCCCCATCCCTGGAGGTGTTCAAGGCCAGGTTGGACGGGGCTTGGAGCAACCTGGGCTGGTGGGGGGTGTCCCTGCCCAGGGCAGGGGGGTTGGAATGAGATGGTCTTCAAGGTCCCTTCCAACCCAAACCATTCCATGATTCTATGACTTGCTCCAGTAGCGAAGCGTCTTTGCAACTCAAGCTAAGGAGTGAGTGCAGTGAGCCTGGGTGACGTTCATTCGTGCTCCTGCACAGCCCGATGCCGGTTGCGTGTCACTGTCCTGTCCAGGGACGGGCGTCGTGTCTGTGCCCCTGCGGACACGCAGCCCCTCCGCGGCTGCCGCCCTCTCTTTTCCAGCAGAAAGCTAAGCCCCGAGCACATCTGGACTCTGAGGCACCGGGGAAGGCACTGGGACGTAACTTCATTCACCAAGAAGTCAGGTGCACATCAGTGGCAGAAAACCTGTACCTCCAGCCACAGAAATGTTTTCACTGGAACACAAGGCTTCCCTCAAGAAGCATCAAAAGCTTCTGAAATTTTAACACAGAAAGCTGAATCCTCCTTTTTGTGGAAGATTCTGCCTGAAAACAATTTGATTTATCTAGGTTAACACAACATTTTAATGAAAAGAACTTTCTTTTTCCCCAGAGAGCTCCGGGACAAGGTGTAAAGGGAAAAGGGTCCCTTTTCTAGAGCACTGCTTCCACCGCGACGCAGCATCCCTCTGCGGTCTCCTCCTCTCCCTCTGAAGAGGGGATCATCCTCCCACCGAAGCGCGTGGCTTCGGAGCCGCGCAGGCAGCAATATGCTTCAGATGGAGAGACTCTGCCTTTTCTCTCCCTATTGAGACAGACACGTAATGGGACAGTAGCAGAACGGCAATTATTTGCATTAAAGCAGAAACTCCAAGTCTCCATCGCAAAATAAAAACGTGTGCGCGCCTCAAGTGTTTCCCACCCAACACCAAGAGAAAAGCCAACACGCCCGGGACGGGTACGCGTCTGCCGGCATGCGCTGAGACACCACGCCGCCCCGGGAGAAAGGCTGAATAAATGTCAGGGAAGACAGATAGCTTGATTGCATCTCAGGGACATCCGTGTCACTGGAAGAGTTGTGCCTCCAAACGTTTCTGGATCCTGCTTTCCCTTCTCCTCCGCTCGCATCCTTTTATGATAATGCAAAAGAAAACACAACAACACAGGGTTTTAATATAGCCGATGTTTATTAGGAAAAGGTCAAGCACTCAAGGAAAGATTGAACCTCCAGACAGCACAGCAATGCATCACCTGCCTGAAACAACACACAACGTTCTAACATCGCTGAACTGCCTTTAACCGCACAGCTCAAAGGGATTCTTTTTTTCATTTTAGATTATATGGTTCTTAAAAGAAAACACTGCTGTAAATATTCCCTTTAAATAAACACGTTTTGATTTGACAGATTTACTGGTGACTAAAATAAATCCATCACAGCAAAGTAAGAAGGGGAAATACCAATCAAAGTATTTTCCTGTGATTTGGGATTTTGGCTTCATTTAGCTGTTTTAATTCTTCTAGTGTCTGAATTATTTATTTCTTCTCCCCTTCAGGGCATGCATATCAGATTTCAAAACCAGTAAGAATAGCAAAATCTCTTTTTTTTTTGTTTCTTATTCAACTAAATGCGAACGAGGGTCAGGCCTCCCATCCCCTTGGAGACGGTACTCCAGTGCAGAGACGGAGCTGGTAACGCCGAGGAAGAGGAGGGGAGTGAGGAGAGAAGCACCGGCACGAGCGGGGTCAGCGGGCGCGTGCCTTCCGCGCGCAGCGAGCAGCACCCCAGGGACCCGCTACCGCGCTCCCGGCACCCCTCGGGGCAGCACCTCTCCCCGACACGGAGTCCTGGTGGGGTCACCACCCGCCTTGGAGAGGATCCTTAACACCAGTGCCGAGGCCAAACCTGCTGATGGGGCTACAGGCAGAGTCTTGAGGAGCCCCAGGCTCCCCCCAAACCTGTTGGCCGCTTTTCTCTTGTATTTTCCAAGTAGGAAAAGAGGTAATTCCAAGACCAGGAACACCCCTCCCTTGCAGCCTGCTGTGCCATCGAGGTTTCTTTCTGAAGATCTGGGCTGTCGTGCCGCAAGGTGTTGGAAGGGGCCTTAGACCAATACACGGCCATTGTATGAGGGCATTGTAAAGAGGGCAGGTTTAGATTGAACATTAGGAAGAAGTTGTTCACTTTGAGGGTGGTGAGGCACTGGCACAGGTTGCCCAGAGAGGTTGTTGAGGCCCCATCCCTGGAGGTGTTCAAGGCCAGGCTGGACGTGGCCTTGGGCAACCTGGGCTGGTGGGAGGTGTCCCTGCCTATGGCAGGGGGGTTGGAACTCGATGATCTTCAAGGTCCTTTCCAACCTAAACCATTCTATGATTCTATGAGCATCCGGGGGCTCTGCTGCGCTCATGAACACCACAAATATCATCAGATCATTACAGCTCAGCAGCAAAACTCCCGCTTACTTCAGTGGGTTAAGATTTCACCCAGAATATTTTTGCAGTAACTGATTTTATTTCTCTGGTTTCCCATATATATCGATCAATTCTCAGGCATTTGCCTGCGCTTGCTGCAGAGCATCGCTCACTCCAATAAACATTCTCAAGATGTTATTGAAATCTGGATGCCCAGATCGGCAATAAATTTTGCATAGGAGGTGATATAGAGAAATCAGAAGACAGCATCAATGGAAAGCCAAGTCACTCTTACCCTGACGGTGCCACTCTGCAGCTTTTCAAGTGTTGAATAAAATATAAAAGTCTTCCAAAGAGTACTCTATACACATAATGTTTTCCTTTTACTGTAAAATGCATCTTATTGATTTATAACATACTTTCAAGGAGAACAAAACATACTCTATAAAACTAAAATTTAGGAGAAAGCATGACTGGCTGTTGTAAAGGAAACTCCGTACCATTAGTGAGGGGGTACATATTCTCATCAGTTCTGGCAGACGGATTACGTTCTACCGTTGTTTACGTCACACAAATAGGAAATGAGACAAAAAATGCACCTATAAATGTAAAAAATAATCACTACTTCTAACGTAATGCATAATTTATGCAAAGTTTGTTATTTCAGAAATTGAAAGCTGCATTTGTTAGAAGTACTAGAGAACAGGAGCTGCGCCTTAAATAGGCACACGCGTAAACCAAGTTGTTTGCGCTTCACTTAAAACTGAAATTCTTTAATAATTTACCAACTTTTCAGAGGACTATCATCAAGACTTGAGCATGTTCAGCACACGGTTGCTGCTGTTTTTCTTCCCTTAACATTAACTTCTATTTCAATATTTTTTTGTTTACAAAGTGTTTTATCAAGATGGAGTGCAAGGAGTCACTCACAGCAGGACATGGGGGAAATCATTCTGATTCTTGTTATTCCATCAAAGCAATGGTTACAGTTGTGCAAAATAACAAAAACCAACTCTGCTTGGGGAAGATGAGATCTGTGCTGATGTTACTCAAGCCTTCGTGGTAACGGCATTTGTTCTCATGATAACAGAAAAAAATCTGCCACCGCGTTTAGCAAATCAGTACAGCAGAAAGGGCTTTTGTAGTTGAACATCCTGGAGCAGCGCCGAAGAGAGCCCACAGATAACACAGCTCCGTTAGGCATTTTCTAAGGAAAGTTTACTTAAGCTTACAACTGCGGTGGAAAGGACTAGCGAAATAATTACAGGTGAGAGACAGTCACGCTTTACGGCTCAAAGACATTAAACACATCATCCATAAAAGTCCTGCCCCGTTCCTGCTGCACATATAAATCTCACACTGAAGACTTCCCGCAGGAAGCCCTGAGCCGGTACAGTTCAAGATGTGACAGGCACAACTCCTGAATTCGCAGAGATTTTGGTGTGTCCATCCCCAATTGGGAGTGCTTTTAATACATAATATTAATGTACGCTATATTACCTGTCCATTTATTCTTGATTTAGTTATGATGTTACATATCCCGGGAGGCGCAGGAGGACTGTGGAAAAGCTGCTGTTGAGGTTACCCTGCCATCCTCCGCACGCTGCACAGCCTCTGCTACGCACCGCAAAACACACCTGTATCAGACTCCTTCAGTTTTAAAAAGTTACAAGTGAGAAGCGCATCGATCCAGCGGCGCTGCCCAACAGGTCAGACTACGAATGCAAAGAGCATCATCTGGTACCCACTGGGGCAAAAGTTCTGCTAAATAAATATAGCTGGAAAACGTTGCCAAAATCAGAAGCCCTTGAGTCTCTGAGATAAAAGGAAAGCTGATTCATCCACATCCTCTAACGGGAAAGAGAAATTAATTGCGGGCCCCACTGGAAGCAGGATCCCCCTACTAAGGTTCCCCACCTCTCTCAGACACCTGGCGATTTCCCCTCTCTCGGGCCCCCACGCAGGACCCTCAGCTCCTGCCCGCAGGACTGGGACGTGCTGAAAGCTGCACTGGTCGGAAGGGGGATGGCCTTAGCAGGGACCAGACAGCTACAGCAGGCAAGCGAAAGAAAACGTCCGGAACCCAGGGTGAGCCCAGAACACGCTCCGCGTGACACGGAAAGCAGGACGGAAGGACAGATTTTTAGATGAGGCCAATCTCCAAGTAGGTACGGCCGACAGACCTCCCCTCGGAAACCACCTCTGACTCGGAGACACACCACTTGCACAACTGACTCTTGTAATTAAAAAACACCAAACCCCAAAAAAACAAAATTAAAAAAAACACACACACACCAAAAAGTGAGAATGAATTCCACTCAGTGCTTTCAGATTTTTTTTTTTCACTTAAAACATACATTTTACAGTTAAATTCCCCATAAACAGCATAAATTTCATAGTGGATAACATCTGTAATCAGACTTTGAAATTCACACTGCTGTTCGTTGTCCCACACGGCACAAGTTTTGCCTGAAAACAGCATTTAAGCTGTTTCCTTTTTCTCAAACTATCGAATTTGGAAGCCTATTACATAGGATGAATTTTTCTTGAAGAATAAAACTAAATTGAGTTTATTTGAAAGATCAAACTGTAAGGACAAGACTGAAATAAATATTTGGTTGCGACAAATGACCTGCTGTATACATCAAGCTGGGAAAGAACATAAACAAAGAGGCACAAAAAAGCAAACATGGGTTCTGCAGAGTCAGCTTAAGAAAATGAAAGCCGTAGTAGGGAATGTACGGGACTAGAAGAGAAGTAGCTGCGAAGAGTTGAGAAAGCATCAGCTGAACACAGATTCCACGAGTTGAAATTCGGATCCCGCAGCACTGCACGAGGGACATCCCCACTGCCAACTTCAGTTGTAAAACACAGCGACGCCGATACTGCTGTATTTATCATGCAGCAATTTAAATTTGACCTAGAGACGTGCCAAGAGACTGGATGCATCTCTGCCTTCGATGCTCTCGGAGGGCTGCATACATCAACATAAGCCGCATCACCCCCAGCACAAGCCAGAGATCCGCACCCTCCATCCAAAAACCGCTGGGACGTTGGTGCTTTGGGTGCCGAAGAGATGCGGTGCTATTTACCGTACATCAGTGCTTTGCCCTCGTGCCAGGCACGAGTTTCGCTATTCCCTAGCACAGTTTGCTCTCTACTTCTCTGTTTCTAATGACGTCCGCGCTTTGGCCAGCTCCTCCACGGGTCTCAATCTTCAATTAACACCCTGCTCGCTGAGTAAACTTCCCAGGATCTTTTACAGCCCATTGCATTGGGCTTTAAGGTGGAAGAGAAATAAACGTAGACCCTAACTCTTAGTTATAAATATTTATTTTACATTCCAAATGAATTTTCCCTGCCAGTTCCTCCATCTGCAAGGAGCCTACTGCCACAGGGACACCTCACCGCAAGCGTTGTACGTTGCAGAGCACACGGGTGGCCAACCTGTGCCAGCCCACAGCTGATCGCAGCAGCAGGTCCTACGCACAAAACAATACAGGCAGTAAATTATTTACAGTGCATTTTTCCATAGAGCGAAATGCTCAGCGAAGTACTCTATTTGAATAATTCAACTACCTTTTTCCTTCCTGCCCTGCAAGGCTGGATCCCACGTCCTCAGCCCGGACCCCCGTTTCTCCTCCACACGGTATGTTCAATTTCCATTAAGTTTTTGAGTGCTAATAGTGGCCCATAACTTCAAGTACTGCTATTCAGAGGCAGCGCATTTTCCCTGATTAATTACTATGGAGAGATGATACCTCTGGGAATCGAATACATCGTGTGCTTAACTCCAGAATAGACACTTCTTGTCAATAACGTATCCAAGCGGCTCAGAACTTCAATAGCCCCGTTTCTTATATACTGTAAGTGGTGCTGAATATTCAGTTTTATTTCTCTGTTTCCCTGCCAGTAGGAAATAAAGAACACACTTTTAGCTAAATGAGAACTGAAGTGCATTGGAAGAGTGCTATAAATTATATGCAGGCCACCAAATAAAATTCAATTTTCAGGTAATGTGAAGGTGTAATGCGTCTGGAGAAGCTGTTTTGCATATCACACAAGACAGCAGGCAATAAGGAGCAGGGAATGACTAAAACCTGATCTGTCACATGCAACTCTTTGATTGTTCCCCCTACTTTACCTACTCTAATCGCACTGTTGCAGTGTTGATTCAGAACACGGCGGCCCATGAAAAATGTCACCGTTCTGTCGATGTTGCGGATCCGCTGGCAATTTCAGCAAGCACTGGATGCACATAAAGGGTGATAAGGCACTACATCCTGCCATGCTCAGCAGGTTTTCCATTTCCTCCTGCAATTACACATCAAACTGTTTTAGCTTCACAAGCTTCGGCACTATAAATGGCCTCGAGGCAGAAGTCTGCTTCGCACACTGATGAGTCTATCTTCAAAGCAGAGTGCAAACTCAGGTTTTGGGGAGAGATTTTTTTTTTTAAATACCCTTTTTCCAGAGCTTTTAAGAGTTTACTTAGAGATTATTCCTACCATTATCTCCATGTACTCCAATTAACAGGCAGTTTTATATCAACATTAACTGGAGCTGCTCTAAGAGGAGATGAGAGCCGTGCGTACACGAAGAGCGAGCCACCATCTGCGCAAGAAGCCTCTTCGTAGCATTATGGCTTTACATAGTGGGCTTCGTCTTTTGGTTTTCTGTTTTGGTTTGGGTTTGGCGGGGTTTTTGTTTTATTGTTTGTCTGTTGGTTTGGGGTTTTTTTCCTACAAGGCTATCTGGCATTCCAGACTGATAATCATAGGAGCATAGAATGGTTTGGGTTGGAAGGGACCTTGAAGATCATCCAGGCCCACCCCCCTGCCCTGGGCAGGGACACCTCCCACCAGCCCAGGTTGCTCCAAGCCCCGTCCAACCTGGCCTTGAACACCTCCAGGGATGGGGCAGCCACAGCTTCTCGGGGCAACCTGCGCCAGGGGCTCACCGCCCTCACAGGGAAACATTTCTTCCAGCGTGCCCGTGGGGAGGCAGCTCCTCACCTCCCCTGGGCAAAACCGGGGCATCTTCTGGTCTTCTGACCCAGCAGCCACTTCTGGTCCCTCCCCACCAGCTCCACCTCTTCATCATATGGACCCGAGGAGATATGTAAGCAGTACCAACGAGATTACTCTAAGTGACACTGCCACAAAGCTATCCTCTGACTTCATACTGGCTCCCAAAGTGTGCTAACGCTTAGAGACTGTAAGGGCGGCTCTTGCCTGCCTGACAGGCCGAGATCTTTACGACTGGCGAAAGGCTTGTAGCATCTCAACTCCCAACGTGCAAGCTGACGGCGGGACTGACGCTGGGATGGAAACAAGGCAATGTTCAATAAAGCTACTGCTCTCCACATTTGAGTATTCTGGCGCTGTGGTTTCCTCAAACGCAGATAACTTTACATGAAAACAATGAACCCCAGGGTGAGCCAAACACAACTGCAGTGGCATCTGTGGACCCAAGTGAAGGACAAATCCCACCCAGAAATTACAGCTTTCACCTACTCACCCTTTTCGTGCCGGCCATGAGAAGTGAGATGAGATGCAGTAGAAGCCATAATCCCCACCAACTCACGATGGGCCACAACTAAAACCTCCACACACCTCTGAGCTTCAGAGCCCCCGGGAGGACTCCACCAAACTCAGCACCGCAACAGCGGTTACAACATCTGCAGCTCCCGTGACGCATTCGGCCACTCACACGGGTTCTCAATAGCAACGAAAAATGCACGAAACCGCTCCAGGTGCTGCCAGCTGCAGGACAGGCTCACAGCTTCCCCCACAACCCATCCCCAAGACACCGTTAATGGGGTACGTTGGGATTACGAGAAGGAACCACCATTGCACACAGGGTTCTCCTCTGCCCGTCCCCCGCAGGCAGGGGCACAGCCGGGAGCCGAGCTGCCGGCATCACACCCACAGCCAAATGACGGCGACAGCAACAGGAGAGACAAGTCTTCGGACCGGTCTGAAATCACAGACGGCCCGTGTCCCCTCCTGGGTGACAGCACGACAAAAGGACTGTCCGAGAACACGTGAAGCAGCAGCATTCAGCCGCTGAAAAGGAACGGGAACAAAGAGCCCCCCGCACACCACGGCTGGCAGCTTGTTCCGTGCTTCTCCAATGACCCTACCCATGAAGAACACGGACCTTTTCAACACGCCTCAGGGTGTGTTAGCATTCATTCCCAACCTCTGAAAAGCTCAGCTGTCATTGCTGCCTGAAATGGGCTTTGGGTTCTTTTTTAAAAAAAACACAAAATATTCTGAACTAACAGCGTCTAACATAAACCTAATTTTCTGATTAAGTCAATTATCGAAGCGTGTGCATGCATGCCACCTCCCAACCAGGCTGCGCTGTATCCATTTTAAAGCACGTTTTTAACTTCCCGAGCAGCGAAGACCTCCCAGGAGGGAGTCACCAGCTTCAGGCGGCACGTTCAGAGCAGCGCAATGGTCACTCAGATGGTCCGACCCACGACCGCGAGCGGTCTGCAGGGACGCGCGGAGAGCGCACCGCAGGGCTCCGCAACCACCGGCACTGCCCGCCTCACCCGTCCCACCGCCGGCACGCGGGGAGATGCCAGCAAGGAAGGCAGAAGAAGGCCTTCCATACCTTAATAAAACGTAATAAAGCTTTGAATATTAGCGTGTCGGTAAGGAAAACACAGGACCAGTGAAACGAGTCAAGGCTGCGCCTGAAAGGGAGAGAAACTGCTGACACAGCAGGACACTTAAGTAAACACTGGGAAGATTTATCTGCCCCTTTGGTCGCAATCTGTGCCTGGGCAAGAGCTGCATCTGCCCCGAGTGGTTATCTTCATCGCTACCCGCATCTTTGACTCTACTTTGCCACCCCATGACAAGGTATTTTCCAGCCCTCGTACATACTGCAAACTCAGACAGGTCTGGCATTGCTCGCTACTCTAACTTAACCGCCTGCTGTTCATAATAAAATGACTATTTCCTTCTTTCTTGGCATCTTCTCTTAGGAGGCATTGTTACAGCACTTGCTGTAATTCTCAAGTGCTGCTCCAGATTGAAATCTCATCAGGGATAAGAAAAACCTCTTCAAAATTCCAGAAATAAGCAACTATTACAGTATGGCTGGGTGGGTTCTTTTGGTGATTTCTTTGTTATTGTTTTTTTTTTTTTAAATCTGGAGATGTTGGCTGGTCCTTCCATTCAGAACTACGAAGAAGAGAATGAGAAAAATGGGTGAAATGATGTGAGAAGGCAGGTGCAGACGGAGGACACCAATCTGAAATGAAGACCATGCTGCTACCAATACAAGGAGGAAGTCCAACAGACTTCACTTACATAAAAATAACTGCTTCTGCAAAGCAGCCCACCAGGACTCATTGCATTAAAGACTTGTTTAAAAAAGCCTCATTAAGCGTTGCTCACTATGGAGCCCTCCAACCAGTGCCGAATCCAGAGCAGACGCGATCAGCACCGCACCACCCAAATTTGTCTTTTGAAACTGAGGTCGGTCCAACCTCGCAAAGAAGACTTTGGTGACTGTTTACAACACGTACTCTCACGGGTGAGGTCTGGTGATTGAGGAGGAAGATTAAGCCCTGAAAGTCTCCTTATGAACAGGAATGTAAACAAGCTGTGGTCAGAATCCACGTGAATCTTCTAAATTCAGCCTGTACCACCCGCGAACAGCCCTTCCCCAGCACGGAACAGTGCGGCTGAGCGGCACGTCTCGCAGCTGCTGCTCGAAGGCGTCCGAGTGGCGGATGCCGGTCAAGCTGCTGTCTATCAGCACAAAGAACAAGAGTGTCCTTCCATCCTCCGTTTCTCAGAATCTGTATTCTCAGAGAGTCTTTAATGGACTTTTAAATACTACTGAAGAAAACTTAACCACCATCACTCACTTACCCAAGAAATGATGAGCATTTTCAAGCAAATCACTTACTACATGCGGCTCGGTGAGTGATTTTAGTGAGCAGCTTTGTTCACTTTATTCTACTGTGAGCTTCCATCTGTGGTGTATTTTGCCTGAACAACTATGTCACCCACATGGAAGCCGCGGTGGCGAGAGGGAGGGAGGGAGGGAGGGAGGAAGAGGCGGCACGCCACGCCAGCCGAACAGCCACAGCGCGATGGTAACCGCACCCACGGGAAACTGCAGCGACCAACCACCAGAGGTTCTGCAAAGGAAAATTATGTTTCTCAGATATATTACAATTATTTGAAATTCAAGTACCTTTCCGGAATAGTTCAGCTCCTTCACAGCATAAATTGCAGGAGATGATGTTCAAGTCATTTCTATTACGCTGACGGAGTTGACAAATGCACCATTGAATGATTTTATCACTGAGGGAACTCATCATCACCATCAGCACACGTTACCACTACTGGTAACGAAAAGCACTTTACCAAATGCCCTGTGTGAAATTTAAAATTTGATATGCCTTCTATCTGACAGCTATGGTGTATTACACTCACCTTTAACTCTGGTTAGAGCCAGGTGAGCTCCCAGGTAGCCCTGGGTACCCGCACTGAGAAGAGCTAAGCAGAGAGTTCAGAGAAGCTAAAAAACAACAATATTAACAGCGTCTGAGTTCATACGGTATATTTCCTCCAAGTACAACTCGTTATCTTCAGATGCAACATCGGCCATTTCTATGCGCCCGACAGGCAGTGACGATCCCGGCGCAGTGACAGCTGAAAGCGAAAATTAATGCGGGTGGTTTTCCTGTTGGAACGTATGTTTTGCAGGAAAGACACACAGCTCTTAATCCTGCGTAAGTGTGGTGCACAGTAACGCTCAGAAATTACGAGTACACCGACATCTTTATGTTTCGCCTACTTGGCAATCTATATTTTCTGTACACAGATTTATTTGTAAGCGATCCATATGCACACCGTTCCCAGAGTTCGTGCAAAGGCGTACTTCAATAACAAACGAAATAAAATAACATCACTCAGGCGGTGGGGAAGGGCAAAAAAGGGAAGGTTGGCATAAGGTATAATTCAGACCAAGAGCTCCGACTGAATCTAAACTGCAGGAAATAACGGAATTGGATCCAAAAGCAAACACAACACTGATGTTCAAAAAGTGATGAGCTTTTTTTATATAGGATTTTTTTTATTTTTTAATTATCATTACTTGCTTGTTTCCAAAAAGCTTGGGTACTTTGTGACGCTTAAGAGAAATCCCAGCAATGACACGGGCAAAGTTTGGCTATCTCCAGATTTGGCAGCACTGGGTAGCTCCAGCTGCTCGGTTCGCGCTTCTCCCCTCCAGGACTCAATCACCTCTGTGTGAAACAACTTCTCCGTATATAAAAACATCTAATCCACCTAAAGGCTATAAATGATGAAACAAGGAATCAAAATTGAGGTATTGCTGGATAAGCCAAGCGGTAGATCTAATTTGCATCATGCAAGCAAACAAAACTTCTGCAAACTGAAGCCTGGAGAAACAACCATACCTTCACCGTGCACATTTCTTGCTGTTTAATCAAAATTGTTTTCTTTTATATTTTTGTGTATGTTTGATGCAATTACTGGAAAAGTTTTTAGCTTGTTATGCAGGTTGTCAGGATAGATGATCTAACAGTGCCTTCTGGCCTTAAAATGTATGAATCTTTGATATATTTCTCAGGAGCTGGTGGAATATTACCATTACTTTTAAAATGCCTAGGCATACACTTCTCCGGCAATCTGCAAGTTATTACTCACATTTCATTTACTTAATGCTCTACCTTCCCACAATTTGCACTGAACCTTCTATGGGGGAGGCATGTCAGGGTACGCTCTCTAGTATTTCTTTGCAATTAGATTCTAATTGCAGTGTATTATCAGCATTGAACTGAGCACTTTAAAGGGGAACATTTAAAAAGTTAAACAGCCTTGCTGAGACGAACCCGCCTGAAGTGTGACTGTCCCCCGCCCCTGCCGGCCTGGCGGTGCCACGGGAACTTGCCGTGATCGACTGGATGCACCGGGCGTCGATCAGCCCTCTGCCCCGTTCTCACACCCGGGGCACACGGGGAAGGCTGCGGCACACGCGGTTCACACACGCGCGCTTTCCTTCCACCCAGGCACAGCGCGGACGCAGAGGCAGGTTGGGATTGGCAGTTACATAAAAAACTGATTTACTGGGGAAAAGGAAAAAAAAACCAACAACAAAAAAAACCCAACCACCCCACAAACCTGTTTTGAAGATGGTCTGAAGCATGCACCTACTGAAGAAAAAGCTGATTTACAATGCAGACTCCAGTCCCCTTCTCAGCTACTAACACCGCTGCACTTGCAAATTTCCGAGTTAAAATACATTTCTGGTGCACTGAAAACATACGCAAAGCCACATTTTTAAACCACTTCCTCTCCTCTTTCCTCGGTGTGCCAGCTTACCGCCGCACTGACAGTATTTCATGGGCTTATTAACATTGCAGCTGCACAAGAATTACTACAACCAGTGCCCAACTGAAGCTACACGTAGGGGGTCAGTTTGTCAAACTACCAACGAACAACATTTACAACAGCTGAATTAGAGATGTCCTGAATACTTTCCTGCCGGCAGCAAGTCTCTGCCTTATTAACTATTGACTTTGTTCCAGAGTTGTCCAGTAAAACTGCATTTTTCAGCCTAATCTGCATCAACCAGAGCTATCCACAAGCGGAAGAATTTTCGGAATGCAGCATTGGAAGTAATGGAAGTATTTCCTCCATAATCAGAATTATACTTTTCTCTTGAAGCTAAGCTGCTCTCTGTCAGCAGCAGCTGCTTTGTGGTACTAACCATGATTTTTGATACTATACAAAATCAAAACATACTGCTTCTACATATCTTATTTTAATAGCAATATGTTATAAAGATCAATCACTGAAAACATTTGCGTCCGAGTCTGAGATCCATTTCAAGTGTACCCAACGGCCAACCGGAGGTCTGTGAGACATTTCCAGTTTAGCCTTAGGAATTATGTTTGTAAATCCATTGTTATCATCTTTCCCACATTTGTCTCGTATTCATACCCCATAAAAAGCAGCATTCAATGGCAGAAACAGGATGACACCAGTGTAAAATACCTCCTAAAGCCCTGTTCTCTGCCTACCAGAGTGAACCAGGCTGCAGAATTTTCTTCCTCACTTTGAAGGACCATAATTTTGTAAAAAGGCGATTTCTCTTATGTTTTTAACCAGTCTTTCTTCCACTTGGAGTTTAACAATTGGGCAAACTGCTTAATTTTAACCTCTTTTATTATGACTATATTTTGTTTGGAATAGTTCCCAAACAGATTCTCCCTCTTCTATATTTTCAGTTTGGGGAGATACTTCCAAGTTGAACGACTGTGGTCAAAAGACATCACAAAGTAGCTTTGAAAAATCTTCCCTGGAAGAAAATGAGAAAGAAAATAAGGATGGAGAGAAGTAAAATATGGAAAGGAGCTGGCTTTAAAATGGCACGAGAATAAAAAGATCTGCCATAATTGTGGGCCCAAACTGGGGACAAAGATGAGGTTCTCCCTTACCAGTATGAACGGCCACACAGCGGCATTGGTTTTAATGCAAAGGCCCGGAGAAAGCGTGGTAAATCCAACACTCTCCATTACTGTTCCTTCCCCATAAAAGAATATCCTTCCTAAAAAAGACGATCCAGATTGTGGGAAAAGCTACACGTGTTTTCAATAGATCCTTCTCTTTTCATCATAAAAGCGAGCTCCAGCAGCTCTCCCATGGAATTCACTGTGAAATGAAATTTGCAACCTGGCAGCGAAGTCTGATGAGCAATATACAATCCTTCCTGAAAAGCCCAGGAGGATTCCATTGTTTTGAGGCTTAATTTTCAATTTGCATCTTTAAAAAGGTATGATTTCATCCAAATTCACTGGTCTGCTCATTTATATTTATCTGTAAGAGACCACATTTTAGTTCCTTTGAAAAGAAACACAGTAAAAAATTTTATGTTCGAAATTATTCGAAGAGCACTACTCGTATTTCTTGTTTTATTGCAATCTGCTTGGACAGAGATGTGAGTAATTTGTTTTGAAGGGCCTGATCCTGCAGGCACTCGACAGTCAGTAATCCCTTTGTGTTCCGTATGGAAAGCCGCAGAAAGAGGCGGTCAAGTGGCAGAAACGGGCACAGTTTCATTGCAGTCAATGGCTTTAGGCCGATTTACACCAAGAGAGGATAAAATCCCGTGTGTCAGAATGAAAAATACGGAGACACTTTGCCCCATGCTAAACGAGCCTCTCCTTAACAATGACAAGCTGAAAACTAACTGCAACTGGAATCAATTAGAATTCATCGCAGAGCACTTAGTACCTTGCTTCAAACCAAAAAGTTGTGCCTCGCAGCTTACACTATCTTGGGAATGTTCAAGCCAGCTCCCTTCGGAAAAGGCTCTTGACTGTGTTTCTATAATGAACAACTTAAGAACTGTAAATGCAACGTTAACCGATGGTAAAACCTTCAGGATACACAACGAGTCTGAAAGAGAGCAATTAAACGGCTAGTTATTTTGAACCCGTGTCCCCATTTCAACTATTTTCCTTGTAGTCCATCTGCCAGAGAGCCTTGAAGGCAGACACGAAGACGCAATACCCATCACAGACAGCTTCTATTACACTAACATTTTCAAAAGACCCGCACTGCTGACTATCATGAGTCTCATTAAGAAAATGCAAGTTGCTCCGCTATCCTTAAATATATTAGCTCCATGGGCATCGTGCACAGAAACGAGACGGAGCCCTCACAGCAGACGCACCCCCGAACGGCGCCACGCGCTCCACCCCTGCTGTGCTCCTCACGCTCCCGGAGATAAAGGCAGGGTCCTGCTAAGGAACCCGGGGCCCATCGTGCCTGCTTGCTACTCTTCTTTTTTTGCTGAAACTACTGGATTTAAACAAACCACGGAAGGGAGGACGCGGGGAGCCTTCACAGTTCTCTCAGCAGGAATGAAAAGTTTCTCTCTTGCTCACGACTACCAGATGGCAAAACTAACTCCGTGAGGAAGATGAATTTTAGGGTTGGTATTTTTACTACACATGTTCAATGAAGTAAATAAAGAATGTGAAGAAATTTATGTAACTCAAAGGAGATTTTCTCAGCGCACAAAAATTTAGGAATGAATTTAATTGCTGTACCTGAAGAAAGAGGGGATTTTTCCGAGGGAAATTTGTTGTCCCACACAACATTCATTTTATTCACCACATCACGAATAGCGGGCAGTACCAGCTATTTGCATCAAAGCTCAAAGTATTCTAGCAGCACTCTGGGACGAAATTCTTACCTACTGGAAGCAATGGGAATGTGACAACTTTGGCCAAGGCAGCATTACAACGCATGGATTGGAAGCGCTTCCAGAGGCCGAGGGACGGGATTCCAGGCTGATCTCCATCTGGAGCCCCCCCACCTCATCCCCTCATCCCCTCTACACCACTCCTTCCAGCACCTGCACCGGCAATCCCTCTCCGCAGGCAAAGAAAATCAAAAGGTCAGAGCCTTAATTTGTACAAATCATAATGTGCACGACTTAAAATGTACTGCTCACCTTGGCAGCCGATAACTGATCACCCAACCTCACTTTGAAAGCAGTAAAAATAAACAAGCAAAATCACGGAGGACTCACTTTGTGGTTGTGAGAATCACCGTCACCAGCGATAGCAAAAGCCCTGCAGCATTATTTTTTTCTTCTAAATCCTGGAAATTAGCTGCTACCTGAAAAGCTTTCCTTTAAAACAAATACATAGAAACCTTTGTGAGGTGCAATACAAAAGGTGGAAAACAAGACATTACTGAAACGAAGGAACAAATAAAGAACTTTAAACCACAACTGTGAACTCCTTCCGCCAATCTCACAAACATCTGGAGACTGACTCATGAGTTGGTTGGGTTTTTTCTTTATTTTGAGGTTGACACAACTCTGATGTAACCTGTTATGATTTGGCCAAAATAACTTTTTGGAGTAAAAGATACCGAACAGAGTAAAACAGATTAGATAAATACTATTTTTCCCTATTTCACTGACTTTTCCAGTCCACATTATATTTGTGAGACATTCCACACCGCGACCTTCAAGCAGATCTCTAATGTAATAGCATTAAGTAAGTGAGAATTGAACTAACAGAGCTGAAGTGTTCAGCAAAACCTATCACCGAGGCTGCTCCATCTGCTTTTACTTATTTAGGAAACAGCAGGTTTCACATATTTGAGATGAAACGAATGAGAAAACATTACAGCAACATAACTTCCTTCAACTGAAAATATCCACCTAACAGATTTTAAAACAGATTTCTAATACATGTAGGAAGGGTTCCCTGATTTTTTTTTAATTGGCTCAGTAAAGTACAAAGATGTTTCATTTCTCACAGGTTTACTTCTGTAACACTTATTTGTTTAACAGTTTTGCAGTGGAAACCGCGCTGCCGGCTCACGCTGCTTCTTCCTACGTAACATCTTGCTAGAATCCGTCCTTTAAAAAAAAATAAAATAAAATAAACGTGGGCCTCAGTGGTGCACGGTGGTTACAGAGGTCCGTGACCCTACCCATCGGCAGTGCCAGGGAGCAGCTCCGCGGCGCCTCCGGCACCTCTGCTCCTGCCTCCCTGCCCGCGCACGTCCCTGGGCACACGCGGGCTCCCCCGCACGCAGCGGTGGATTCTCCAGCCTGGTCCTCCCCGGGCTGCAGAGCCGCCCTGCCCACGGCACCCTCTCCTCTCCTCTCCTCTCCCACCCACTCTGCTCCCCCGCGCCTGCTGCCCATCGCCAGCCCCGACGCCCGCAGCCGCTCCAGGAACACCATCCTCCCGGACGGGGGCTGAAAGCTCTTTTCTGCCCTCAGAATCCCCCGCAGAACTGCCCTTCTCTCAACCCGTTCTCCCAACACGACCGCTTCTGCGCTGCTCCGCTTGTGCCAGGGTGGCTTCATCAGCCAAACCGCTCCGTCCACGTGGTGGGGCTTCGCAGGCGTCTCCCCAAGAGGAGGATAAACACCGAGGGGTCATCAGTCCTGGGCCTCCCGAAGGCAACCGCTCCCTTAGTAGCACATACATGGACACGCTCTGTGTGTGCGTGTGTGCATACATTTATCTCTCTCTCTCAATGCAGAGAGCTCGGCGCTCACTGGAGCTGAATTAGGTCTTTTGACGTCAGCGCAGCATAAACCGAATACACAAGTTCCCCACCCAAAGAGACCTCACGCATCCGCGCGACGCTGCACACGACGGAATTCCTGAAACACTGCAGTCTGCACCTGCAGCTTTCTCTCTTAAATGTACGACATACACTTAAGGCACTACAGATACAATAAATTAACAGCGAAACTACAAAACCGGAGGAAAAACATAAAGCAGCAAATCCTCCTTCAAGCCACCCCACACCTGACAGCATTACCATTTCCCTGTGCAATCATCATCAAGAATCATCATGTAGCTTTTCTGCAACCATCATAATTACAATTAAGTTTCAAAGAGCTACCTCCAAGCCAGGTGCTATAGACAGTTTTAATGTCACTGGTCATTTCTGAAATGCTAAGAAGCATAAAATTTTTCTGATGTTTAATGGGACAGGAACCCACCATTGTGACAGAGTGTGCTAACTGTGAAAATTAAATAAATTAGCTCAATCTTCAAAAGATGGCATTGTTAAGGATGCTCAGCAACTGCAATGTTATTGCCTACATGGGGGGAAAAAAGGACACCTCACTTTTGGAAGTAAAATGGAATTCTCTTTTTCATACTACTACAGAGAAAATGGAGTCACATGAATGGAGTCAGGCAAAAGAGTAAAGCAGCACATAGTTTCACATTTTCAGGCTGCCAATTCAAAACAGCTTGGTATTTGTCACAATGGTCAATAATAAAGGAAAGTAGCATACACCCCTATCATTTTATTTTTCCATGGTTGCCAGCCATTTATCTATTTCAAGACAATAATCAAAACAATGCATGAAGATCTTCGTATTTTCTTAAGGCTGCCTACTGTAATTTTCAGATTTTACAAAGCAAAACCAATAGCTGAGATCGTGTAAGCATCACTTAAGAGAGGCACTGTACAATGAGGGGAAAATCATCCAAAAAGTTTATCAATATACTCAAATATGAAAATTCACTTCCCTATAAGACAACTTACCTAGGACGTTAACAAGAGGTGATTAAATCGTGTTTGCCCATGTTGACATACTTCCAGACAAAAAGATGTTACAGGAAAACAAATTAGAGCCTGAAAAACTGAAACTATAGAAGTCTGAACCTGCAGCCTTGCGTTCCATTTTAAGCCAGTCTTTCCGCTTCAACTACTGGGGCTCTGCCAGGAGTGTAACCACAGCTCCTTAATGCTAGAGTTGACGTGAACTAAATTAATTAAAGAAGCAAGCAGAAATAATTTGCTTACTTAATGCATCAAAACTGATTGAAAAGTTGAATATTTAACCCACAAGCAGATCGTTATTTCAGAACTCATCCTACATTACAAGGAGTTGTGTGTGAAAATAAATTACCACCCGAGAAGTTATCTGGTAGAGTTTTCATTTTACGTTGCAAGTCACAGGTTCAGCAGCATAAAGCAGCGGTTCAGTTCAACAGGGTTCCAGTCCTCTATTTTGATCAGGCTGAAACAAACACCTCGGTATTCTGCGGTGAGCACGCCGTCAAATCACAACCGCCATCCAGCACTCGGGTTTTACCACAGCAGAAGTTATCACTGAATTTAACTGATCTTTTAACCATTTCTACAAAGCGCTCCGGTTGTAACATAAGCTCACAATAAAAAAGCTGGCAGCGGAACCAAACAACTCGGCTGCCTTGACAAAAGCCTCAGTTCCCCCATGCTTCAAAGCATAAATTCTCTCTCAAGCATTTCCAAGGGAAAAATGCTGCCGCTACGTAAAACTCCACTGCGCTCCAAAAGCGATCGTCAAATGAGAGTGACCTTGATCCCGGCACGGCGTACGGAGACATCCACCAACACCTGAGGCCATACATGGTCAAAGTTGGAAAAAAGAGCAATTTGCTATGCAGAGTTTGACAAAACACAACGCTAATCGCTGGCAGCACGTCCACGGGCTACAGGGTGCACTGTCCCGGTGAAGGTCTGAGGCTCCTGTGATACCCACGAGGACTCCTCTCACGCCCACAGCCCCACGGCGTTACCGACGGGAGGCACGAGGGGACAACAAGAGCCTGGATACGCTGGTGGGAAGTCACATCGGCCCCTAAAGATGCCTATGCTGGGGTTAAAGCTTCAGCAGCAGCAGCAAGTATCTGTGAAACGCTTCATTTTCACCAGGTTATCACCTACTCGCATGTCTCCCACATCTCCCGTGAGGCATTTAAGGCCTGCGAGGTGCAGAGGAGTTCAAAAATCAAATGGCAAACACCTGCCTTTATTAGCTGGCCACGGAGGAGCTCCATCTCTCACCCCCCTGCATATGTGAAGGCAATACAACATCATCCAATTTTGTTTTGTCATTTTTCTGCATAACTTAGTAAGTTAAACATATATTTATCTCCCTCTTGAAATATCTCGCTAAAGGCTAAAGCTCGTGTTTATTTGTACAGACAGGAGATACATCTCCCCACAACTGACAAACACGTTTGAGGTTCACAAATGCATTACTAACAAGAAAAGGGCAATTGGTTGATTAATGGAATATTCCCTGTAACTCCTTTAATTGCTAAACACATTTTGCTCAGAGAAGGGGCCATCAAATGGATGTAATGGCAAAAGATGAACCGTACATTATATTTTCTGTCCTGCACAGTGGCAAAGTTCATGATTCCAAAGAAAATTTCAATCACTGTTTTGGCAAACAGAAGGGGCTGCACATCAAATTCTGCGCGGCTCCTTCGATGGTATAGATCATTATGCGGAGTGCCAAGTTCCTCCAGCAGTCCTCATTACACGATAAACTAGGTTCTGGTCAAAGTTACTTCAACATCACCATGTTTCTAAACCTTCTCACAGGCGAAGGTCCAGCACACTCTGCCTTTTGCCTAATGACTAATATTTATTTTTAAGAGACACGCAGGAAAACAGAAGCTCCCAGTACCCGTAACACAAAGCAACGCCCGACTCCAACCCCCGTCCTCTCTCCTGTCCATTCTGTCCCATCTGTCACAGCCACCCACGACCACACGACCAATGAAAGGATATGAGAAGCAGCTTCGCTGCCCTACAGACAAAACTAAGAAGGAACAGGAAGAGCAACCAGAAATTACCTTCCGACCTCAAAAACAGAGGAAGATTTTAGGGGACTTTTGCAACAGCTGTGTGAGGGAGCGAGCCCCAAAATCCATCTGAACCATGAAAAACCAGTCACGTAGGCTTGATCTGCTAAGAAGGACGTACAGCCTTGCACGCAAACCCCAACAGAGGCCTGTGGTCGCTGAGCTGTGGGCTCAAATAAATACCACAGAACTGCCCAAAAACCAGCGAAGTCGACACACCCACATGTGTGACAAAGATGTCAGCACGTCACGAGCCAGAACTTGACTTCCCATGCACTGAACTCCGGTGCGCAGCGTCCCCTCCAACATCCCTCAGGAGCTCAGCACCCACCTCTGCCTGCACCACCACGAGCGCAGCGCAAAGGGATGCGGCTTCCAAAATCACACCCGCATCTACAGAAGCCCCGGTCTCTTTCCCATCAATTTCAGGCACAGGTGAGGGAACAGCCCCATGGCGTATTTACCAGCAAAACTAGAATCAAACCTGGCATTTGACTTAGAGATGAGATATCGCAGGAAGATTCACACTTAAACAAATGAAAAACCCCAATGTTTACCTCCAGCAAAGATCTTCAGCGAAACCAAAATAAGGCGCGTAAGAAGCATTACTGCAAACATCCAGAAGGAAACCTCTGGTGGAGATGTGCCATGGTGCTTCCAACATAGGAGGATTTTACCGTTCTTACTTTCCCACTGAAACACGGTTACAGAAGTTTATCAGCCTGAGAGAGTCACTCATTAGGAAGAGGTCCCCTTTTAATTGTGGCAATAATATCGAAGAGACGCGCGATGTCTGACCACTCTTGGCTGCACAGCTCCTGCATAAGGCATCCATCCAGGACATCTTCCCATGCGGTCAGGTTGTCCCAAGACGCGTAACTTGATTAGACAGATGAGTAATAGCTTACGTTTCATCACGAAGCCGGGAGTAAACTGAGTAACAAATCTGAGACTACAAATTTAACAGCAGCAGCTGCTACCGATGCTAATGCAAAACTTTATTTGATTTGTAACAAAAAGGGAAAATATGGGCAAAGAAAGGCCACTGTCAAATAGTCCAAAGGCAAGTATTTTTGCAAGACAAGTGATAGTTTAATTTACTGGCCATGGTGAGTTTTGCAGTGAAACAAACTGCAATCTAATTACTTGCTGCAAAACAAGAACTTGATTTGATTTCAGGAGAGGTTCTCTCTAATTCCCTGTTATTGTTTTGTCACTGTAAACTTAGATTTTGCTACAGGGCCAGCGAGTTTAATTTTCAAATCAATCCTTGATTTACACACACGCCCTGACTGGTGTCCATGTGTAATGCGTAAACCGCACCTCCCCAGGCAAGACTGTTATACAAACAAACATAATTGGAAAAATATCTACCTCCCTCATTTCTACACACATGGATCTGGGGGTTTAAAAATAATAATTACAGAAAGCTCTCGACCACCTGCATAAGGAGAAAGTAGTACGGAAAACTCAAGAGCCCAGAAAATCTAAAGCACCTGGCACAGAAAACGCAGAGCAGTAAATACGCAAGTCTTAGACACGAGCTACCCTTCCAGCATACCCATAAAGGCAGAAATCCACACCTCGGTCTTAGAAAGAAGAGTCATTTTGCATGAGCTACAGAAAGTATAACAACATTTCTGCTAAGAGTGATCTCTTGCAAGTGATGTTAAATCGTTTAGAAATGATTCGGTTTATGACTCCTCTGAAATTTATTTGAAAGTCATCAAAGACGAGGACACCCATTTTGCCACGAGATGCTCTCACTAGATTGCTCTGGGAGTGTAAGAGATCACACGCAACACTACCTCTGTTATTTAAAGCCATTTTACACAGTTGCCCCACACACGTTCAGCTTGAGAATCTCAAATACAATGCCATCTGAAGGCCCTAAAGATGTATTCTTGGAGAAAACTGCAAAGGCAGGTGCAAAGCCTTTGGAGGTACCTCAGGAGAGCTCGCGGGACCGCCAGGCTTGCCCCCGCGCTCCTGCAGGGCCCTCCTGGCTGGTCCGAACCTCGGCCAGTGCACGCATCCCCAGGGCAGTGTGGCATGGGCAGCGCCTGACCTCATCTGCGAACGTCGCAGGCTCTGTGTGTGACACCCCCGACGGCATCACACAATGCGGGAAGAGAGCTCTGTGCACGGGCACCGCAGCAGAGAACCCCCTCACCACCATTTCAGTTAGACACACCAATGGACAACCACACATCTGTAAGTGGCAGGGAGAGGCCATGCACACACCACCCGCAGGCTATCACAGAGCCATAGAATGGTTTGGGTTGGAAGGGACCTTGAAGATCATCCAGTGCCACCCCCTGCCCTGGGCAGGGACACCTCCCACCAGCCCAGGTTGCTCCAAGCCCCGTCCAACCTGGCCTTGAACACCTCCAGGGATGGGGCAGCCACAGCTTCTCTGGGCAACCTGCGCCAGGGGCTCACCACCCTCACGGTCATAGATTTCTTCCTCAGATCTCATCTCAGTCTCCCCTCTTTCAGTGTCAAACTGTTCCCCCTCATCCCATGGCTCCCCTCCCTGATCCAGAGTCCCTCCCCAGCTCTCCTGGAGCCCCTTTAGGCACCGGAAGGGGCTCTAAGGTCTCCCCGGAGCCTTCTCTTCTCCAGGCTGAACCCCCCCAACTCTCCCAGCCTGTCCTCCCAGCAGAGGGGCTCCAGCCCTCGCAGCAGCTCCGGGGCCTCCTCTGGCCCCGCTCCAACAGGTCCATGTCCTTACATACAATTTATCCGGCCATTGACAAAGCTTTAAAATAACGTTCCCCATGAATCTTGAATTACTGAACGTGGCAACTTCCACAGGAGAGAGAACTTTTGCTTCTACCCAACACCAAATGCATCGGCAGCGAATTCAGCATCTGCTGTGCTTCACGAGGTACAAGTTACAGCCAGAGGAACATAACCAGACCCTGACCTGGAGATGCAACCCCTGGCTGGGTTTGAAGTGCCTTATTATTTTCTCTCCCCCCCGTCAAGCCCTGGCAGCGATAAGGCATAACAGCCAGAAGAGCTTCAGCCACAGCAAGCCCGCCGTGAGCAGGTATTCAACAGCAAAGGAATCTAAAAGCTCATGAGCTCACGAGCAAACAAGCAAGAGGCAGTGAAATGCCGTTAAAAGAAATCACAATGGCACAACAAAATTTCATTTAAGTTGACTTGAAAGAATGAGAGCACAGCTCAGAAATGCGAGCAGTTCAGGTTTTGTGCGGGTAACCAGCGCAAACTTGACAATTCTTCTCGGAAGCATTCTTCTCGCCGCTTCCCCCACAGACAGGTAACCTTTTGTCAGAACACACAAATGTTATATCTGTATCAACCACATATAAAAAAAATCTAGCGCTGTTGTTGAGGTCACAAATTACGATAAATATGAGTTAAATGAATATGCCCCAGCTTATTAAATAAACTGATAAAAAGCATTTTCCTACGGAGATTCAGTGGGAAAGTGCTCTGTGGGAAATAACAAGCAAAATAAACAGTAGACATCATCACCTAATGCTGTTAGGAAGTGCTGCGGAGATTTTTTTTTTTATAACATTGTGTTTATTAATGCTTTCAACAGCTAGCTTTGGACAAAGCAAGCTCACTTTCTGATAGCAGTAACAGCATTAATTCTGTTTATCCTCTGCCCCTACGCCTGGAAACGCGCTTCTGGCGAACAATCCCACCCCGCAAACGGAGAGGCAGTAATCCGAGGGCTGGCTGGACGGCGGAGCGCGGGGCCCTCCGGGAGGACGGTCTGTCGAGGCCACTCGTTCCCTTTTGCCTTTCAGAAAAGGAACGTGAAATAGGGAGTTTCTGGCGAACGCGGAGACAGTCCGAGATTCTTTGAAAATGTCAAATTTAACAGCATGAGGAAATGTCTTTTGAATCAGAAGATGAGAACTCAAGGGAGTTAAATTAACAACATAGCACAACATTTTACCAAGTAATAGCACTATATTTTTTCTTTTATGGAGCACTGCTCGGGGCAATATTTAATCTCTTGAGTTTAATGAACTTTTAAAACTACTCAATAAATACTCAAGGCCATGACAAGTACAATCATAAGATAAATTTAGCCCTACTCCAGCAGACTATATCACTTTTTGTTATTAAAAAATGTTAATTTTAATATACTAGGGGACTTCATTTCTATAAAATAAGGTGTCAGGGTTTCTAAATTCATATCACAATGGTTAGTTTTCATTAAAGATGTTAAGTACGTTGTCATTTTTAATAAAAATACATGGTGAGCCCTTCTTTCTAGGCTAATAATAGAACTTTGGATAAATAGTGCTATCTACAAAATGTTCCAGCTCTCAGCAAGGCTCCCTTCAGTCACTGCGGAGGTTAAGATTTCAGGAAATTACTTAATGCATTGAATTCACAAAGCTAAAGAATTTGTGATGGACCTCAAAGCAGAGACCTAGCTAATTATTGCATATAATGTGTTATGCATATAAAATAACGTAGCTAGAACAAACAAATAGATGCTACATCTATGGGAACATGGAAATAAAATGACATTCAAAATCACACAGAATTCACGTTTCAAATGTGACGAAAAATCAGACAACTGAAGCGGGTCGGCATTTCTGCGGGATCCTGGCACGTGTGTACTGAGCGCACTAATTACGTCATGGCTTTGGATGGATCGAAGACTCCAGCAGATGGGCAAAACCACTGTCACTGAGTCAACAGGAATTTGCCACTGTCTTCATCGGGACCAAGAAGTAGGGCCACATCCCTTTTCTGTCGCCATTTAGGCAAACAAAGCCACTCTCACAGTAATACCACTCACAAATAACACCTGTAAGGTGTGTTTTTCCTGTTAGCCTGCATCCAGAAAAAAATTATTAAAAGAATACAAAAATTGCAATGCCAAGTATTCAGAGAGTAGGAGGCACTAAAACTGCAGTTCGGGATGTAGGCTGTCAATTCTCTCTAATTCCAAAGCATTTGTAGTTAGCACGATAAAGAGTATCTGCCCGCAGTTGCTCAAGAGCAGCTCACAATTCTCTGTCTACACCATCTCCTGGTACCAAGACGGCACATCAGAAAAACCAAATCAAAGCATCAGGAGGTTTTGGTCGGCAGCATGAGCATATCCAAGAAACAGAATTTAGTGTACACAGGTCACCGCGCTGCCACACCCCCCCCCCCCGTTTAAGCCAGCAGATCCAAGGACACCGTCCGTGTTGCCTCTATACATCGCTCCTTAAACGTCTTCAAAATTGACTACAGTTTTGTATATATGCTCTCTGAGTTACCAGACATGAAGTACTAAGTAGTCTATCCATTTATATTTCATTACCTCCCTGAAAATGGAGAAAATCAACTGCTGCAATTCTTTTTGAAATATATTTCTGAAAATCTGTATATTGATTTAACCTCTTTCATGCCACATTTCTTTCAATTCCCAGCAGCTCGCCTTAGTAAAACATCCCTATTAGCTTCAAAGAGCAGCCAGGATGTGCCGCGTGAGTTATGGAGGGATTCTTCTCAGGAGAAGCAGCTCACTCCACAGACACCAAATAACGTTCTGCTCGCATTAGCTTTGCATGCATAAGAAACCATTATATTTCATCTTTCCCTAAAATCGAACTTCCTAGGCACCCAAAGAAGAGAAAAAGTGTTTAAAGGCAGCATGCATTTTTCTGATATAAAATATCTGTGGGAGATGTAACTGGACACACACGCTGCCTTGCACCCACCCAGTCTGCCGGGGTCTCCCGCACCGTACAGACCACTCGCACCGCAATCACCCAGGGTGAGCGTTCAGGGTTACGGAACTCATTTCACTGCTTCCAAAATTTTTTCTCAGTGTGATAAAAAGGTTTAACACAGGTATGGGATACAGGAGGTTGCCATTCCGGTCCACTACGGGGAGTGACAGAAGTGCCGTGCCCAATCAGCCACCGAAAACTGCCGTCACCCCCAGCAGCGCTCCGTCACCAAGCCATGGGGCCACGCGCCCACGCTTGGGCATTCCTCATCCGCTGCTGCCGTCAGATTTAATGTGTTCCACAGGTACCAAAACAAAGCGCTTACACTTTCATCTTCCCTTTAATAAACCTCCTCTGTGCCCTCTCCCACTGTAAGCGACGGTGGCTGTTGGAGCTGCTGCCCCAGACACACGTCCCCTGCAATCTGCGAGACTGGCCAAGGTACCACGCGCATCTCTACTGCTCCTTTGGGGTGCTGACCTTTCTGTTAGACAACACACAGCTGCAACTCGTTTTTAAGATAGAAAACCACACAGATTTAAAATGACAGTTTACTGGCATTAACCTAGCTGAATATTTGACCAATCTCCTGGGTGACCTCTTAAATGAGGAGAGCCCATTTACTTGGCCTTCTCCCCGATCCCCTCCTGCTCTGGCAAGAGGAGGTACATCAAACTCAACATCACCAATGCACGACCTTCAGCAGGAGTGCTCCTCAAGGGCTCTGAAACAGGTTTTTGCCAACAGCTTCTTAAGGGATGCTGATTAAAGCTGCAGGTGAGGGTGAGGGGGTGTGAGGTGCCTTCACCTCCTCCGCTTTCTGGTCTGCACTATGCGTGTGTCAAGCACAGCTCCTCCAGCAACCCATCTGCAGAGGGGCTCCACCACTTCTGCCCGCTCCAGGAGGGACCACCGAGACCCCCCCACCCACCAGCTCTCCCCCCTCACCACAATTAAGCACAATCACAGAGATGGCTTAGTCCTGCCTTTCTTCTGCACTCGCACTTTTCAGTTCGATTGCTGAGCCACGGAAAGGGGGATCAGTCCTTGGGACATAACAGCTGGACAAAATCAGACAATTAACATTACAGAAAAAAACCACAAAACCTTAGGTTTTCCCCTCAGTAAGGAGAGTAGAGAGCTCTCAAAGGCTGTGATCTCATACACTTATGCATTTAGCAATAAGTTCTTGGGGAGAAAAAATTACAAAAAGTCTTCCCTCCCCCCCCNCCCACCTATCGATAATCCCTGGGTCTCAGAATTTATCACAAGATCCATTCTCCTAATTAACGTCTCTCTGTTCTTTGTTATTTCCAATGGCGAGACAATTCAAGTGTTTGTATGAGGTTTTCCAAGAACAGCAACACACTGTGTATTCATACAGCATTCTTTTTAGTTAATTGTTCTCTTAAAAGCACCCCCATAGAACGACTCTGCCTGCAGCTCAGCTACTCCAGACGGTCACTGTGGGCACTACTCCCACCAGACGCGGCCAGAGACGCCTCTCACGGCACACGGCAATATGGCCAAAGGAAATGAAAAAAAAATTAAAAATGGTTCTTACATATAACTAGTTAATTTGTATGTTATCTTCTGATGTCTGGAATTGCCTTCACAGTTTTATGAAGACCTTTTAGGACTGGAAAAGAGAATTCGGGTGGTTTCTCCAAAGCCATAGGACCAACAGGCTTTGCCCCGGTCTATTCCCCCTTCTCCGATCCCGTTACTCTGTGGACAGAGCTGTTGATACAGAAGTTTAAACACTAAACACACGCACCGCATTAGACATACTGTACTAGACATTCCACACACAGCTGAAAAAAGCACTTTCAAACTTGCCAATTATCTTTGCTGAACATAATGCTACCCAAAATAATTGTGTACATTCGGTGCAGTTTTCCTAAGGATTTTCTTCTCTGTAATTGCACGAGGCACGCTGCCGGTCGCAGCTCATGATACAGCTTTGGCAAAATGGAGCAAACGCCATCAAAAGTCGAGCACGAAAGGCAAAATGACCTTTCTGCCGGATGTGTAGCGACAGACCAAAGCGAAACAAATTAGAAGGAAAACAAGACTAAAAAAGGGACCCGTTATTATTGCACCCATGCAACTGGGTAGAAAATTTACACAGGGAAACTGTATGTGCGATTTCCCTTCACTCAAACACAAACCCCTTCGGCATTTTGCCTCTCCTCAGCTGAGCTAAAGAAATCCCTTTGCTTGCGGACTGCAAGGTTGGCTCCTCAGCAGATTCACCACTGGGAAAAAAATGCCACTCGGTGCTTGCATTCGCATTGCCTCTGCCCGATCCGCTGAACTAAGTCAGATTCCACCAGTCAGGCCCAACCCACACACTGGTTTTCACTGGAGCTGCCTTAAGGAGTGGTTGTGAACCAAAATCTGTGTCTTTACCACATAAAATCCATTTCTTCCAACTTCAGATGGAGGTTTCCAGTCTCGTAGGAGTAACGGGACACAACCACTGACATTATAATTCAATAAAGGGAAAAGGAATCATATCTGTCAGTCCATCTTTAGATCACGGGGCCTCTTCCTCGTTCCCCCCAGCCGACCTCTGCACCAAAGCTGTCAGCTTGGAAGAGCTTAATATCTTGAGAAGATAACCCCTTTAAATTTCTTCCCCGGCTCACTGACACTCTGTCAAAAAGGAAAAAAAAAACTGGCCCAAATTTGGGATCGCTGGGAATTCTTTCAGCTTGCTCAGCAGCGTGCCAGCGCCGTCCGTGTCTGCCCAGGGTGACCCCCGAAGAGCCCCATCCCGCGAACCACCCCACTAATGCCTCGTAGTGCCAGACTGCCCAAGAAACATGAGGAATCTGGGGGCAGGCAAGGTTTAATTTTATTTGGTCTTTTAAACACATCAGTAACATCACGCTGGAAAGCCCCAATCTCAGCCCACCTACGCCCCTCTGGCCCCAAACGCCACCGCCATCATCACCAGGGCGGGAATTTCCCCGTCCTCTCCCCGTGGGAGGCACTGGCCGTCCTCCCTGACCACAGCGGGACACTCCGGCACAGAGACGGACCCGATTCCAAACGGGCTGTGCCGGGCACCCCGACAGCCCCGGGCAGGGCAGGAGTCAGACCGCAACCACGGAGCCCTCACTGCCACGCGGCGGTGAGCGATGGACCACTTCGGGGCATGGATAGTTAAAAAAACCCCAAACGTATAAAGCGCTTATACAAGGGTGGTGGGAACCACCGGAGAGGGTTGGTCTTCAGACCCAAGCAGCGTTCCCGCCCGGCGCAGCCGCTGCAAACGACACGGCACACCGAACGCACGCGCTTCCGCGGCCGTTGTTCCGCTGTCTAATGGTGCAAAACATCTTCTGAAGAAAAACCTTCATTATTCTTAGATTGTTATAATACACGGGTACTATCTGAAGTTATTAAACAATTCATCTAAGGCGAAAAGCTACCGCTGCTAATTCTACTTTTTATGAGAGAAATCAAGATTTGGGGTAATTAACAATTGGACAGTCAATTTAGCCTCCACCCAAGTTGACGCTTTGCTTTTCGTTCCCTGATTTTGCTGGAGTTCTTAAGAAGTCAGTCTTTGCCACCAAAATCATTCAGAGTCTTAAGACTAGAATCAGTCTTTCATTATCTGAAGCCCATTTAACCAAATTTTCCACAATCATTTTTCAGTAAAATACAGCTTTTAACTGTTCCCCCCCCCCCCAGCTGAGCAATT